>NW_017547132.1:7302606-7408973 GCF_001854935.1 Bemisia tabaci
AAAAAAAAAAAAAAAAAAAAAAAAAAAAAAAAAAAAAAAAAAAAAAAAAAAAAAAAACAACAACAACAAAGGATAAACGAAAACCGGGAACGTTTCAAAATATTAACAATTTCATTTACAACCGGAAGAAATAAAAATGAGCCGTCGATTCGGTGTTAGTGCGAGACCGAGACTCATTAGAAGGTAAATAGACTCGGCACAGTGCAGCAAAATCAAAGCACGCTTTTGGATAAAAATGGGGATGAACAATTGTTTCCCTTCAAAGTACTCAAACATGTGTTCTTACTCTCAAATTATTGAAGCTCTAGCTCAGTTTCATCATTGCAAAAAAAAAATCGTCAAAATGGGCAAAATGCAGGAAAAGTCGCTTGGATCTAGAGTCCAGACTACTAAAAACATTGACAAGAAAAAATACTCTAGATTCAATCGGATTTTTGCTTGAATCAAAAGGAAATCCGCTTAAATCAAGAGGCTTGGCTTTTCGATTCAAGGAAAAATCCGATTGAATCAAGAGTATCTTTTCTCGTGAATGTTATAAAGAGTCTGGATTCTAGATCCAAGTGACTTTTTTTCCAGTGTACGCAACCTTTAAAAATTTGTTAGGATTTGTTTCTCTTAAGTTAAGGAACGCTTTTGGGATTAAACATTTGAAAGTGCACAGAGAATCGGCTGAAAGATGAAGAAAATTCAATGTTCGTATTTGGAACTTCAGAGATTAAATATACTTTTACCCAAGAAAATCCCAGGAGGAAACTTCGTTTTCTCAATGAGCTATATTGAAAAACAGGGGAAACTCAGGGCTTGGGTATATTCTAGAATTTTAGACACCATACTTTTGAGACAAAATGAGCGACTTCATTTAAAAAAAGCACGGAATTTCCAAAAATTAAGTTCGGAGAAAACGTGAAAGAACTTGATTTCTTCGAACATTCTTCATTTTCTCTTCGAAAAATCGACCAATGTCCTATATCGTATCTAGAAGACCACGGTCTTACAAGCATGGTTTAGGACAAGAGATAAAAAATGTTAAAATTTTGGTGGCTATGGGCGCAAAACATCGTGAGTGGTCAGAAGGTCACCACTGGGCCAGAACAGGAACCAATGAATCGCTGAAACTACTGCAAGCAACTATTACTGCTCCTAAGTCGCGCTCATTGCCTACCAGCATATTGAAGGCGAACTGGTGCGCACGAGATCAACGCTGTGGAAAATGCTACTAGAAGTGAAACCTATGAATTCTCAAAATGCTGCAAGCAGCTATTACTGCTCCTGAGCCACCCACATTGTTTTTAAGTGAACATTTTCTTTTTACTGAAAAATATTGTTTTTAATGTAAGAGGCTTACGTACGACTGGTTATGACCTCCCCCATTCTCCTTCGTGAAACCCAGTAAGGCACGCTAGACTGGCCCCAAGTTGTGCATGTTTTCTCATAGGCCGTCACTAGGCACCAATCATGGTCCTCATATCGTTGTCTGATACACTAACTACAGACCCAACAATCTCTGCAAAATACTATACACTATCTACCGAGAATCTAATTTCTGTATCATCCCCACTAGCTATGTACACCCTAACTTCAGCTACTTAATTTTCTATTTTAAAACGTGAAAAATATAAGTCAGATTAAATTCATCGAGAGTAAGGTAGCGCCTCATCCCGAACTAAATTGAATCGGTTTCTGCAAGACGGGCGTAAGTCTAAAAACTCATGAGCCGTAGCGTCCTGCGTGATCAACGAAAACCAGGGCTCATGATTTTTCGGACTTACGTCTGTTTAACAGAGACCTATTTAATTGCGGTTACGTTAGCGCGGCAGTAGGGAGGAGCACGACAAGCACCGCGCAACATCCACCGGTGAGAGGTTTAAAAATAACCATTATCACGCGGGGATCTCCCGGCAAAATCTTTATTATTTCCAATAACACAAGTAACAGATGCTATTTAGTGGAGCCGCACCGGTATAACTTAGCATGATAAAATTATTTCGAGGCGGGGACGGGGGCTGTGCCGTTGCTGAATTCAGCGCACCTCGCCGCATTACCGCCCCCTGTTGGACGCTTAACTTACTACTGATGAACTTATTTTTAACGTTTCGCGGGGGTTATTTTATTTAATGCCGCCAACTCATCGTAACTTCACCATGCTCGCCGAACCGTTCAGGTGGTGGCGCTGCCGACTCCGTCCGTAATATCGCGTTAGCAACGTTAATGATCATCCCGCCCGCTACTGTTTCAAGTTTAAAATCAACGTGGTTCCTGAGTAGACCATAATGCGAGAGTGGCTCTCCGAATTAAATCCCGCCCTCCCTCCCTCTCCCTGTTGATATGTGCCGTGATTTCAATCTACCAGGTAATTAACTGGTTTAATATAAACGTATCTCTGTTTTAAACATTTTGTAGTGAAATTTAGTGCCAGAGTCTGAACAGCGTACAAATACTCCAAAAGATACGATTACGGAGAGGAATCTATTCTCCTTACGGAGTGACTTACACTATTACGGAGCGGAATCTATACTATTTTTGTGGAGTTTTATACAATTTTATGGTCCTAATTTCACTTTGCGTTCATATATTTCGCGATTTTTGGGCGCTATATAGACTTCGGCACCGAATTTCACTGCTCGAATTTAAACAGTGAGAATAAACGCTCCATCTTTGTTAGGAGACCGTATGTGATTCACCAAAAACATTGGTATGTTAACTGTACAATCTGGCTGTTAGAAACATGTGCGACAATCTCAAAACGTTTGCATGAACTGCCCTTGCTGATAATATCATGTCCTGAGGATGTTATGTTAACTGCAGTGGCTAGCAAGATAAACGTTTTATGGATGTCGTGTTTATTGGATTTTTTTTTCTTGACAAGGTGGATACTAATATTTAACATCCTAATTTTCTCCGGTGTTGTGCATGGCACCAGTTCTTATCTTTGTCGTTGGCTAGGTGCTTGGGAACAATAATCGCAACGTTATTATTCGGTTCAATCAAAGCTCATAGAGCAATACAAATGTGATTTCTCGAATAGGTAACTATTCGCGCTCCAGAGTATGTTTGTTGCCTATGCGGTAAAATTGAAGGCGGGCATCAAAATGATGATATCTCACAATATGCTCACAACAGCATTCATTCCTACAACACAAGCTCGTGGGGCGATTAAAAGGACCACAAGACACCGTAAGAATTGAAACATAGGTGTCCTCATCAAAATCCTCACTCTCAAAAATATTTTAACTAAGATAATTTTTACATTTCCGTCACATGAGCCTCCCCGTATGTCCAGATCGGAAGGTATTTTCCCTTCTGGTGACTATTCTTTCTTCCAAGGAGAGGAAATCAAACATTCCTCGATTTTAGTAATGGAAGTAACCGACATTTGAGGGGCTTGGAGTAAAAGGCGCATAAATGGGTTTTTTTCTATTTCAAGAAACACGTATTTAAAAATTCAAAAATAAATGGAGCCTTAAGGCGGAAAGAAAATTCAAACTTACTTTTTGATGTATAAAAATTGTATTTCAATCATGCATTTTTCTCAGAATATATTTTAAGACTAGCTTCAGATGAAATCATGAATATCTTAATTTTTTCAAAAACTGCACTTATGCGCCTTGTCCTCCAAGCCTCTCGTTTAGGTATCTTTAAACTATTTGTTTTTGTTCGAACCGCTACCCGATCGATATTTTGATATCAACTCGAATGCCGTAGCCAATAAATCAGTATATTGCAAAATGAAGTGCATTTAAGCATCATTAGGATGGGATTCTATCGATGAGACTTCGATAACGATTGAATAATCGAGCCGGAGGCGATGGTCTGCGGGCGGGGGCTCCATTGTTTCGCACCGCTAATTAATTAGTAGCTTTCGAGCGGGAAAACGTCGCTGCGTTTTTGCCGCTCTCTGTTGATAGCGCCTCCAGCGCTGCCGTGTTACGGAAAAAGGCCGTAAGTGAAATCTGGGATGAGCCTCAAGGCGCATAAGAGTATGTGTTAATCGTGGCTCAAACAGAAATGCACTTGCGGGGCTTTTTCAAAATACGGGGCCGCTTTTCATCCCTCGCTCTTGGCCATGGCATCGCATCGGCTCCGGCCTTTTTTATCTGCTCGTTGCAAGTCTCCCGCCCGCCGCGCCTTCATTGTAAGTCACCTGCGCCTTCCTGTATCTTCTCTAGGCAAACATCTTTACGCCTTTGAGCTCTTTTACCCCGCCTTGTTACTCGCCCGCCTTTATCCCCGTTGTTTTTGTTTTTGTTCTCTCATCAGGCTAGCTCCAGTCTTGGCCGCCTCGCTCCCGGTTCTAGGATCGGTGTTGTTTCCTTTTTTTTCTTTTGTGGATGAATATTTCATTTTATTGTAACGAAATAAAAAGGAGAGGAAAGCAGCCTACCTATGAAAGAACTCATGAAAACAATGATTGCCTGCCTTAATGCGCACGCAGAAATTGCTCTACGTTATAAACGATGCAACTTTTTGGCCTTCGAGGGCACGCTAGGAAGTATCTTTTTACAATGAAGGCGTTGCGTATGCGTTGGCTCTCTTCGTTAAAAAATCATCTGAATCAATCGCTTTTTCTCGTTGACTAACGCTCCTACTTTTTTGATTCGGTTTTAAATCATGCAACTATTCGGCCTCTCAGGCCACGCCAGGAAGTATATTTTCAAAACCAAGGCGTTACTATGTGTCGTTATTGGGGTGTACCACTTTGAGGATCATTTCCGACTTTTGATGATGGTACCCCCTAAATCGTTGACCCCACTTATAAAAATAAGAACGTTTAAACGTTTAAACTTATGAAGAGATTTCCAGTTTATGGGACAGATTTCCAGTTTATGGAGCAGGTTTCCGGTCTATGGGACAGATTTTCGGTTTATTGAACATATTTCCGATTTCTGAAACAGATCTCCTGATTTTCACTGAAATTTTTCATTCGGTCGATCCCGGTCCTTCACACTGTACCTACTCCAAAGCTATCAATCTATCGGCTCGATCGAGTCAATAGATCGAGTGAAAAAATGCGGGTTCTCCTTTGATTGGCACAAGAGTGAAGCGGGGCGGGAGGCAAGGAGCCGCGATGCATTGTTCATGGTTCGGTCCCGATTGCGGGCGCTGCAGCGCGGAGCGCGGGTCCTACAATTCCCGGATCCCTGCGGAAGGCTCCGCGGCGGAGCGTCGTCGTTTCAGCTGCAACATAAATCCATTTCTGAAGCGAACGAGATCAACACATTTCAGCGCATACTTTATGAGCCTCGGTTTCATTCATAATTCATCTCCACGTAGTTGTAACTCGTCTGCATTCACCTGCGTTGCATGTTTTACGAGGGGGTGGTATTAGCGAAAAGGGATTAATTCCGCCGGGTTCTTTCAGGGACGTGTTCAAGCTTGCTAACACGAGGCCAATCTAATGAGCAGACTTCCTCGTGCGCCGCCGTCCGCCCTCCTTCAACCATCTTGTTTTCTCCGTGTTTTCCCACTTGTCCTCTGGAGGGTTCCGCTTCAACCCCCTCCCCCCTCATCCCCCAACCCACCCTCCTCCACCCCTTGCATAGACAATGTTCCGGCCCGGCTAGACCTCTTGTCGGCTTTCACTCCAAGCTCAGGAGGCGCAAGGTCTAAGGTGAAAATTCGAAAAGCACACCGCTCGGTGGGCAAAAAAGTCTAGTCAGTGGCCATGCCTAGCTCCTTATTTCATGGCATATCGACAGTGAAAATGCCAGATCACGTATCTCGTGTGGCCATGTCAGAAGCCAAGTTAGTGGGCATGATTTCATTCAATGTTGCCACAGAAGTTAGAAAATTAAATTCCCTGACATTTCCCTGATTTTTCTAACTCATTTTGGTAAAATTCTCTGACGCTTATTGATATGGCAGGATATTTAAGAGACGTAAATTGAGACAGTTTCCACGCAAAATCTGTTATTTGAATTGTCAAAACTATTCCGAAAAGTGCATTTCCCTCATTTCTCTGACACTTTCGTCATTTTTCCTGACATTTCCAAACTTCCCTGACTTTTTAAAATTTCCTGACATTTTCCGAGTTTTCCGGTATTCCCTAACCGTAGTAACCCTGTTCATTGCATATCGACAGTGAAACTGCCAAATCACGTATCTCGTGTGCGGTGTATAAAAATATCCGTTCTCATTATATTTTTGAGGGAAAACGAATCAATATCCTTCCTTGAAGTTTTCAGAGAATCTTCCTCGCTCAGAGAAGAAAAACCTGAGAAGTTTTCATAAAATTTCCTTCGAGAAGTACTCAAAAAACACATATCTTGTAATCGGCATGTTATTCCCCTCATTTAAATCAACGATATCATCTCGTCTGCAAATTCGATATTTCGGTGCGAAGCTAAGACCGATTTCTACTTCGTCCTACAAGTCGATTTTCGAGCAAGCCTGAAAACAGCCACACGCAACCCGCATGTCTTAGAACTGAAATATCAACTTACTAGGATTCACGGATCACTATCCTGATTATTTGTGATTTTAATTATTGTTATTCTGTCCATTAACAGATTAAAACAGTGATATAACATTTTACCTTGTTTAATGTCAACAAAAAGGAACCCTTAAAAACAGGAGCAACATAAACGCCGTCAAGAGGGGAAAAAATCATCGTTCCTTCGAGATATCTCTCACTGTGGCAAGATACACCTCTGACTTATCTGATAACGCCCGGCCAATTACTTCGCCCGAGGGACGAGGAAAAAAGGGAAGAAACGGATATTATAATTATATTTTCGACAAGAGTCATTAGGCGTATTTAAGATAGCGATATGGGTCTTAATGCCATGAAAAGGGGTTGCCCGGGAACAATGAGACAAAGCTTAATTGAATTACTAAAGTGAGTCCAACAGAAGTTGAAGCTTAGACGGATTGATAGTTATCTTTCCTTGATCCCCTAGTCTCGGAACAGGACTCACCGTAGGCGCCCCACCAAGCCGCCCGCGCGGGTGGCAACCCCTCCCTTCTCCCCCCGACCCCCTCATCGGTACCCCCCTCATCCCCCCGCTCGTCGCGTCCTCACGGCATCCTCTCTTCTCCCTTTAACTTTTGTCTTTTCGTTTCATTCATCGGAATATCTAAGGATCCTGCTGGTACTTCTCTATTTCACCTGTTCCGCGGACAGGCTCCTCGTCGCTCTTTCCAACAGCCCGCTCCGGTTCTTTTGAACATTCGGTTTTCTTTTGAGGCATGACGGATGTGAAGTTCTCTCAGATGTACGGCAAAGTGTAGGGTGCATGTTCAAAGTTAAATTAATTTGGGAGAGTACTCACGCAGGCGAGTTTCCATGTCGTTGTTTCCTGGACCAAAGGACTTACCAACACGTAAAGTTTGTAACGTTTCGACTCGTAAATTGAATTTTCATTGGAATTTACTGTGCACTGGAAAAAAAACACATTGGATTTAGAGTCCAGACTCTAGAAAACATCGACAAGAAAAAATGCTGTTTTCAATCGGTTCAATCGGAGTTTTGCTTGAATCAAAACAAAGTCCGCTTAAATTAAGAGGCTTGGTTCTTGATTTAAGCTAGATTCTGATTCAATCAAGAGTACTTTTTCTTGTCGATGTTTTTAAGAGTCTGGACTCTAGATCCAATGTGTTTTTTTTTCCAGTGTAAACTAAAAAAGTCTTAAAATTGTGGTATTACCCCAACTTGTTGGATGACATCGATATTTCCGATTAATTTTGGTAGTATCACAACTCAAGTTGGACCGCAACATTTGGGCTCGTAAACTAATTTATTGGGGTATAGTACCACAACTAATTGGAAATGTCCAACTTCGCCCCTACCTCTTTTTTGAGGAAATTTTTTTGACTCTGAATTTCCCTCATTTTTCTGATCTTACGCAAAAATTAGGCCGTTTCGGATAACCGACACCGAAGTAGGTACAACAGGGCTTACGTGCAATTTGAGGGAAGCTCTTATGTTAGAGGGGCGACAAAAATTGGTACGATGATTTTGAGATCGAACTGCTACCTTCTAATTGGGCGCTTTTTTACTTAAAACTTTAAACTTCGGAGACAAGAAGTGTAGTTATTGAAGAAAAATAAAGCACTGTAGGAGATAACTGTTCGTCAATTTTTAACGCTCAAATAGTACACAAATCTCGAACTAAAACTGCTTAAAATTTAAAATTGGAGGCATTCTGTCTGGACAATATCCGGAAAAGACCTCCTTGGATAACACCTCTGTGAGTATCTCTAGACCCTCCCCCTCGAACTGTCCCTGTATCAGCCACTGACGCCCCGCTAACATATCTAACGGCAAAGTATATAAACAGAGAGAAATAAAACGTAATAAGATAAAGCAATGAGTTTCAGGAGGAGTGAGGTAAAATACTCACTGCATTCGGAATGGAAGAATAGGATGGGTACAAAGCTAAAGTACTAAAGAACGGCAAACCCTTGTTCTAAATTAACATTCTCGAAATTCCGGAACTTGAGAATTCTTGAGCGCCAGTCATGGGACTCAATTCCGTCTAATCCAAAACGAGAGGGGTGCATTGGAGGTAGGATGGAAGTTAATACAAAATCGGCCCCTCTCTTCACATTCCTCGAAAAAATATATTGGCTATTTTGCTTACGGTTGGACGGATTCCAAATCCCTCGTCCCTGACCCGATTTCAAACGTTTCTTCAAGAGTAATTTTGCAATCCGCATTTACTGGAAGTCGAATACTGCCTTGTGAGGTGCACGCGAAACAAAGAAAAAACGGTAGCTTTCCGATTCCATGAGGAAATTTGTTTGTGTGAATAATCGAACAAGTTTTTACATTGATAAAAAAAGGTCTTAGACGATTGTGTAGTGATGAACCAGAATTAATATTGAACATAAAAAGTTGCTGTTTGGACGGATCTTATCATTTTTAGCTAATCTACAGGAATCAAGCATCAAAACACAAATCTGTGACCAGCGAGGCTAAGTCGTTGTGGTCCATAAAGTCGTGGCCAAGGTAATTTTGATTTTCCCAGAAATTGGGGGGGGGGGTGGAGGGAGGCGACCGTAATTCATACTTGAGACACTTTTGGAGAGAAAACTTTATAAAGAGAATATTATGATCCTTAAAACACGCTACTGCGGGCTTATTTTTGAAATGTATAGACAAAACTATGGACAAAGAAGACATAGAGAGTATGAAGTGATCCTATTGGTTGAAATGGGTAGTTCCTACAGACTAAGGGAGAAAGTGATGGACTAACTATCGGGTCTGTCGTGGGTTCGACTGTTACCTACCGATTGTGACCATTGCAACCACCCGCTACCATCAATAGGATCCCTCCATTTCCCTGTTATCTTCGTTGTCTATAGCTATGTCTATTAGTTTCAACAATCAGCCCGCAGCATAGTCTGATGGTTGAACCTTGGCACGATAAGCTGACGAAAGCTGATATCCGTCTTCACCGCAGGTAACCATTTCTTCAGCTCCTCCATCTCTTAAGATGCAACGATAAAGCTCGATTTGACTGTCGGACAAATAACACCGCATAATCATAGTTCCATCTCGTAAACTCAGATTCTGATGAAATTATGAGAGTGAACGTTTTATTACTGGTTTTGGTCCTGCCGTAATATGAAAAAGTAAACTCTGCCGATATTGATCTCGCCCTCGAAAAAAAGCAGCCTCGGTTGCCAAATTGCAAGTTTTCTTCATGTTTATGTGGAACTCATGCTTGGTATTCAATGGCTTATGCGGCTGCAACAGACGGGAACGAGGCATTCCATATTCCAAGTGAGAATGGCTAAGTTTGCAGGCTAAGTTCTAAGTTCTAAAAGCTAAGTTCTGAATGTGTAAGAAGTGCTGAGCGTTTTTCAATGATGACCTTTTGCCTTTCACACTATCTGTGCTTGAAACTTTTCATTTTTTGTATGGATTCGCTTCTTCGAAAAATCCCCAGTAACTTTCGACTCATTTGTTTTATAATTAAAACGCACGGTGGCTCAAACGTTTGATGGAACACCTGTGTCACCTATAAAGCCACCCGTGTACTTTCGATTAGTTATTTTGTCCCTCTTTTTGCTATTTGTGATGAAAAAATCGTATGAACTATGGCGTGATCAGGAAAAAACAAAGGTTTGCCCCCTCCCCCAAGATTAGCACATTTTCCCAAAAAAATGATATTTTTCAGAAATGTTTAATGTTAGAACCTCCTTCCCCATGAGAAATATTTAATCATGGACTCCCCTTTTTCTCTTCACGAAAATTGCTGGATACGGCACTGAGTGGGTGGAAGCAACGATAATTACGTTAGTAAAGTGAACAATTTAGTTCAAAGCTCACAAGAAGCTTGAGAAGTTAAGTTTCACTAGGTGCGGCAGAACTTTGTTTAATGATCACTCTCTTCAGAGAGAAGTTAGTTGCAAATTGAATGATTATCAGGATTTTGGGATACTCCACTTATAGTCTGCAACAATATTATGCGTGGCTCTAAGTATGCGCATAGGGAATAACTTGTACCGAAATTATTTGGCATATGCATCACTGACAACCATCGAGGAAGCATAATTGCATTCGAGCATTGCAAAATGCCTACAAAAATTGAAATTTGTGAGCTTACACCCCATAACCAGGAACCTGGAGCCGATTCATTTTTAAAGCACATTCGACAACACAGTCCGATTGTGTTGTACCGAATAACGGCGGATTTATTAATGAAGAGCAATAACTGCAGCTATGCGCGTTCTTCGACGAGTGGGAAAATTTGAGTGACGACGGGGATGGTGGCTGCGGAAAAGATAAGAAACGGGGGTTCTATGGATAAACCAACACTAGCGCCGACAGCGACTGGCGCGCCGCACAGTGGTGACAAACCTTTAACAGAAATAGAATACGGACATTTATACTGAACTTTTGTCTATGGCTTCACAAGGTAGGAAAATTTAATAAGAAAGGAAAAAATATTATATTCTTATCAATGCAGCAGGATAACAATGATAATAAAAAAAATCTGCGTCACAGTGGGGGTTAAAATCTGTTAGAAAGTTATAAAATACTTTTTAGATGGGAAAAAAAACTACGTAGTTAGGTTCATTTGATATTTTGGACGTACACGTACGCACATTACATTTTGTTCAATTTCATCACATTGAAAATTTTAAGAAGTGTCTCTTAAACAGAGTTGCCACAGAATTTAGAGAATGGAATTCCCTGACATTTCCCTGACACATTTCGGTGCAATTCCCTGCCAATTGAAGATATCGACGGTGTAAGTCGGCAATCACATAACTCGGTTTGCGACGTCGCAGACTTCCTGTCATACTTTGTTTTTTGAACGGACAACTACTCAACGGCAATTCTTTAAAACTGCTGTGATTATTCCTCTCTGCGCGAAGAAAATTCTGCAAAAACTTCAAGGAATGATGTCAATTTGTTCTCCTTTAAAAAAAATAACATAGAGGCGGAGATTTTCAGACACCGCAAACGAGATATGTGATAGCGGACTTACGCCGTCGACATGCCAGATGGTGAAAACGATGAAATTAGAAATCGTTTTCAGGCAAATTTGTTGTTCGAAACGTCAAACATTTCTTTCGAAGCAGATTGAGGTGTCTCAAGGATTTTTCCCTCACATGTTGTCATTTTCTCTGACATTCCCAGGTTTTCCCTGGCTGTGGCAACCCTGTTAAAGTAATCAAAAATCAACAGAACTTCTAGACTTTAAAGTTTTGAATCGGCAAAGAGGGGAGCTTTTAAAGTTTTCACATTGTGTCCGATCTCTCTAATTAAAGCGCACTACTGTGCGGCGCGGGCAGCGTGGCGCCGTTTCACCGAGACGAGTTCCAAGGAAGGGGGATGATCCGTAGGCCGACGAAAGATGACGAATTAATAAAAGCGACAGACCCGTCCCGCTTCAACACTTTGGGGTTTTTTAAGGAATCTATTACTGACTCTCCAGCAGGAGCCGACAGTCAACAGTGAACAAAGCCCGCGGGACAGCAGATTATTCAACTAAAGGGGTGTATTTATATTCCCGGCGTTTCCATTACTCAAGTTTTCCCGGCCCTAATGAGCCCGTCGAATTTTATATCGGAAGCGATAGAGAAGCAAACACCATTTTTTCCTGCCCAAAGTTTCCAGGAAGCTACGGAGGCTTCGTGATTTTGTGTGTGAAGAAAAGTTCGGTGGAGGAGATCGCATTTCAGTTCATTTTGAACACAGAATTAAAGCAACGTAAGTTTTTCGGTCACGGGAACCGAATTTCGGTAAGCTGAGCTTAACTTCAGTTCCTGTGACCGAAAACTTTATGTATTGGGGCTGTAAAAGTATGCACGGAGAAAAAAACTTCGTGCATGGGACCCGAAGTTGAGGTCATATGGATCTCTGAAGTTTTCTGATAACGCATCTGAAAACTTGAGGTCGAGCTGCCGAAGTTCAGATCAGACATCGAGGCACTTAGGTACGTACCGGAGTACTTCAAATGTGTGACCCAAACCCTTTGGTATATATCGAAGTACTTCAGATGTCTGACCCGAACTTCGACAGCTGGACCTCAAGTTTTTAGATACGTGATCCGAAAACTTCAGAGATCCGTATGACCTCAACTTCGGGTCCCACGCACGAAGTTTTTTTCTCCGTGTGCTAGTGTTCATTAAGTACCGACCTAGTTTTCTTAGTGGCCAGATTCTTGCGAATAAGATAGTTGTAGAAATTGTTACGGGCTACGTTTCATTGCAATCATACATGGAGACTTGTTTATTGTTGTGTGTGTGAAACCCCGGTGCAACCCCCGTGAAACCCCGGTGCAACCTCCGTGAAATCCGCGTGAAACCCACGAGAAACGCCCGTGTTATCCGCGTGAAACGCCCGAGAAACCCCCGCGAAACGCCCGTGAAACCCGCGAGAAACGCCCGTGAAATCCTCGCGAAACGCCCGTGAACGAACCTGTCAACAGATATGATCCTATCGAAGTTCGCCTTCAATTTCAACGCATAGGCAAGAAATATACCGGGGAGCGCGAACACTTATCTATTCGCTAACACAAAAAATAACGCCCTAAGAGCTTTGATTGAACTGATTAAAGCTGTTGTGAAATTACTTATTTTCGACGGCCAATATTGCGGTCTGTCTGATGGTTCACTGTCCTTGAATATCGAGAAAGCGCGTAAAAAATAGGATGGGAAAAATTTAAACGAGCTCAATTTGGTTTGCGAGACTTTAGCGAGAATTGTCAATTAGACGGAAAATTACGTTAAAAATTGGGAATGACAAGCTGGGGGTGCGTTTAAGAGCCTTTTCCTCATGGCCTAGTTTCGCCTTTGGCGGGGCGGCTGGGGATCACGCTTGACTCGATGGCGAGTGTCTGGCTTATTCATAAATATCTGTCACTCCTGCCCTTAACTTCATTTATTCTGTTCGGGTTCGAAGCCTCCTGCGCTCCGCCCGTACCAAACGGCCTCATACTCCCTGGGCCTTTATGTGTTTACAAACAACCCCACGCTTAAAGTCACTTCTGTTTCGTCTGAGGAATACAAATTAAAAATTTCACCCGATACGAAGCCCGCGCACCGTCGCTAAGAGGTAGGGAAGAGTCGAGTTGGTGCCTATCTGTCTTACGTTCGAGCTGTTTTGCTAAAGAAAAACGGCGTATGGACCATCAGGCGTTGCTACATTTCATTTCATAAAATACGAATTTATTGCGAGGGTTGTGAATATTTCTCTTCAAATTTTTCACGCAATTTTGTTCTCAATTTTATCTATGATACGTGAAAATTTCAAGGAAAAATATGCATAACTTACTTTCAGAATAAGTGTTTTATCAGAGAAAATTTGGCAACATTCGAATGTCCGTATGACGTTTTTCCTTAGCACGATAGAGAAGGTATACGTATTCAAATCAGGCACTTTATCTAATGTAGGGGAAGATAGTCAAAAATCATCTTCTCTTGATTTTAATGATATATTTAAATCCGAAAATAAAATCTATGTGCCTCGACCAATTTTTAACGGTTGCTCTAATTTTCAAATAATTTTTTGCTGGTTGACCCTCCTGTCCAACCCTAAAGCCCGTATCACACGATCCAAGTAAAACCTTCAGAAAGACTCATCGATGGCATTGCTGACTGTCAGCCTCTCAAAGGTCGTTGGCCCGACAGTCTTTGCAGCTGACCGTTGTGTTTGGGACACATAATTTATTACGTCTTGAAAGTTTAAAGAAATTTCATGCAGAGGTGGCTGAGAAATCAAACAATTTGTATCACTTTGAGTTCTACTTTGACTTCGAAGCTCGAATACTTGCTTGCAGTAGCTTAGTCACTCTCACTCTCTCCAGGCAAGGAACACAAACACTCGTTAATTCCGTTTCATCATTGGAATTGCATGCATTGCATTCTCACACAGATGAAGTACCAATACTTTCACGAGTAATACTTCTTCTGTCCGCTCGCAGACGGGACGATTATCATAGAGCGTGTTTTATCACCATACGAAGGACATTAGTTTTAATGTGACTGAAATGAAGTAAAACAAGAATTGAAGGAGAAGAATTTTTTCTGTAACTTGTGTGGGCATTAACATAATTTACGAAATGGATAGTGCATCCAAGAGTCTTAGTCCCTTCATCTAAGTACATGGTCTTCGTTCGTGATGTGGAGCAACTCCAACATTTTGTGTTCAGTTGTTGGTAAACTGTTGAGCATGAAAACATCCAAAGGATTCCCACTGTGCGAACTGACGGTGTTCCGAAACGTATATTCTTTTCTTTTTCTTCATTTCGAATTAGATAACTATCCACGTAGCGGAGATATTTTCTTTTACACGAGGTAATTTTTTCATGTTTAAAATTTTCGTAGAAAAATTTCAACACCGGCAATACCAGGCATACATCTGCGTTGTTCAGTAAACGGCGAGTTAGCGTGATACGTCTCTGTCGGACGTTACCTTAGCGCTAAAAGTATCTTCATTTCGAACAACTTTTTAGGGCCGGTCATAAACTGCGCCGGGCCCTTTTTCCCACCTTAAATCCTTTCTCTCTTTTTTTGACACTCGTAAACCTCCCGTAAAAATTGAGGCATGTTCAGTGTTCTAGTGAACAAAAAATAACTTGCTACGATTCCAGACATTTTACAATTTTTCCTCCTCTTCTCTTGTAACACCATCTACTTTAAATATACAAGCATGCATGTTTTGATAAGTGAAAAAATTAATCCATCGGAAAGTTTTTCGCAGTCTGAAAGCATCTGGTTTTTTTTTTACCTTACCTATCATAGCTCATAAGAGAGATACCGCTGACATATTGCAAATATCTTGCCGCAGTAGCAAGACCGTAAGTGTTGTAACCAACCTGTAACAGGAAACAGAAAAAATCGTTAATTATGAGACACATTTTAAACAAAATTTCCGGCATTTTTTTTTTTTGGGGGGGGGGATACATTATTCACCGCAGTGGCGCATGCATACCATGGTTTATTATTTCACGTTAGATCGATCTGTGTTTTGAGTAACTGGAGCATCCACTGCAAATGTCGTGCCCCTCTAACATAAAGGCCTAACTCAAAATCCAGGTGAGCCCTGTTTTACACGTAAATCCACAATTTTTGGGGCTCATGCGGGAATAGAGATATGCCCCTACATCAGTGAAGTGACAAAGTGAGTACCACCGATTGATGAATATAAGAAGAAAGAAACCATGATATGTGCCACCGTGGTGGATGACGTCATAAACCGTTGTTCCGAATAACGATATCTCCATATCTCCACTAATATTTGACGGTCTAGAAACTCGGTGTTTAAAGAGGTTTGAAAACTATTTACTACTCTATAAGTTTGAACCGCAAAAACTCGATTATGTGACGCAGGCAATGTACTCGTTGGCGGAAATCAAGTACAAGCTGTTAGATTTCCTAGCTATCATGAGTAGTAAACAACTTTATAAATACCACCTAACATACTTTTTTCTCGTGCAATAGAGAACAAAATTTCAGAAAAAAACGCAGGTCAACGCATTGCAACGTCGGATACGTAGGAAACGCAGGTGTTAGAGGAACGACGGCGCAACCTCGGGAAGAGGAAACACGGTGGGCAAATTAATCAGTTCACCCACTCGTGGAAAATGAATAATTGAGAGCTGCGCGGGCGAAAAATGGTAAATATATCACAAGTGCGTAATTGTCAGAGGGGTATTTACAGGCACGCGCTCCTGATATGTTTGCGCGGCGCCGCGCTTCGGCGCGATGTATCATTTTGCATGGAAACTGGGCCAGTTCACCAGTTTTTTGCATCACAGCCGCTCAGGTTTTTTTTTTTTTTTTTTTTTTTTTTTTTTTTTTTTTTTTTTTTTTTTTTTTTATTTATTGAGACTTCAAGACAGAAGTCCGGAAACGTTGCAAAATAGTGCCAATTAGATTACCTTTGTTAGAGGAAGAGAGTAAAGAAATTAAGAAAAAAGACGAAGAGAAATACGATACTAAAAAATAAGGAGGACAAGTGAAAAAAGAGCGAAATGAGGAGGAAGAGATGAAAAATAAGGAAGGAATGGAGAAAAAATGAGAGAGAAAAGCTGATAAAAAAGAAGACAACAGAGCGGAGGAAGATACAGAAGAAAACGAGAAAGGTTAGAAGCAAGGAGAGGCAGGAAGGAGGGGATAAATAAAAGACAAGTGGAGAAGAGGAAGAAGGTTATCTGCATACGAAAATTGATCCCACATACGGCACTTCTAAAATAGACCGCGTTAAACAGAAAGGAACCAAGCCACATCAGCTACTGCCAAATTTAATCGGACAAGTTAATTTTTTTCAAGAAAACGGTTGTGCGGATTTTTGTGCAAATTTCAGTGAAAATTCTCCATAGTTTGAAGCAAATTCCTTAAAAATTTCAAAGGAATCCACAAGCGATCTCTCGTAAAAAAATGAAATTGCCCCGTTAAATTTGGCAAAAGCTGATGTGGCTTGGTTCCTTTCTGTTAAACTCGGTCCAAATAAGCTTAAAATATCAATTCCTTATTGAAAAATGTAGTCAAGTTGATGTAAAGCGTTGGTTCTGGTGTATCTAAGAAGAAGGATCCGTTACTATTAATGAATTCTCACGATAAAGTTGGTCTTGCCGCGGCCAAAATAAGAGCTTTGAGGCTCGGCAAACGGAGCGAACAAAAGCAAATTTGAAGAGCATCAGTATTCAAAATAGGTACTCCGCCAGTCAAATCCCCGGGAACAAGGGCTGCAACTGGGTTAAACTGCGTTCCGAAAGAACCTCGGCTAACCTCCAAGATAAACGGTCCGTAATCAATTTTCGCCGGCAATTCCAAGATGATTAGGTTAATAAGGACGAGAAAGCCCTGATAAAGTAATAAGTGCGAACTCGGCACTCAATATGAATTCTAAATTAGGTTAAAAGCTTTTTGAGGGAAAGTCGTGTTCCCGCCCCCCCCTCCCCCCGCCGAGCTGCCGCGGTGTTGAGGTAGTACCGCAGTCGGCGCGGCACCCCAACGAGGGTGGGCGACGGCGGGGGATGGTGGGAGGGGTGCGGAGGGGTAGTACGTTGCGTTATGATTAACGCAGCCGCGGGGGAAGTGAAACGCGGTACGATGCACCGACAAGAATTCTTGAACGACACTACTCTGGGTTCAGGATTGCCAAATGCAAAACCCACACCGATAAATAAGAAAAAAATAAGTTTCATCCTCCTGCAATTCGTCGTTTCTCTAACGAAAGAACCTAACTCCATTTCCATGTTGCCACATTTCCTCGCACACTGGAAAAAAACACATTGGATCTAGAGTCCAGACTCTAGAAAACATTGACAAGAAAAAATACTCTTGATTCAATCAGATTTTTGCTTAAATCAAAAGGAAATCCGCTCGAATTAAGAGACTTGGTTCTTGATTTAAGCAAAAACACGATTGAAGCAAGAGTATTTTTTCTTGTCGATATTTTTAAGAGTCTGGACTCTAGATCCAATATGTTTTTTTTTTTTCCAGTGTACCAATTGCACTTGAAGCAGGAGAATTTTGAGTATTTCTAATAGATAAGTTCACTGATTTTTTTTTATCCCATCATGCAAAAATCAGACGAATTTTCGACGAAAATTGCGCCAATCACAGGGTCGGGTTATGATGATTTATGCTCATAGATTGGCAAAAAATAATCAAAGCAGCCGAAACGACAAGGTTCTAAACCGAATATTGAGGGAGGCATCACTCATAGAAAAGCACGGTGTATATAACATCATCCTCGAGTATCGTGGATCTTTCGTGGTCCTTCACAAGGTTCGATTTCTATAGTTAAACTATATCCTTGACTTTACTATACTTTACTCGAGGTTCGCATATATCGTCCTTTACATTATGAAACATTCAAGGCTTCCTCAACTCTTCTTTCATCACAATGTTGGCCAAAAGGACCACCCCAAGAAAAGAAGCTGTTTAAAAAGCCACCATGCATGTAACATTTAGGAAAAGCGGTAGTTTATTTCGACTCCTCTAGAGTCCCTTTATACTGAGAGTTAAGACAATGCCCCCTCATGGAGTCACAAACGGGAATAAAGATTACACAAATTGAACGTTTTTCGTAATCTTTGATCGGCCCATTCTCAAATTCCTTTCTCAGTTCCTTCTCTCATTCCGTGTGTTCCTTGTCGAACCCATAATTCCTCGGTCCATTCCAGATTATAATCTTTGCAATTGGTGAAAATGTAATCTTTATTCCCGTTTGTGACCCCGTGGAGGCCTAAAATGCGGTAACCAATCAGAAATGGATTCACACTGTCTTGACTCTCAGTATAAAGGGACTCTAAACTCCTCTATTTAATAAAATATTGCTAAGTTTTTCCCGTACTTGCATCGCGAATCATGGGGATACATCGCTCATAAATCAAAAATTGTTACTGAAGCGACAACGCTGCCTACCCCTATAAGGAGGTATGCTGCGGATGAATGGTATAAATAATGAATACTAAGATTTTCCTGTTCCATGGGACTTAATTTCAGCTTTCCTCTCCCCTATAAACAGAGTTAGAACCGATAGCAGGAGCGAGAGCCGCAGTCATTTCAAAGGGGTTCTCGCGAATTTTTGCACAACCTGGAATTCCTGGGAACCGGGACGCATAAACCGTCTGATGAATGGTGGAAAAAGCTCGGCGGCGGTGATCCAGACGGCAAAGACAAGACTAGCTCCCAGGGACCTGGCATCAAGACGTCAGAGTATAGAGCCGGTAATCTCAGGCAAGAAAGGAAAGACCGATTTTAAATGTTGATTACGAAATGTTTGGTTCAGATCCGTCTGAATAGTTTTCGGATTAAGTACTATTGAAATTTATCTTCGCGGGTTCGAGCAGTTAACCTATTCAAAAAACCACGGAATTCGAATCTTGCGGTGAAACGTGAGACACCCGCGCGCAATTTTTTCATCTTCGCTCGTAATTCAATGCAAAAAAACGGAGGAAAGAAACTGGACTTGGTGTCGGAATCAAAACAAACCTGGGTCCAAACTCAAATTTCGATATTCGAAGCCGAGGTTTTATTTTCAGCGTTACGCAAGGACGTAGAGGAGCGACTCCTGAGCTGAGCCTCATCTCACTGTCAGTTTTTTGTACAAATATATCAATTCTCTCAAACCGCATAGCGGTAATTTATCCTATCAACACTGCAACATTCGTTGAGAGACGATACGAGAAGGCACATGCCTAAGAAACTGTACAGTGGCGTCCCGTGCTTTGCGATGTATCGATTGATCTGCCTTTTAAACCTAGGGAAAAAAATCGATTAATAGTGTGTTCGTGACCAACACCTTAATAATAGAGTCTTGATCACAGCTTCAAATGGGAGGATATCAAGAATCGATCATTCACGCCTAGCCAATGGTCGGATTCAATCACATGACGCCGAAGAGTTCACATGAGAAAGTAAATTACGTGATATGTTTGAGAGTCGGGTGGCTTTTAATACATGCTAAACTATTTTTTATCTTAATGGACTTTAATGGAGAAACCAAAAATCGCAAATAATAGTGCACTAAAGGTACTTGGATCCGGTGTATGACCTTTAAAAAGAAAATAATCCTTATCTTAAAATCGGTCATTCTGGGAAAGTATAGCTTTGATACACTGTGTCTCAAAGAACATGATAAAACAGAAAATTTATGAGAATGAAAGGAAAAAGCGGGGAAAAGAAGCAAGACAAAACTGAAAAAGAATATCATCAAGTGATATTCATTAATTGTTAGAGGTTCGCTGTGTCCTCAGGTCAATTCTTAGGACACCGTAACTTTTAGCGGTACTGAATTGTGAGGTGTGTACGGCCTACAGATACCCGCAAAAAGACTCCATTTTGCAGTAAGAAACACAAATTTCCGACCCATCTGTAAGAACATTTATCTGCATACAGAAACTAATGGCACATACGTTGTTTCTAAAATGAGCCGGAAATTGAAGTTCCTTTTGGCAAAATGTGGTCCAAATATCGTTGTGGTCGTTTCTTGTACAAAGGAACGCATCCATTCTAGTGTTTCAAAATTAACTCTAAAGATCCACTTTCCCACAAAAATATAACTGCGCTGTTCCTGTTCGAAATGGCTGATTTTTTTGCGTAATCAGAGGGAAAATCTGGAAACATTCATTTTGAAAACGTCCGACAGTTTTCCAGTAAAAGTGCAATTTGAGCCTAGAAATTTCACAGCCTTGGAATGTTGTTACGTTTTTTCACCTTGGAAAACGACGATTGACAGGCACGTGCTTGACTCTGTTAAGTTATACGAACATTTGCCTCCCTACACAAGCATTCCCCCCCTTTTCATGATCCAGATTTTTACGGGGGACTAAAAGCAAAAATACGGGGAAAAGCTCAAAATTTTTCCACCCCACCGTTAAGTCGCGGGCCATCGGTACTTATAAACAGAAGGGCGAGGGTTGAAAGGCTCAGGAGAGGGGAGGGTGGAAGGCTGTGGTCGTGTTGGAGGAATATGAAATGAGACTGTAATTCCGGAGCCGCCTGCAGTCAGCTGATGTGTGACAAGTGTAAAATCTGGATTATGCTATCACGCCGAATCCATTATTCAAAAAGGTTGGTCAGGGGTTATTGGTCACTCAGTCATTCACCCTACCAAGCGGGTGGCTTGTGCCCGGGACAGGGTTGTCAAAACGCTTAAAAAACCACGCGACCGAGTTGGAAAACCTAGGATTTTGCAAGACAATATCACAACTGTGAATGGTTTCCTACCCCCGTATTCCGGAATAGCTGAACGAGTTCTAATTAATTAATGTGCTGGAACATTTTTTATGCATTAAGCCTCAGCACATAGGAAAATTGAGCCGGTTGTAATTTGTTTGTCAACGACTAATGCTATCGAGAACGTGCGTATGTGCGGAAAGGTCCTCGTTTCTCATCGCGGGGTTGTTTAATTTTTGCGATGCGAAACTTTTTTGGCTGACGAATGGACGATAAAACTAACAAAGGAGGGAAACGGGGCGACTAATGCACCTGGGGGAAAAAAACTTTTGCATAGCGGAGTTTAGTCTCTCGTTTTTGATCACATCCAATTTCCTGTTTTTTTTTACGTCTGATGGTGTGCAGGGTTTATGAAGTATATTATTCGTGAAATTATAATTTTGGTCATTTCCCCCTCTTTTTTACTTTTTAGCCTTCGCATTTTTTAAGTCATCCTGGCATCAGTTTGTCAAAAAGTCAAAAGTTACTTGAAACTATTTTAAATTTTCAAAATTAAAAAAAGAATCAGAAACCTCAAAACGATTCAAAGCTCCGGTTGCAGGACGGACCAAAAAAAATTAAGATATTGAATTACCATGCTGGTTCGGAGGTAAATTTGCGGCAGTCTTCAAACGTTTGTCGTATGGTTTTAAAGGCATTAAGTCAACTGCACGAGTGCATGGGCAGTTAAGACAAACTTTTTTTGGGTTGTCCCAAATTAATGACCTGCCTGTTACCTCGACATTAAATCTTTTTTTGGTCTGAACCGTCTGAACTGTCTGAACTGCAGCCAATGGAAAACTGTATGTCTGTATAGGGTACCGGCACCTCTATTCTGGGGTCGTTTTTTTTTTGGCGCGTATACGTAGTATACCGCCTTTGCGATCGTTTCGAACCCTGCTCGATACAATAACCGAGTCCCTTAGTTCCTTACCGAAAAGTGACTACCGCGAACTTCTGAGATTTTCCAAAGCGTGTAAAAAGTTTATTTATCCATCAATAATTATGATTTAAAGTTGTTTCTCATTCTGGGGGTCTCTAGTTTATGTGCAGTGAATACCAAGAGTCTACGTTACTTGGTTTTTTTAAAAAAAGCCTAAGAATGCGACGCGCTGATTTAAAATATGCATATATAAGAAGAATCAAGCGAATTGATTCGAGGATGGCTGAGCAGGTCGGCACTCTCGGAATGAGAATTTAACTCCTCCGTTTTGTTCAAAACGTTGCTTTGACAGATCTGTAACCTCGGTTATACTTTTCAAAAGTTGGTAGCCGTGCTCTGATAGTGCAATCTGTGTAAGTGCAATCTGTGATGAGCCTCGAGACTCATTAGACCATTAGCTAAACGTGGCTCATACAGGAATCCACTTACCCTTCTCTTCCCCACGCTCCTGCTCACTGCGTCGGCGTCTCGACGAACAATAGCTAATGACGGTCGCCAAGCGACGATCCTCAGCCCCTCGCCCAATTACTTACGCTTCATTAACCATTTCACCGTCACGCTAGGATTCGTCCAATTTTCAAAAAAAAATTGTTTAGCGAGTTTTTAGCAATTTTTTCCTTCCTCTCCGTTAAAACACGAATTAAAAGAGGTCTCATTCATAAAAATCGGCCAAATAGAAGAGAAGTTACAGTATTCGAAATCCGAAGAAATCAACAAAACTTCTCCAAACAAAAAATAAAATGAAGGGGGAAAAAAGAAATGTATAAATTACAATTTAATATGATTGACCTCAGAATGTGACAAGCAATTCAATTATAAAAAGGAGAAAAAATTGAGTGAAATTACAAAAAATTAGCCTCTTGCACGGGGCTTCCTTGTATGAGTTTTGACCTGAGGACAAGTAAATCCCGTTATATTATTAAAACGAAATTGACTCCATATTTTAATGCCTTAGTTTCTTGAATGCAATTATTTTGAGCACTCGAAAATTTATACCAGCAATTTTACCCATGGGGTGATTTCCTAAGAGCTGATAGTATCACGAATTTCTCATAGAGCCCTTCAAAAATGGCTTGCTTTTTGGGCAGCCGATTCAGCCATCAAACCGGAGTTTAAATGGAAGCTGATTACAACACAGAGCTCTGAGAAAAATTTTGAGATGAGTATAGGAACGGTTTGTAAATTACGAGGAGATGCGAGCATTCTGTTCAGCGTATCGATACATAAGTATTTTCACACGTAGAATTTAATTTTCACGTCAGGGAGTCGACATATTTTGATTTTTTCGATTTTATACGGAAAATTTATGGTTTTTCGGGATTGAAATTACTAACAATTGTTTCATAAAAAATGAATGCACCCAAAATGACTATAGCATTTTGACTTTCACATACGTGCACTCACTAAATTGATTGGTAAATTCAAAGAGTCACCGAAAAAAATAATATGCTGTTTTAGCACCTAGGATGCTGAAAATGTGTCTGGTGATCTCAAGATGCTGCCTTAACTGCCTGCAGAGTTAAAGTTGCATTCAAAGGATGTAAAGTTAACTGCGAGGCCAGTAAGGACAACAACTCCGGATCACCAGACACATTTTTAACATCCTAGGTGCTAAAACAGCATATTATTTTTTTCGGTGCATGGGCACATCGACCTGGTATATCAAGTTTCTGCGATTTTTTACGGCAAATCGGTATATTTTCGGGATGTGGATTGCTTACATTCAATTCATGAATGAATAAAGCATGGACATGGTTGAGCTTCTTTGCATGAAAAGGCGTTTAAAATAACAAAATCAAGACATATTTAATACAATTGCATTTATATCGAGTCAATTTCTTTTCAATAATATAACGGGATTTATAATACCGGTGATTTGGGTATTTTAGCCCCAAAATACCTTTAAATCGACTTTATCTTCTAGGAGTTCGACAGAATTTTTCCTTTCTTCGCTTAAATTATTCCGTAGCACTTTTCTTCAAGAATCTGATAAGATTTTGCTTGAGACAGATCAAAAAACTTAAATTTGTTCGAATAGCTTTCTAGATTCACAATACACGGTCTCGTCAAGGTGCGTCGTTGACCTTGCAGTGTTGGATCGTGAATTCTCTTGTTGTGCTGCTTGCCTTTTTTTGAAATCTCTGTAAATGAAAACTAAAGGGTTTGATATGTGCGAGTTAATGACGCGCCTTATCAACACATTGTGTTGGAGTTCACTGCTTGTTTTTTTTTTTTTTTTTTTTTTTTTTTTTTTTTTTTTTTTTTTTTTTTTTTGTCAAAACGATAAATTTCCTGTTTTTTTATTTATTTATTTAATTTTTTTGGAATAGTTAATACTTGGAAAGAGTTTAAACTAACTACACTGGGAAAAAAACACATTGGATCTAGAGTCCAGACTCTTGAAAACATCGACAAGAAAAAATACTCTTGATTCTATCGGATTTTTACATAAATCAAGAACCAAGCCTTTTAATTTGAGCGGATTTCCTTTTGATTTAAGTTAAAATCTGATTGAATCAAGAGTGTTTTCTCTTGTCAATGTTTTCAAGAGTCTGGACTCTAGATCCAATGTGTTTTTTTTTCCAGTGTATCTTCAACTGTTTGAAAAACTGACGCCAAGATAACTTTAAAAAATTCAAACATCAAGGGGGAGAAATTATCCTGATCTAAACTATAAAGCAAAAAGAAGGAAAGGAGGAAAAACTTATAGAAGGATCACGTTGATACGAAAGAAAGAAACCGAGCCGAGGGAATAAGGCAGGTATTCTGGGAATGGAAAGACTAAAGCTTATTTAAACGGTGTTAGGGACTAAATTAAAGTCTAGCTTGAACGACTCGAGGAGGTGCGAAGAAGGAAGACTGGGGAAATTGAAATCGGGATGGACACTTGGAGGACGGAAGGAAGCCATTATTTTCGGGCGAGTGTGGTCGGTGGCATGGCGTGCTTTGCGATGTATCGATTGTTATGCCATTTAAACCTATGTAAAAGGATCGATAAACAAGGTGTTCGCAGCGAACACCGTAATAATCGATTCTTTACCATAGGTTTAAATGTCATAAAAATCGATATATCGCAATTCACGCCACGCCACTGGGCCCTTCGCTCCACTAAATTTTGGCTTATCTCCACCGCGGCGCTGGACCGCCGCTAACCGCGGCCCTCGTCTTGTTAATTGATCTGCACCACTTTTTACGGATAAAAAATTTAGCTCATCCATCCAGGCGCCCTCGACGTTGCGATATTGTAGGAGCTGAACCCTCCTCCTTATCTCCTTTATTTCCTTCCCTCGCTTCATCTTATTTTTTCGCGAGATAGATTCCCGTTAAGAGAATACAAAAGGCGCTTTCAAATGTGAACGGACGCTAATCTAGTGTACTGTGGGGATTAAACAAACACACACGTCACGGGGGTATTTCCCGTCACGCTAACTTTAATTGGCTCGTGAGGGAGAACCGCGGAAACAACTTATCATCTTGATAAAGCCATTTCTTTCCTTTCTCTCTCGGGCTCTCACATATACCGACGGGAGTTTGCGCTACAGCGACGCACAGTGCGGCCCTCTGTGGACAAAAGTCAAAAATTCACAACTCGACACCTGAATATTTTTTTCGGAATTTGTTATCTTAAAGATATTTCTGACTCACTATGATGGTTCATTTTCAAATTTTCCGCTCAAAACTACCTCAAATGTGAGTAGAAAGTGGGAAGGAAATAGGTCGGGAATCACTAATCCGTAAGAAATACACGGGGAAAAGACGTCAACTTCAAATGGAGATTTCTCGCTTGAAACGCAAAATGCTCTGGGTGGTTGACATTTTCTTAATCCTCAGATATCCAACTTCAATTCTACGAAAAAGATCTTGCGACTTTTTGCGACTATCAGAGATATTTGAAGTCAAAGTTTGGATGTTTCACGTTGCCTTTACATTGTTAACACAAGGCTAATTCGAGGTTGCCAACTTTGAATGAACTTTTCTTGAAAAATACGCAAAAAAAACCTGAGGTATAACATTTTCTTATTCCTCGAGTGTTTTACTTTGATAGTGCCAAAGGGTTTTCCTATGTCGGTGCTATTATCTTCATTATTTAAAGTTAAGTGTCTTTTGCCGATTTTTGTCCGCATCGTCCATAAGGGTGCCGCACTGTGCGACGGCCCGAGAAACAGGGAAACCCACAGGTTAATGGATGTTGGGGGGAAAATTTCCGATTCCGCTGTTCCTTTGACAACGGGCTTCTAACGAGCCTCGGAAAAAAGTTAATAAAAATAGCCTCCGAGTGCTTTGTTGAGTCGTGTCTGTATCACCGTCACCTACTTTCGAGTCGAGAGCTTTCGTCCGGAACTTCAAAGATCCGCATTGTAATCGGAATTGTGCCAATGGGGAAATGCAGAGCCGAGTATCATCTTTGTGACGTTGTACTCGTCTCTTTTCGGACGAAAACCAAAAATAGCTTTCGACTGAAATAATATTTCGAAAATTTCATGGCCTTCACTGGTAATGGCACTGCCTATCGCCGTAGAAACTACTCAACTAAGTATCTCGGTTTGAGACGTTGTAGACTTCTCATCATACTTTATTTCTTACGCGGAAAACTACTCAACCATCACCTACTTTTGAGTCGAGAGCTTTCGTCCGGAACTTCAAAGATCCGCACTGTAATCGGAATTGTGCCAATGGGGAAATGCAGAGCCGAGTATCATCTTTGTGACGTTGTACTCGTCTCTTTTCGGACGAAAACCAAAAATATCTTTTGACTGAAATAATATTTCGAAAATTTCATGGCCTTTACTGGTAATGACACTGCCTATCGACGTAGAAACTACTCGACCAAGTATCTCAGTTTGAGACTTTATAGACTTCTTATCATACTTTATTTCTTAAGCGGAAAACTACTCAACGTCAATTCTTAAAAACTTTTGTGATTTTCCTTCTCTGGGTGAAGAAAATTCCGTAAAAACTTTAAGGAATGCTGCCGATTCATCCTTCCTTAAAAACATACGATGAGACCGGAGATTTTAAAACACTGCAAACAAGCCACGTGATTGGAAAGTTGTGCCGTCCCTATGAAAAAAAATATGGTACCTATATGTACGTGTTTTTTTTTTTATATATACATTGCTACAACACTTGTTACGTGAAAACTTACATGCAGAGAATTTAAGACACATTTTTGAAAGGAATTTATAGAGTATTTGGTTTTAGTTCAAGTGCTACCGAGCGGAGGTGTGCGACAATTTTCTGGTAAAAGTTTATAATCGATACTTTTTCCTTCAAGATTGAATATCAAAATTGGCGCTCTAAGATAAATCGCCCCAATCAGACGAATTGTAGCGCATGCAGGTCGTGAAAGATTGAAAGAGAGGAGAAAAAAGTAATCCAAATATCATAAGGAGAACAGAAATATAAGTAATTAAAATAGTAAACAGAGAGAAAGAGGCAACCGCGTTCTCTCCGCCTCTCGTATTTACCTTCCATCCCAGTTCCAATATTAAATTCGACTAGGCCCCTCTTTGTATAATTAACATTGCAACAGTAGCAAGGCGTGAATGATCGATTATCGATATTAACCCATTTGAAGCTACGGTAAAGAATCGATTATTGAGGCGTTCCTTGTCCATCGATCCTTTTTCATTGGTTTAAATGGTAGATCAATTGATACATCGCAAAGCGCGCTGCACTGTAGCCTCGCGCGGACTGTATTTATTTCTAATTATGTCGATTCGCTCCATGCCCAATCCTCCGAGAATTAATTGATTTTTTTCTAAGCGGCCTGTGAGCATTTTTGTTCTACCGTTTAACTTATATTTATTGCACCACGAAATGACCCATTCAGCCTGAGGAATGCTCTTCCCTCCACTGGGCCGATTCCAAGATACCACTGCTTGGCCCCATAAATATGTTCCGCCTCGGATAAGATGTATACATTTTCATTCGGTGAGTGCGGACGACAAAAGACCTAGATGCACTCGAGAGAGGAGGATGCTAAGACAAGGACAAGACGACGATTGCTGAGAACAGGCGTTCTATCCCGAAAGATTCATCGCTGTAGAATGTGTACGAACGTCCGTTTGGAATAAGGTGCTGATTTACTTCCGATGGGTCCGTCTTAATAAGCAGAACGCGTGAGATCAATCTGATTGTACACTCTGTATCTGGCAAGTTATTTGAGTTTAATTAATTAAATGAAAGGATAATTAAATTATACGAATTCTAGGCTTCTTATAACTACTGTAGCTCTGAAAGGTGGGATGCGTATTACATAGCCCTGAACGCGAGTCAAATTTTGGATGAGAATGGACCTCTAGACAAGGTATGAATGAAAGCACAAGCCTATGCGTGTTTTCTCTTCAAAATTCCACGCGGAAAACGAATCACACAACGGGAAGAGTATAAATAAACTCCTAAACAAGATATCAGTGTTTTTTATTGACATTGATTACATAGAAAAACCAGTCAAATGACGTCATTTGTATCATCAAACTTCCGTTTGATCTGTGTTTAAGAGAATTCTTGATATCTCGTTCAAGAGTTGATTTTAAAACTTTCAACTGTGTGAATTGTTTTCTATGTTAGATTTTGAAGCCAGCACAAGTGACGAACATGTAACTGAACTTCTTTTATCAGGTAACTATAGCTTATAAGTTCAGTTACACGAATAAACGCTCAGTTACACGGAATCGAACGTTCGGTTACAGTCACACGGAATCGAAAGTTTGGTTACACGAACTTTCACTTCGGATAGACAAACCGAAAAATTACACCGAAAAATTACGCGGAAAAAAATAGCTGCCCCTAAAGTTGTAGTGCTACCCCAATTTGTTGGATAATGTGAGCATTCCCAATTAATTGTGATGTACCACAACTCGGGTTTGGGTATGATGCAACATTTGGGTTTGTGACCTACTACCACAATCAATTGGAAATGCCCATATCGTCCAATATTTGTATCCGTATTGGAGCAATATGGAACATCGAACGTTCAGTTCATAAGACCGACCTCTCTTTAAAGTGAGCAACACCTATCGTTCTTTTTCACCCGTATGGATCCACTAAAAAGAGGGTGATCCGTTTCCGCTTGCGATGGACGCGACGAGACGCCCGACGTCACAGCTCAACAAGCAGAATCAGGGCTGTCGACGGATCGTCATCTCTCATTAGAGCGGCTCTCCATCATTGGGGCGAGCTTTAAGTGGCCGAAAACAGAGGCACGGCCCCGCTGAGTGACGGGCACATTTCACCGGATAAGAAACAGTCACCCGCCCACGCCTCTCCCTTGCACAACCCCCAACCCCCCGTAGCCGTAGCATCCGAACACCCGCAACACCCAAGATCCAGCCGAGTAAATTGGTGATGTTAATAGCGAAACAGACAATATCTCATTTATCAGAGAGCGGCAAACTGCGCATCCCCTTCATGTTTAACCCCCCCCCCCCCNTCCCTCTCTCCCCCCCCCCCCCACTTGTCCGGGAGCGGGGTCCTCCGGGGGCCCGGGTAAGAACGAGGGACGAAAGTGATTGATGGTTCTTATAGATACTTCACTGATTACACAATTTATTAATTAAAACAAAGGGTTCGTGACGTGCGCAAGTACAAAAAAGGCTTCGGCTCGAATGTTGGATCGATTGGAGAACCTCGATCGATAAAAAGCGTTGCTAAGATAGGGATTTATCGATCGGGATTATTCGACTATCGACTCGCCGGAGAGGGTGATCGGTGGGCTTAATCGCTGAACAATATAATAATTTTCGGAGCGTCACAGAATTAGAGCCGAGGCTATAATTTTGGGGGTCTGAGTGACGTTAGGGGAGAGGTAGCGTATCGGTACGACAAGAAAGTGATGTCTCGGCTGTTCTTGCCTTTGTTTACGGGGAAATGTACCCTCTTGACCTTACGGAGGGTCGCGGGGCAAATGCTCTTCGCTGTTGCTTGTGCTGCTACATATTTAGGAGACCGATTATTAAAACTATGTCGGCATGACGAGATGAGGCGAGACAAAACCGTATCTTTACCATGGAATGCTATGCTATGTTATTATGGAATGTGGAATCGAGTAAAAGTTATTGAACGGAACGTTCAATAACTTTCACTCGATTCTAACCGCAGAAGAGTATTTTGATATCGACATTCAGATAAGTTAAAAAAGTTAATGAAAAAAGGTCAATAAAAGTTAAGTTAGTTCCAAAGAATTTAGCATGGCTTTCGCACTATGGCGTCTGAATAGCCAAAAGAGGGAGTCAGAAATCAAGTTCGCCTTCAACTCAACGGATACAATTTGAGCGGCTCTGGAGTTCAAATAGTTGTATTACGCATTTTCCAGGTAGGTTGGGGCTTCAATACTTACGAATAAGCACAGTTCCCGAGTAGGTGCGGATTCAGCACACAACGCTGACTTTTTAATTGGCTCACCGACGAGCCAACACTCATCATTACACATGAATATTTTTATTCATGTCAAATGATGTCGAAGCAGTCATCATCTAATAGGAGAGCTTCAATGAACCGGGTGAAGTGGGTCACTTTCATTGGGCATAATTTCCCCATCTTCCCCGAACACGAACCAGGAAGTCGGAACTGGCAAATTATGCTAAAAATTACGGGGGAATCTGAACCGTGGGCTAATCATCTTGAGTGATACACACACAAACAGAGAGAGGACATTGATCCCTCCGTCCGGAAAGAAGCCCTATTTACGCGAGGCTTGGTTTTCCCCTTTCAATTGGATCGAGGACTCGATGCTGAGTTAGGATGTTGCATTCTCATATATTGACATTTTGAGTACCTTCACAGGGATTTTCAGTAGTGCCATGGAGACCCTTGGGATGAGAAAAAAAAATAGCGGCAATGGAGATGTTGTATGTGTGAGGAATTTGCGATTTGACAACTGATTCTTATGTAAAAGTTCGCGTGGAACACGATGGTGCCACTGGTTTTCTCTGAAATCATCTCCCAAGCTCAAAAAAAGGTCTCAAAGTGAGGCCAAAATGGAGGGAATATCCCATCCTACCCTGAGAGTCCACCACTACATCAAAACAAGCTCTCCATGCAAAGATAGGGAGCAAATAAATTAGCAATGATGCCGTGTTTTTAGTTATAGAGTCCCCAAATAAAGTGGCAGCCCTGTCATGTATTTGCTCCCTATCTTTGCATGGAGAATTTGTCTTGATGTAGATGTGGGCTCTCAGGATATCCCCTTTATTTTGGCCTCAACTTGAGAGCTTTTTTTGAGCTTGGGAGTTGATTTCAGAGAAAACCAGTGGCACCATCGTGTTTCTTGCGAACTTTTACAAAAGAATCAACAGTCAAATCGCAAATTCCTCTCACATGCAACATCTCCATTCTGGGTGGCAGTTTTTTTTTTCAGATTTTGGAAGATAATTTTCGGCACGAAAAGTCCTTACTGATTGATTGGCAGTCTGGAATTTCGAGTTTCCCCAAAATAATCCGCCTCAATGTTGATTTTGAAATAAATCGACCTTACCCAGAATGCATTACTCTGAAGCTGAAGTCCCACTTGAAGCAGCGACTGCGAATGCAGTCCACGCTACGGAGTCAAAATTTTGTCAATAATGCTGCCGTGCTGAGGAAAAACACCGTGTGAGCATTCGAATGTTGCCAAATTTCCTTTCTAAAAATATATATCCTAGAGAAAAAAGTGATGAATATTTCTTTTGAAAAACAGACACTTTAGGTCAAATTACGAACGAAATTCTCCGAAATCAGAAGAAAACTGTTTCAAATATTCCCGAAAAATCGTGATTTGTAAATCCTAATTTGGGAGCGTTTGATGCTTATACTGCCACTCTAAGGAAAACGTCGTTAAAGCCTTCAGGCGCTGCCAAATTTCCCTCAATAAAACACGAGTTTTCAACGGAACTTTTAGATATTTTTCTTCCAATTTTTCTTCCAATTTCATTCGAAATTTAATCCGAAGTTTATTAAAATTTTAAGGAAAAATACCAATGACTTTCATCAAAAATCAATGTTTCATTAGGCGAAATTTGGCAACTCCTGGAGGCTCATACGGTGTTTATCCTTAGCGCGACGGAGTGGTAGTGAATCTAGCATCAGGGCATTCATCTCCTCCGAAGATGAATTTTAAGCGAACGCATGTCGCAGCGCGGGCTCACGGAGGGGACAGGAGTATTGGGGGGGGGGGGGACACGAGCCCCACCAGGCGGGTTAATGAGGAAGCGCGGAAGGCTTCCGGGTTGCAAAAACAAGGCTGGAACCCGCGGTGCTCGGCTATACGCGAGTACACGACATTAGAGTAATGGGTAAGTGCCAAATGGCGAATTACACTCCCGCGCGCCGTCGCCGCAGCCGCGGAGCAGTTTTCTCACACCACTTACACTTACTCCCGGGATTCGTGCCCAGGCAGAGGGTAAACACTCAACACACAACGCTCAACACTAAACATAAACACCGCCCCGCCACCCGAAAACGGTGAACTCCAAGGCAGGAAGCTGCCTCCGCGGTTCTAACCCAATTTCGGTGACAAACTGCCCGGACTTTGGGGCCTGGGCACACAGACAGTGTATTTCAGAGATCCGCGCGAACAATCTAAGAAATAAAAAAGGTGAAGCTAAATTAAGTTCGGAGGTCAACGCTGTTTTCCGTCTCAGGATGATTGATGAGCAACTTGTTGAGAAAAAAATCAAATAAAATTCTCCCAATATGACTCATGAATGTCGGGGTGAGTGCTGTGCTACCGAGCTAAGGAAGAACATCTTTACTAAGAAAGTTTTGAATGTTATTCCTCCAATTTTTTAGAAATTTTGGTTCGCAATTGAATCGAACATATCTGAAAATTTTAAGGAAAAATGTGCATAACTTCTTTCAAAAATACATGTTGTGTCCGGGTAAATTTGGCGACTCTCAAATGTTCATATGACGTTCTTCCTTAGCACGGCAGTGCACCTGGCGAGTGTTTGCAAAAAATGCTCAACTTTTTGGTCTATTGCCGAGTGGAAAAGCTAAGAAGCTAAGAAGCTAGACCTAGAAAGCTAAGAAGAGTGGAAAGTTAAGTCGTCTAGTTAAGAAGCACTCTATTGAACAAATGGATGTCGTTGATCATATAGATTCTTCAAAATTCTTCAAAATTTCTTCATTTTCAAACTCTCTGACTTTCTTTGACTTTGTCCTGACTTTTCTTATTTTTCTGACTCCAATATTTTCAAAAACCCAAAGTTTCTTTGCCACTCTCCAAACTACGAACGCAACATCTACGTTTGGAGTCCTTTTCCCACAAATACGCTGACTTGTGATAGATTTGGACGCAATGTCTATATTTCTGGATATTCATACTGTAAGAAAAGATACGGATGTAGCGATACGGATACTAGATACGGATGTATAGCACTAGATACTCGCAAAATATTCCGACTTTCCCCAAGAATTCCCTGACTTTTCCGGAAATTTCCCTGACTTTCCCGGTTCTCCAGACCACCCGAGGCCCGCGAACACTGCATCGCCAGTACACCCCCTCCCTCCCCCCGAGTTCAAACGGGAGAATAAATAGGAAACGGGGGGCAATAATGAGCTTTACAAATTTAAGGGAGAAAATATCAAAGGGCAGCTCGTTATCCGGGGCGGGGCGGGGGCGGGAAGCCACTGGGAACGCCGAAGCGCGGAGTCAAGGAGAACATTTAAGTGGGCATCGTCGACGCCTAAATGACGGCGTTATTGGTTTCCAAGGTGGAGAGAACAATCGTCACTTTAATGACGTCATCAATGTTGTTTAATAATATCGAGCGCCTCCCCTCGGTCCATTTCCTCCGAGCATCAAATCGCGGGGCTCGGATACGAAAACACTCGATAAAAGTAACTAAAAGTCCCGGTTATTTTTCTTTCGGATGCAAAAATGTTCCGCCGTTCCGAGGCGACGGTCGGGACTGCGTAAAGGCAATATCCCATCCCATCTCATCCCGACGCACAGTGGGTCGAGTTAATGTGAGGAATTGGACAACATTTGGAGACTTAAAAGCTCCCCTAGTAAAAATAAAATGCCCTTAGTGCGTTCGGAGTGCACTCCGAGTGCACTCCGAACGCACTAAGTGTGTAGTGTGAGAGTGGGTGCGCTTCGAGTGCACTCGGGGTGCACTCGAGGTGCTCCCGAGGTGCGTCCGAGGTGTGTCCGAATCCACCGACGGGTTGAGGATACCTTTCCATTGTATCCGCGCCGGGTTCTTACCTGGCGGCGTGACCCTTGATGATCTACTGGTGGCGAATAACTTGCGAACCAATTTTTTTAATATTTGAAAATTGTCCGTTTATTTCGACGGATTCGGATTCAGCTTGCAATCCTGATGAAAAATATGTATACTTTTGAGTAGATATATTGGTAAGTTCGCGATCCAGAAATAAAAAAAATGCAATGAGAAGCATTTTAGAAGCGCGGAAGAAATTCGCGAGTTTTGTAATTCAATAACTTATAGTTATACTTACTTTTAACTATACATATTTTTCATCAGGATTGCAAGCTGAATCTGAATCCGTCGAAATAAAAGGAAAATTTACAAACGTTAAAAAAATTGGTCCGCAAATTTTGGGCTCCCAATAGACTTGAGGACCNTCCTCTGCTTTTTTTGTCACTTTCCCTCTCTTTCTTCCTTCTCCCTCATCTTCATTCCCCGCCTCCTATTCTCGCACTCCTGCAAGTAGTGCTCCCATTCCATCTCCGTCAAAAGTTCCAGGATTCGGAACCTTTTTGTTCCTATTTCTCCCTCCCCATGACCGTGAAAGTTCCGAGATTCTCTCCAGATTTTTTCAAAAGCTCCGGGAAAAAATTAGAAAAATCTCAAAAGTTTCGAAATTTGTAACTAGTTCCGGGAAATGGGGACAGGGCTGGATTTACCTACTTGCCGCCCATGGGCCGCCTGTATTTTGCCGCCCCCTTCTCATTCGTTTTGGAACACCAATAAAAACCATCAAGTGAACGTGCCGGAGGGGGATGGGTGCATAAGACGCGTTTACCTACTCGGGTTGGATACATTTTTTGCGAAAGCCCTGTCAACACTACCAGCAAAATTTCACGGAACTTTGCGCGAAAGTTACGTTCCGTAAACATATCTCTTTGTAGACAAGGTCCTCCATTTAAAAGAAATGAACCAAAAAATTGAAAGAACAAACATAAATGTGGTTTAATACTTTAAACGTCCGCCGCTGCGCCGCGCCGGGCTGATCGCAGTGTTTGGCGCAATGCGTGAAGTATTCCTGCAGTCTTGTAGGCGCTACGCGTTTCACGCCAACCGCTCCTGACCGCACTGTGTTGGACGCAATGGGCGAAGTATTCATGCAGTCTTGTAGGCGCTAATATGTGTTTCATGTCGACTGCCGCGCCGTGCCGAGGGCTTGTTCTCTTCATCTTATGCCGCAATCAGACGCTGAATTTAGCACCTGAATGTGGAAGTCAACAGTCATCGCCCAACGGCTGAAATTTAGCAAATTCGGGTTATTTTCATCCAGATTTGTATCAAATCCACTCGAATAGTTCAGACAAATTCAAAATTGGCCCGATGGTTGCTGAGAATCGTTGCTGAATTTTGCGCGTGACGCGCAAAATTCAGGCATCGGGCCGATGACTTCCACATTCAAGCCACATTCAGCGTGTGATTGCGGTGTCAAGTCCTCGTCAGCATTCCTCTCTCCGCTTGCGTGTTTAGGTCCTCTCTTAACTCGACTAATTAATGACGCTGTGTCTTTTATCACCGAAAAACGCTAAAATTAGAAATTACTATACTCTCAGGAAAGAGAGATTTTGTCCCCTTTTCTCATTGATAATTTTTTTTTTTTCTGAATCCGATTTTTCTTATACCTATACATTTAAAAAAATTGCAAAATTTGCCGCCTCCTAAATTTGCCGCCATGGGCCGCGGTCCATGTGGCCACCCCCTTAATTCGGCCCTGGTGATACTCCTTCAACTTTAAAATCTGACGGAATAAACATCGAAATTTGCAGTTTCAGCCAAAAATTTCATGTCCGACCTCTCAAATTGACTCGATCCACTGTGCGACGCGACGGTCCCGCGGCTTTTTGTCCCTTCCTCGTTGCGTCCCTTCGTCTTACTTCCGAGGACATCAACATTGCCCAGTCATAAAGACTCGGATTCCAATTATGAGGACCCGATTTTTTTTTCTTTTTTTTTTTTTAACTGGGCCTCAAAGATTTTTAAGTTTTATATTTTCTCGCGGCTTCGGCTGCTCTCATTTCCCTTTTCCGCGTTTGATTTTTGTCCCTTTTAAATTATAGGGACATCCCTTTACTGGCGGATCGGCGAGGAAACTTTTGGAGTGAAGAATGATTGATAACGCCTTCAATCTTTACGAGTAGGCGACTTCTTGACCAAGGAGCACGTTGATTTGTATCCATTCCGCCGCGCCGTTACGGCAATGGGCCAAAGTGCGTTTTATGATTGTGTCAAAGGTCCATGTTTGAGGACAAATAAGAAATAAAGATGCACTTTTCACTTTTCCAATTTCTCTCTTTCAACTAAAAGCAATTATATATTTCCTCTACATCAAATCTAGTAGTTTCAAATCTGATTATTGTAGTTTCTGCTTGATCATTTTTTTCTCTTTGTAAGCGTTTGTTTTTTCTTTCACCTGTTCAATTATTGACCCGCTTGTTTTTATTGCACGCAAACCACTAGGGAGAAATGATGGGTCGAAACGTGTTATTGTAAGATTCCTTCTTCGGTCATCTTTTTTTGTCAATTGCTTGCTTGCAGCTAGCATCATTTACCAGAGTTGCCACACAATTTACAACATGGAATTTCCTGACATTTTCCTAATTTACCAGACACATTTGAATGAAATTCCCTGACAATTGAGGACTTGCAAGATGGTTAAAGAGACTTAATTCGAAATATTATTCAGGCAAAATTTGTTGTTCCAGGCGCAAAATTCATTCTAGAAAGGAAATATAGGTGAAGTAAAAGAATTTCCCTGACACTTTCATCATTTTCCCTGAAATTTCCATATTTTGCCCGCATGCATCATACATAGCGCCTTCAACATCGTCGAAATACTTCAAACACTACACCATAGCGCACACGTTCCGATGTGCAGGTTGCCTATACGGCTCCTTTTTAATACACACTTTTTCAATGTCATCATCGTGTCGTGATTTTCGTGCCATTTTACCCCGAAGAATTGATTCACACGGCTGTATCTCTTGCGTGAAACGAACGCAATTCACGATTGAGGACACACATTTTCCGACTTGGCACAAAACAGGATTGCCACAGAATTTTGAAGATGAAATTCCCTGACACATTCGAGGTAAACTCCCTGACAATTGAATATACACTAGATGGTTAAAAGGACATCATTTGAGATAGTTTTCAGGCGAAGTTGCTGTTCAAAACGTCAAACCCATCTTAAAAAGCAAATAAAAGTGAGTTAAAAATTTTCCTCTAACACTTTCATCATTTTCTCTGACTTCTTAAGATTCCCTGACATTTCCTGGGTTTCCCGGTATTTTCTGACTGTGGCAACCTTGATTTACTCAATTAAATTTGGCTTGTGGCTCGATTTTTATCTTTATTTCTTATTTGATACCTTAACCAGCCGATTGGCATTCGAATGTACGAGGGTCATCCAAAAAGTAAGTTCACCCCTTTCATATTTTCGAAACTAAAAGGGATAAATCAAATCGGTAAAAAAGAACTTCTTACTCATATCCTCAGCTCTCCATAAGTACCAAGATTTTTAAATTTGGACCACTGGTTGCCGAGATATTCGATTTTTACGTGAACAACTCCCGGCCAGTTCCGTCCACCAAACGACGCGCTGATATGAGATGCACCGCGCACTGTCGCATCGCTTTTGTCTTCTAGGACTCTCAAGGAGTACTTCTCGTCCATTATTTGGAGAAAGGGTGTACAATCAGTGCACCACAGTATTGTGGAATATTGAATTCGTTGCGATTGGCAATAAAAAACAAGCGACCGGGTCTTTTGTCTCGTGGTCCCCTATTCCTTCACGATAATGCCAGACCTCACACGGCGAAAGAGACTCAAAATTTGTTGGACAAATTTGCGTGGGAGGTGTCACCTCATCCTCCATACTCTCCAGACCTTGCCCCGAGTGACTATCATCTTTTTCCGCAACTCAAGAAGCACCTAGGTGGCCAGCACTTCGAGAACGAACAGCAGGTGATGGAAGCAGTCAATGGCTGGTTCAAGAGTTAACCAAAAGTGTTCTTTGAGAACGGCATTAAGAAGCTTCAGAAACGCTATGAAAAATGCATCAATAGGAACGGAAATTACGTCGAAAAATAAGGTAAGATTGTTTTAAAGTTAATATTAGAATATTTGAGTTGGTTATTCCTACGTAGATGTGTGGGGAACACAGTCAATTCAGGTAGCGTGACGGGAATCGCAGCGCGTCGCGTCGTTTGGTGGACGGAACTGGTCGGGAGTTGTTCACGTAAAAATCGAATATCTCGGCAACCAGTGGTCCAAATTTAAAAATCTTGGTACCTATGGAGAGCTGAAGATATATGTAAGAAGCTCTATTTTACCGATTTGATTTATCTCTTTTAATTTTGGAGATATGAAAGGGGTGAACTTACTTTTTGGATGACCCTCGTATTTGAGGACAAATTACGCTTTCTGCTGTTCTTGAGGTTTCACCGGAAGAAAAAAAAAAAGAAAAAAGAAAAAAAAACCAACAACACATTGGATCTAGAGTCCAGACTCTTGAAAACATTGACAAGAAAAAGGACACTTGATTCAATCAGAATCTAGCTTAAATCAAAAGGAAATCCGTTCAAATTAAGAGGCTGGGTTCTTGATTTAAGCTTAAATCTGATCGAATCAAGAGTATTTTTTCTTGCCGATGTTTTTAAGAGTCTGGACTCTAGATCCAATGTGTTTTTTTTTTTTTCCAGTGAGCGATTAAAAATACTCCAAATATTAAAAGACATTGACAAGAAGAAATACTTTTGAGTCAATCAGATTTTTGCTTAAATCAAAAGGAAATCCGCTCAAATTAAGAGGCTTGGTTCTTGATTTGAGCAAAAATCCGATTGAATCAAGAGTATTTTTTCTTGTCGATGTATTCAAGAGTCTGGACTCTAGATCCAATATGTTTTTTTTTTTTTCCAGTGTCCTGGTAAAGGAGAAACTCCTCCTCGAATATGGCAGCAACGGTGTCTAATTTGAGCGGGTGTCATATCAGCGGGGGTGCTGGTCGGGGGTAGCGGCTTGGCGGCGTCGGCGATGCTCAGGCTCACTCGTGTGCTTTTCATATTTTTTTCATTCATCATGGCACGGCCATGCGGACGGGGGAGGTCGCGGGGGAGTCTTTTGATTCCGATGGACCGCGGCCGCGATGGGACTAATCCGAGAGGTTATAAAAAGGGAGAAGGGAAAAGCGGCCGCTACATATGTAAAAGACGAGCTCCGAGGAGATATTCTAAGTGCCCGGAGATTCGGCCGCGTTTGATTTGTGGATTAGTCGCCCGCACCGCACGCGCACTGGTTACCCGTCGCAGTTTTCCGGCCACGGAAAAAAAGTATCGATTCGATTGTAAAAATGTCTAGTCACCGTGGTGATTTGGCAATCTGATTTTTCATGAAATAAAATATTTTGCACTGGAAAAAAAAACACATTGGGTCTAGAGTCCAGACTCTTGAAAACATTGACAAGAAAAAATACTCTGGATTCAATTGGATTTTTGCTTGAATCAAAATGAAATCCGCTTAAATTAAGAGGCTTGGTTCTTGATTTAAGCTAGATTCTGATTGAATCAAGAGTACTTTTTCTTGCCGATATTTTTAAGAATCTAGACTCTAGATCCAATGTGTTTTTCTTCCAGCGTGGAGATCTATTCAGACCTATCGTAGTTTTCCGGACGCGAAAAAAAAAAAATAAATAAAACAAAATCTTCCACGAAAAAACTTCCACGTTTTGATTTAATTGTAAAATGGCCAGTTACTGTGGTGATTTGGTACCTGATTTTTCATAAAATAAANGCTCTGAAGTTCAAATATTTACGTGCAGGAGCATCACCAGTAAATCGAAATTTATTTGTTTGTGGTAAAGTTGTGCTGAAATGGTGTCCATTTTGTCACTTGGAAAGCCGGACTCACCCATCAGTACATCAATTCTAGAAACCTGCAACGCTGGTTGAAGATTGTGGAAGGTGTCGAATTACTCGGATGAGTTATGGCTCTTGTGAAATTCGGAGCACAATGCGTCAACCCGCGTACTTTATCCCTTTCATTTTAATATGATTTCCTCTCGGTTTCTTCCTTAACCCTTTTTTTCATTCCTGTTTTGTCCGTGGCGGCGCAGCGAATCCTGTCACGCCTCCAAGCGCACGCCCCAGGTCCCGATCCACGATGCGCACTGAGTGTTCCTCATTCTCTGAAAGACGACAAGTTCGGTGGTCCGAGACCTCAGGATTTGCCTAGGAATTAAGCTGGTAAGTATTATTGAGATGGGCCTTCAAAACTTCAGGGAACGATTCTGTAGTCGATTGATCGATTAAGAATTCCAGGATTTCAGGATACTTCGTAGAAGTTTCCGAGCATCACATGGAATTGGGCCTTCAAAACTTCAGAAAACGAGACGTCAGTTGATTGATCAATTGAGAATTCCAGGATTTTAGGATACTTTTCGAGAGTTGCCGATTATCACATCACGCTCTAGAACGCCAGGTGTTTGTGTACACAATTCGACCAAATTGTCTCAGCACAAAGAGAAACTGCGCCAAAGAGACAGTTTCAATGATTGTAAGAAGTCCTACTTTTTCCAGTATAGAGATTCTAGATTCGTGTTGTAATTTTGATCTGAATCCTATCCTACTGAAAACTCCGGCCTTATGAGCCGCTAACCATAGCGTGATTATGTGCTATATAGACATAACGTTCGTTCTGGGCTCAGAAACCGAAAGTTTCGGGTGTGTGAGCCGTTGCTCCGGCTACTGAAATCGAAGCAGTCACACCCGGAACTCTCCCCCTCTAAGTATTGACAGTAGGATGTCTGTCTATATAGGCCGTAATTACGCCACAATTATTAAGGCTTTCAGGGCTTGAGCTTTTTTTTAGTGTGCCAGGCTAAACAAGTAAAACGATACACCTACATGCCAAGTTTCCATATAAACGTCCCGAACTGATAGAAACTTGCTGACTAAAGAACATGATGATTGAAGTCATTCATCGCGGTGTTGGCCAAACTTATCTAAATCTGTTGCCAAAAGTATATCCGTTGATCAGCTGATAATAATGCATTAACTTAGGTTTGACACGGAACTCACAACTAGAGAGCTTAGATTAACGGTTCTCTCTTTTCACCACGAGGGATAATGTGCACTGGAGCTGAGAAAGCTTTTCATAGGGGGAGAGTAAAGGTGAACAAATGAGCATTTAATTTACGTGTCATAAAGTTATATTTGCGGGCACACCGAGTACCTCACTATGCCCTCTCGCCGTTATTTCATCCCCTTGGGAGCTGCGGATGAGCTCCATCTATCATGCTACGCGACAGTCCCAAGTAGTGGAGCCGCGCAGATTCGGTGTGAAACTTTCGAAAGTTTTAATTCTTTTATCTGTTTGACATTTTTGCGGGTCTTTTCGCCAAAATGAATTATCTCCGACTCACTGCACGGAGACAAAGAACCCGGTTAACGGAAAATCAGCTTAAGTAACAAGCGCATTTTACGACTGTAAACAATTTCAAAAAGCGCATTTAGTACTAAAAAAAAAAAAAAATGAACGTGATAATGAAGCTGAGCTTATAACAGGAACATCTGTGAGAATCAAAATTAGGTGGCAAGGCCGTGCTTTTTGAAATCATGTGTGCGGAAAATAAAATTGGCTGGCGCGTGGGACTATAGAAAAGCCTAAAGAAATCGTCGCTCCTCTGACGTAAGGGCGTCAGGGCCGGATTAAGGGGGTGGACACATGGGCCGGGGCCTATGGCGGCAAATTTAGGGGCGGCAAATGTTGTAATTTTTTGAAATGTAGGTATCAAGAAAAAAAATCTGATTCAGAAAAAAAAATCACAAAGGAAAGGCGAAAAAATCTCTCATATCCTGAGAGTTAAAGTATAGTAATTTCTAATTTGTTCGTCTTTCGGTGATACAGCACCTTTCATTAGTTTAGTTGAGAGAGAAACCTAACACGCAATTTGGCCTGGGGCAGCACGGCGCAGAGAGCAATGATGGCGAGAACTTAGGATGGAAAGGAGAAGCCCTATCGGCGCACCGGTCAGCATGAAACACATATTAGCGCCTACATGACTCTGTGAATACTTCACGCATTGCGTCAAACGTAGTGTGGTCAGCAGCGGTTGGCGTGAAACTCATAGTGCCTACAAGACTGCATGAATACTTCACGCATTGCGTCAAAAACAGTGCGGTAACTTGGTCAGCAGCGGTCAGCGTGAAACGCTTAGCGCCTACAAGACTGTAGGGATACTTCACGCATTGCGCCAAACACAGTGCGGTTGGCGGGGTGGCGGAAATAAAGATCATTAGACCACATTCATGTTTATTCTTATTCATATTTTTTTCGTTCTTTTCTTATAAATGAAAGGCATCGTCCACACAGAGATAGGTCTACGGAACTTAATTTCCGAGCGAAGTTCCGTGAACTTTTGCTAGTGTTGACAGGGCTTTCACAAAAAATGTGCCAAACGCGAGTAAACGCGTCTTAAGTATCCCTCCTCCTCCGGCACGGTCACCTGATGGCTTCTATGGATATTTCAAAATGAATGAGATGGGGCGGCAAAATACAGGCGGCCCATGGGCGGCAAGAAGGTAAATCCGGCTCTGAAGGGCGTATCTCTATTTTCACACGAGCACCGGAGAGCATGTATTCGTACAGAGAACAAGGCTCACTTTGAAATCGAGATACGCACTTACGTCAGAGGAACGACGAAATGTGGAATGAGAGAGAAAATTTTGGGGGGTCAAGAGTCAAATGGCAGTGGAAACAAAAACGAGGTCCTCACTTGAAATCTAAAAAATGTTTTTGGAAAGCAGATGAACAAAAATTGGAAAACTACCGGTGGGCGAGCGCTCGGAAACGTGGAAGCTCTGAGATGAAGATACTTTAACTTAGATACTTTTGGAGTGAAATCATGCATATTGATTGATGCCTCACGCAATATGCGATAATTTAAATTTGCTTTCAGTAGTATCTGATAAAGAGGTCAATTACGGTATCGAATGCAACGGGTTTTTTTTTTTTCAAAAAGATCTTCGCTACTATTCTCTGAATTTTGGCGATTTTTTTGGGCTTGAGCTGAAATATATCGTCCTTTTTTGGGCGAAAAGTCGAAATCTGCCGAGATATTTTGACTCAATCGATGCAATTTATCGCGTGCCCGCTCGACTAAGCCAAAACCAGGGACGGATCACGGGGATTTTTTTTTTTTGAGATGCAACTGGAAGAAAAATTGAGAAATCGATTGAGATGACAGTTTGAAAGTGCGCTTCAGCTCGACACTGTGGGAAAGTTCAAAACAACTCAAACGCAGTCACATGCACACTCAGAGGAAAGCGTCGGGGGACGGAAAAAGGTTATTAAAAAAAGGAGGGAGGGCTAGGGAAACGCGGGAGAAGAGGACGGAGGAAGAGGCGAACTGGGAAAGAAGAAGATACGCGATCTGTTTCACGTTTAACAACTTTCCAAGTTTGAATTTTCCACCGAGAGATGTTTATAGATTTCCGGCAACGTACAAGAACTGCGATAAAAAAAAATGTTGCTCCGGTGCCGCGGAGCTCGCTTCAAACTTTTGCGCCTTGCTCCATCTACCGACCGTGAAAAAAATTAAAAATCGGAAACTTTCCTTCTACGGAAGTTCGTTTTAATTTTCTTTTCCATCGATTATATTTTGACGTCCCGACGTGAAGAGGAAGTACACAAACTCGCTCTAAGACGTCGTTCCACGGAGTAAGATGTGAGCGCATTGCGTGCACTTGTACCTACAAACTAGAAGCTTAGGATATTGAAGCTATTTCTTTACAGATTTACTCTGAGTGGTCGTAAAAACTGCGGGATCCTCCTCATAAGCTTATCAGTCTTAAAAAAAAAAAAAAGTTGTGTTGGTACACTGTTGTGCGAACGAGTAGAATGTATCAACATTTTATCAAAATGGAGCGTTCATAGATTATGTAACGCACTTTTGGGCATTTTGACTCCCCCCATACTTCTTGTAACGCAACCCTGGACCCCTTAGATGGTCACGTAACGCTTGCAACAGACCACCCCCTTCTTGCATTCTGGAATATTGTGGTAAACTGTTACATGAATCGCTAGATAATATTTGGAGTATTTTTAATCGCTGCACTGGAAAAAAAACATTGGATCTAGAGTCCAGACTCTTGAAAACATTGACAAGAAAAAGGACTCTTGATTCAATCAGATTTCAACTTAAATTAAAAGGAAATCCCCTCAAATTAAGAGGCTTGGTTCTTGATTTAAGCTTCAATCTGATTGAATCAAGAGTATTTTTTCTTGTCGATGTTTTTAGGAGTCTGGACTCTAGATCCAATGTGGTTTTTTTCCAGTGTGCGCAGAAAAGCCATCGGCCCAATTGTCTGGCGACCAGCGAAAGATTGCGGAAACTTTTGTAAGATTTTGTGTTTTTTATTATCAAAAAAGAGGGATATGTATCGCTCACCAGTATCAGTATTTCTATACAGATTATTATTATTATTGAAAAAAAAAAAAAAAAAAAAAAAAAAAAAAAAAAAAAAAATGCGATGTATCGATTAATATGCCGTACAAGACTATGAAAAAATATCGATTATCAGGGCGTTTGCTACGAACACCATAATAATCGATTCTTTACCATAGCTTCAAAAGGGATAATATCGATAGTAAGGGATCGATTGGGATAATATCACGGCTCCCCCACTGCCGAACTCCATGTTCATAAACAAAATTCCTGACTCCCCATTTTTTACGGGACTCCATGAAACAAAACGCAAGCTTTCAGCGGAAGACAGTCAAGATGGATGTGCATTTTCGAGCGGTTCGAAGAATGGCATGAAGTCAGTGTTTACTTTTCGTTAACGTAATTTCCGCAGCGTGGTTTCCGAAGAAATGTTCTCGGCGCTTATTCGAATCGATGATTTATTTGCTTAAGCAAACATGTCTGATCGTGGACTTAGCAATGTAATGCCGAAGCTTAAATGAAAAGCCCGCTCAATCACTGCTGAGTGATAATCCTTGTTGTCGAAGTAGAAAAAAAGTTCATTCCATCTTCTTATTCATATCGATTTATTATTCCCCACCAAATCCATTTACTCACGATGCGAGACTATGACTATAGCATCACGACTAAGAAGCATCCAGTTGGTTGATTATTGAAATTGATAGACAAAGATATAGACAAAGAATACATCAGGAGCATGGAACGATCCTATTGGTTGGAACGGGTAGTTTTTATATACTAAAGGGGAAATGATGGAATAACTAAAGAGTCTCTCAAGATTTGCCGTTACAGTTATAGTCAATTACTTACCTCATTAATTGACCATCGCAGCCGATAGGATTGTCCACCAATAGGATCGCTTCGATTTCAGTTAGTCCTCTTTTTCAACAGCTTATGTTTATCAATTTCCATAGGCAATCCGCTGGTTGCGTTTATAATTTAAAAGAAACCAAAATGTTGTCTCCTACTGACTTTTAAAGACCATTCAGCCAATAGGAAATTTCCGGGTGTTTTAAATTTTGTGAATTTCATTTATTTTTTCATTTTTTTGGGGAGGTTCAGGGATTTTGTGCAAATGAAGCCTAAAAGAAACCTTATGATTTGAAAATCCTCCAATAATAATACAAGTTTTAATTGCGTTGCCAAAATACGTTTTACCACCGAAAAATTCCAATATTTTAGAGATTCTCGGTTGAAAAAAAACACATTTCGTTCATCCCTTTTTATTGTATGAGGCACGGTGGTTATACTGTGACTTAGAAAATAAAAAGGGATGAACTAAACTTGTTTTTTTCAACCGAGGAACTTCAAATATTAGCATTTTTTTTTAGTGGTAAAAAATTCACAACTTGACCGCTATATTATACCATAACGAGCTTTGAGCCTAAGCTATAACTTTCACTGGTGGATCGTCTCATCAAGAAGAATTTTTACATATGAATCAATTGTCAAATCGCAAATTCCTCACACATGCAACACCTCCATTAAGACCACCAAAACGCACGAATCGCAACAAAAAACGTTCCGGATTGGGTGGTGTGAACGGGCAAAATCGCCACCCCTCCTTTGTATTTTGTTCAGTGTGGTCCGCTTTGTGGCGTACGCTACCGATCAATTCGGAAAAACTGAACCATTGAACGTATGATGAGTTTCACGATTCCGCTGAAAAGTTTACTCATAGTTCAAATCGGAAACCTTTGTTTCCTTGAATGACATCATAACGAAACTTCGATCATCCCCTACTTCCACTTGCTCCGCGCATCGCGCGTAATGTATTCACCGCAAAATATCAATGCTTGTTTCCCGGATTAATCTCCGCTAATTGCCTCGCGCCCCCTGTCACGTTCGTTCTGTTTGAAATTCAATTCATAAACATCGGCGACGAGCGATAAATTTAGTGGAAGACACCGCGCTCGCATGAATATAAATCGAATTTTAAAGGGATCCGGGCGACCTTGTTTTCCATGCCACGCATTAATTCTATTTACTCAATTTTGAAAAACAGAGGGAAGATCAGGTGGCGGCTCCGAATTGGGGTAGGCGTATTGTTGTGCTTATCTGCAGTGCATGCTCCGTAAGAAAGTAAACACCGGTATTGAGACCGAAGCTCAAACAGCACTGTTGTAGCGTTGCTATTCATGAGGAGAGTTTTGCCGTATTACCGAAGGGAGCGATGGCGATTCTTAAAAGTTGGCAATGCGGTTTCCTTTCATCTAAATGCATGTACAACTGGTGATAATAATGGACCACTAGACAAGGTACGAATTTAAGCTTTCTAATACATGTTTCTTAACCAAAATTTCACGTAAAATACGATTCGCACAACTAAAATTACTGAAACCAACTCCTGACGAAGATATTAACGTTTTTATTTTCACAGTGATTACGAGGAATTTGAACTGCCCGCTCACAAGAAACTCAAAGCTCTACGTGAGTCAAATCGCGCACTACAACGGTTTCAGCAAGCTTCTCAATCAAGCAATGTTCATTTCCCACCATGTGTTGTTCAAACTATGAGCAATTTGCTATAGCTGAGCCAAAGCGTCAAGATCAAAGTTGCCAGATTTTTATATCGCAGAGACTGTCATGATAACGTTTAGCGCGCGATGTGAATCACGTAGAGCAGCACAAAGCAAGGTCAGTGAAATTTTCAGACAGCTTCGTTGAACGATTTCTCTGTAAAAAATAAAATGCGGCGGAAATTTTTAAACGTCGCACGGCACTTTGGCACTTGTGCCGAAGACTTGTGGTTGTTAGAGTCCCTTTATAGAGAGAGGTGAGAAAAGGCTCATCGATGTCAAAAACGGGAATAAGGATTACACAAATCGGACGTTTTTTGTTATCTGTGATCATGATCAGTCCCATTTCCGAATTCCCATCTCCGTTCCCACTCTTATTCCACTTGTTGTTTGCCGTACTCCCAATTCCCCAGTCCATTCCGGTTCATAATCTTTGTAATTGGTGAAAGTGTATTCTTTATTCCCGTGTGTTACACTATGAAGGCTTGAAATAAGAGAACCAATCAGAAATGGATTAGCATTGTCTTTACTCTCAGTATAAAGGGAATATAGTGCTTGTGCTTCGGCCGGAAAAAAAACACATTGGATCTAGAGTCCAGACTCTTAAAAACATCGACAAGAAAAAATACTCTTGATTCAATCAGATTTAAGCTTAAATCAGGAACCAGGCCTCTTAATTTGAGCGGATTTCATTTTGATTTAAGCTTAAATCTGCTTGAATCAAGAGTCCTTTTTCTTGTCAATGTTTTCAGGAGTCTGGACTCTAGATCCAATGTGTTTTCTTTCCAGTGTTTGGCGGAAGGTGAAGATATTCCAATATCGTGATGATAAGATGGCGTTATTTTCTTACCTGAGTCTTCGGTGATGTTCAAGAGGGCGGCGTGGCAGTTGGCTGCAGAGAAGAAGACGAGAACGAAGAGGATAATCCAAACTGGCATGGTGGAGCACGGACTCACGCTTGGGGCGAACAACGATCCAGAACTTGCGGGCCGCACGACACAAAAGTTTTCGCGACCATTTTACATCTTCGGCCACGTACCCGGAGCCCGCGAAAGGCCAGGCTCGCACAAAACTACCGACTCGCTAAAATCTCTTAGAAATTCAGAGAACCCGCTTGAACTTACACTTCCAAGGCATCCTTTCGTGCGTATAATAAAGAGGAATCATTAATTTTCGAATGATTAGCCAACGTGGCGTAGTTTACCTCCGGAGGAAAACTGAACCGAAACGCGGGGCTGATTCAAAGTTTAGGCACATGAGAGAGCGAAACATTATTGGATCTTAATCAGCTGACCGAGGACTCTTCTACCGCTTTCACACCTGAAACATTGAAAAAAACGAACGTATTAATGTGAGGCAGTTTTACAAATTTTGACGGAGATATTTCTCATCGAAAAACCAGTCGAATGACATCATTCTCCGCGGCAAAGCATACCATGGTTTCATCCGCCTTGGATTCATCAATTAAAGATACATGCATTATATGTATAGTTAAAATACGCAGTTTATAACGTTTGACACTACTCCGCCGCGATGGATGATGTCACACGCATTGTTTTTCGATGGACAGCAACTTGGTTGTAATACTAGACGTAGAGATTCGGCTATTGGACAGATCTCACAATTCTTTGCTAATTTATGAGTTAAAACCATCAAAACACGATTCTGTGACCAGCGTGAACTCCATTGACAATAAAATACCACATGATTTCTGCATAAAGATGCTATACACAAACCGCCCTGTCCGTAAAATATTACTTAAGTATGTTTCGCGATGATCAGGACCATTTAAAAAATCACGAAACATTGTTCAGTAGCGACAGTCTTGTCAGGGTTTCGATCATCCTTATTAAGTATTCAAATAAGACGTTGTTTTATGCCCTGGTCTCATTAATATTAAAAACTGCCGCAGAACTTCTGTTTTTTACCCACCGCGGAGCACCAGCTACGGTCCCCGAAGGAACGCATCACAAAGAAATTGAGACATGAGCCCATCTATTTTATTCAATGAAGACGTTCCTCATATAATGATCGCTAGGGCATGTTGAATGGCAGGAATAAGTGCAGCGCTAAGCAGCCACTTGATTATACTTTATGATGAAACCAAATGATGGTCGTTCCTATGCAAAAGTATGAAAAAGAAGGAGCGAAAAATGGCCATGTTGCCGGCGTCAGGCTTAGTATTTGATCCCATCGATCTCGATATTCTGTCAATTTATCTTTCGTGCCTGAATGTGGAATTTGACTTTTCTTTCATTATGATATGTTGAATGAATTATCAATATAGTGCAGTTTTTGCTATACCGAGAAATACGTGTTAGAAATTTCGAAATTACATGAATGGCAAAAGAAAAGTTCAAACTTACATTTTGATGCTTAAAAATTTGAATTCGGGGCGAATTTGTCGCAAAATATGCATTTAGACTAGATTTACTTGAAATCATTAATACCTCAATATTTTTTTTAAAAAAACTGCAATTAGGCGCCTTGTACTCAAAGCCAAGCCACTTAAATACGGCGCGCTATTTGCGTTGACGACCTAATGAGTGTTCCTGTGAATGGAAAATTATTCTACAGTAACACCCGAACTCTTTGGGAAATAATCACCACACTGAGAAAAAAATTCCTGTTAAAAAAGCGGCGACAGACATTCTTGTTGGGAAACTCGGAAATCGAATTAAAGCGACAGTGCTTCTTTTCGAAATAACAGAATTACCTTACACGGAGAAAAAAACTTCATGCGTGGGACCCGAAGTTGAGGTCATATGGATCTCTGAAGTTTTCGGATCACGTATCTAAAAACTTGAGCTTCAGGTGCCGAAATTCGGGTCGGACATCTGAAATACTTCGATATATATACCGAAGAGTTCGGGTACACATCTGAAGTACTCCGGTACATACCGAAGTGCCTCGATGTCTGACCCGAACTTCAGCAGTTCGACCTCAAGTTTTCGGATTCGTGATCAGGAAACTTCAGAGATCCATGTGACCGCAACTTCAGGTCCCATGCACGAAGTTTTTTCTCCGTGTATGAAACAAAGAGATTTCCTGATAGCTTTCTGCAGTGCCCTCGTGGAATTAACGAGTAAAAGCTACTGCGCGCAACTATTCGTGCTCCGAGGCCGCTCGAATTGCCATCCCGGTTATTGAAGGCGAACTCGTCAGGATGAGCGACACTAACTGAGGAGAGAAATTAAAATTCGATTTTTACCGGAACTTCACAAAGTTACAAGACTACTGCGCAACTTTTTTATTGGAAAAAATTAAGGGGGTCTATTCAAGCCACATGAAGAAAGTATGCCTTCTGAATGGTTGAAAAGGATGTTGATTCTCTATACCAGTCGAAATTCGCAGAAAGCATGCAACTGAAAGTTTAAAGAAAAGAGACGAAGTTACATCATGAAAAATGAGACTATATGGGGAGGAGGGCTTATGAAAGACAATAACGCTATGCGGTAGTTATAGATCTTTGTGGCTAAGTACAGTCTAATGAGGAGTGAACCCCTCATGAATGTCGGTAACGCTACCGAAAATTGCCACAAGAGAAATGATTGGAACTCCCCAAAATATTTTTCGTGGTAAAAAAAGACGTCGATCATAATTATTGGAACGTCCTCACAGAACGCGGTCTCATCCAATGAGTCCATGGTTTCAAAGCAAACGTTTCTAAAATGAGGCCGGCTGTCTGGCGAGCTGTTAAGAGGCGCACATTACCCAGCGACTCGGTGTGAACGAGGAACATGAAATCGGTTTGCGTGATAATTAGTCGCCTTAATAATCGGCTCTTTTCTCAGTCGGTCCTGGATTTCGGGCCAGAAATATTGGTTTCATTTAGAACGTGGCATATAACAGGACTACATTATTGCCGTTTTTTGGGAAAAATTCTGAGAATTATAGATTTCACAAAATAGGGAATACCAATAATAATGATTGTACGCAATGAATTCAGAAAAAAAAATTGTAATCTTTTTTATGAGAAATCATGCAAAAAAAACCCTTTCAAATCTTTTAGAATAATGTAGAAAAGGGACAAAGGGCTGATGGTTGAAATTGATTTACAAAACGATAGAATAAGACAAAGGTTCAACAGAGCGATCCTATTGGTGGAAGCGGGTGGTTGGATCGCAAAAAGGAGGTAAGTAGTAGAATAACTCCCAGCAATCTACAAAAGACCTTTGAGTTACTCTATATTGTTCTCCTTTGTCTATAGCGGTCGCCTGTTTCTACTGATGGGATTGCCCCTTTTCCCCTTACTTTTCTTTGTCTATAGCTTTGTCTATCGATTTCAATAATCAGCCCGTAAATCAATCCAATCGAAAAGACTGATAATGCCATATAAAATCGGAAGTACCACAAACTTGTTGTAATGCTTTACCTCTAAATACCTGCTAGATGTACTCTAGATTCTATTTTTCAAAAATCGCCTTCCACTCTACACTGAAAAAAAAACTGCAGACATGAAGCCGTACTTACGGACTATATATGACATACCGTCTACGTTCCCGGCTCAGAGGCCAAAAGTTCCGGGCGTAACACCCGGAGCAATCGAAGCTACGACTCCAGCACCCGGAACTTTCGGCCTCGGAGCCTGAAACGGACGGTAATTGTCTATATAGTCCGCAGGCTTCTTTTCAGTTTAGTTACACTAATACAGTTTTTCTCCTCTGTAAAATTTGGTTTTGAGCAGGGCTGGATTAAGGGGGTGGCCACATGGGGCGCGGCCCATGGCGGCAAATCTAGGGGGCGGCAAATTTTGTAATTTTTTTAAGTGTAGGTATAAAAAAATATCGGATTTAGAAAAAAAAATTATAAACGAGAAAAGAAGACAAAATTTCCCATTTCCTGAGAGTATAGTAATTTTTAATTTTGTCGTCTTTCAGTGATACAAGAGACAGCACCTTTCATTAGTCGAGTTAAGAGAGAAACCAAACACGCAATTTGGCCTGGAACGGCGCGGCGCAGAGAGGAATGATGACGAGGGCTTGAGATGAAAAGGTGAAGCCCTCTGCGCGGCGATCGGCATGTAACACATATTAGCGCCTACAAGACTGCACGAATACTTCACGCATTGCATCAAACACAGTGCGGTCATTGCGGTCGGCGTGAAACGGATAGCGCCTACAAGAATGCATGAATACTTCACGCATTGCGCCAAACACAGTGCGGTCAGTGTGAAACGCATGGCGCCTACAAGACTGCGTGAATACTTCACGCATTGCGCCGAACACTGCGCGGCGCGGCGGCGGAAGTTAAAATCATTAAACCACATTCATGTTTGTTCTTTCATAATTTTTTTGTTCAATTCTTATGAATGAAAGGCCTTGTCCACACATAGATAGGTTTTCGAAACTTAACTTTTGCTAGTAGTGTTGACATGGCATTCGCAAAACATGTGTTCAACACGAGTAAACGCGTCTTATGCACCTCTCTCCGCTGTCACTTCACTTTATGGTTTTCATTGATGTTTCAATGCGAGTGAGAAGGAGGCGGCAAGTAGGTAGGTAAATCCGGCCCTGGTTTTGAGGCACGTCCCCTTCCTCGATTTAGGGTAGAGTACCTATATTGAGAGAGTATGGCCACTGGGGTTACCACCTCTGATTGGCTCAGCCATCTTAGGCTGAATGGAGCCCATAGGACCCAAAAATGGCGGACGCCATAAATTAATGAAATGCAAAATGACTCAAAATGTAGTTTTCTTTGCTTATCGTAACGAGAAATTTACCCAAATGCACTATAGTGACATCTTTACATATTTTTAAGGCTAATCGTGTGCAATTTTTGAGAAAAATTATCGTAGATGTAGTAAGGTTGGCAGCAAGTGCGGTTGGTGATAACCGTCAAAAGTTGGCAATGACCCCCCTCCCATCCACAAAAACCAAAACAAAGCACCGCCATTTTTGGGTCCTACGCCTCTCCATGGGGCCCAGTGGCCATACTCTCTCAATATAGGTACTCTAATTTAGGGATACAGCGATGGATTGTTAGAGGTATTCATGAGGCAACGCTGCAGAGATTCCGAAACAATAATGACCTACTCGAATTTTCAGAGCCGTGGCCGACCACAAAGGGGCACGAGAATCCTGCACGCGAGTACGCATCGGCATCAACGGTGAATCCGAAAATATTAAAATATTATCGACGGAGATATAAATATGATAGAAAACAAATATGGGTCCGTCGGTGGAGTCGCATCGCGTGGCGTTGCGCGATGAAGTGAACCGAAGCGAGAATCGGGCGATAAATCACAGAACCACAATTAACCGATCAACCATTCTTTCGCCCGACGTGTTCCGCGTTTTCGGGCTCCGGAGTCCGGATTCTACGAACCGGATTCATCGAGCTCGCCGCAGAGTCCATAAAAGCCTCAAAAAGTTCATTCATTGAAAGTTGTTAGTGAATTTGCAGGTTTTCAGGCGCCACATTTCGATTGGAATTCATTTTGCAATGAACGAGGAGCTATTATTTCCGACTCATCCATAAAAGTACGTATCAAAGCACGAGGGATAGTTAGTTCTAATTCTTAATTTTTTCCTAATTTTTGTATTTTTATTTACTTTTCATTGTTTTTCTCTGGGAAAACTCACAGTGTGAGAGGAGAGGAAAGAACAGCAAGAGGAAGAAGAAGAAGAAGAAGAAGAAGGGGAGGAACAGAAGGAGGAAGAAGAGGACGGAGGAATGAAAAAAAAATTAGCTGAAAAGAAAAAAAAAGGCAGAAAAAGAGACAAAAGAAGGAAGATACAAAGGGAGAAGGGACTAATAAGACGAAGGCTAGGGAAATTCTAGCGCAACGCAGATCTTGACGGCTCAAAAATTGAAGGCGATATGAGCACTGAGGTTCCAAGACAAAAATTCGCAGGATGTAGAAAAAAGTAGTTTAAGTTTTTGGAAAAATGTAGTTGAAGTTTTTTTAAAAAAAAAGTTGAGGAAAAGTTTCTCCCGGAGAAAAACGTTCCTTTCCACATACTCGGTCAAAATTCCCTTAAAAATAAAGAGGGTGAAGAATGCTGTTTCGCCATAGAATTTGACAATGCTGTTACGATAATTTTCTTCCGGCAGCACTCTCACCTCACCGACGCGACGCGAGAATATAACTTGTAGCACTCTTGCACATTAAGAGATGCGCTTAGATCACAATTCGACCGAGTAATCACGGAGAGTTTTGATGAGACACTCGCACGTTTCACACAGCATGACTGATCTTCCTGCCGCACAGTGGGAGGCAATGGACCACGAAACCAGGTACGAATTGCAACATTTTGATACATGTTTCTTAACCAAAATTTCACGTAAAACACGATGCGCACAACGAAAATTACCGATATCAACTCCTTACGAAGATATTTAATGATTCTTGGTGCGTGAATTCAAACTACCCGCTTATGAATACTCAATGCTCTACGTGATTCACATCGCGCGCTAAACGTTATCATGATAGTCTCTATGCGATATAAAAATCTGGCAACCTCAATCTTGACGCTTTGGCTCAGCTATAGCAAATTGCCTATAGTTTGAACAACACATGATGGGAAATGAACGTTGCCCGATTAAGAAGCTTGCTGAAACCGTTGAAGTGCGCGATTTGACTCACGTAGAGCTTTGAGTTTCTCGTGAGCGGGCAGTTCAAATTCCTCGTAACTAAAGTGAGATAAAAACGTTAATATCTTCGTTAGGAGTTGGTTTCAGTAATTGTCGTTGTGCGAATCGTGTTTTACGTGAAATTCTGGCTAAGAAACTTGTATCAGATTGATTAAATTCGTACCTTGTCTAGTGGTTCATTGTATCACGTGCTTGTCACTAAACGGGCCGCGTTAAGCAGAAAGGAATCAAGCCACATCATCTATTGCCAAATTTCACTGGGCAATCGTATTTCTTACGAGAAAACGTTTATCCGGATTCCTTAGAAAATTTTAAGGAAGTTGCTGTGCAGAAATTTCACTGCAATTTGCACAAAAATCCGAACAGCCGTTTACAGGTTACAAGTTTACAAGGTTACAGGTTTACAGGGTACAAAACATTAAATTGCCTAATTAAATTTGGCATTAGCTGATGTGGCTTGGTTCCTTTCTGCTAAACACGGTCCAAATGCCGCCTGGCTCTCAAACTACCTCAACACTACCATACTACAATGAATCTTACTCATACTCCCTGATGATCACAGATGTTTAAATTAAAATTGTCATTTCAATATAATATTATGAAGGAATTGGCTCGTAATAGCTTTTTTGATCGAGAAGATTTTCTGATTATTGTACTTGTATAAAATCTTTCAGCAACATCAGTGTGTGCGCTGCTTCTTGTCTTTTTATCACCGGGTCGACGGGTTTCAGCTAATTAAAATTACGTGCACTTTTATTCAGTTTTGGAGCTAATTGTAAGCGAACATCCTCGCCGTCATGCAAATGATTTGCAAATTTTCAATTCAAACCGCGGAGAAAGTATCATTCCCACTGTGCGCCTGTCAGATCCTAACAGCTCCCTCCTCCTTAACTCTACTTTTCTTTCCTTCCCTGTCGACTGAGCCTGTTTCTTTCGCGTGACACCTTGAAAATCGCGCACTCGTGCGTCATAATCTGTGCGAAGCTCATTTATCCTAACTTTTAGATAAATTTAGACGTGCATCTTGAGCAGCCTCCCTTTTTTAAAGGAAGGAGGGGGGAGAGAGGGCGATAGGAAGTCTTACTTTTTATCTAACAATGTCGTACCTCATCTTCATTTTTCAAAAATAATATTGACACCATTTCGACTTGAGGTGCCGAAAAAAGAAAAATTCGCGAAACCTCTGCTACAAATGATTTTTTTTTGTTGTTGTTTCGTTTTTTCCCCTTTTTTTCTTGTTTTTATGTCGCACTGAGTGGTTTAAAAATTTCCAAGGAAACACCCAGATCTGGAGAAACATTTTGCCTAACAACAAAACTGCACAAGAAAAATGTAGAGGAAATTTAAAAGAGCTTCGTGAAACTAAAGAAAAATTATTGAAAGACACATTTCCCGTATGAGTAAAATTTTAAACTGATGGGTTTCAATTCATCTTTCATTGTCTTTAATGTTCCTTCCCATTCTAGTTTAACGCCCGCCCTCTCCTTTCGAATTCAAAGGAGGCGGATCTAGGAGGGGCGTAAGAGGGGTACGCTCCCCCGTTTGCTTGGAAAAAAAGGAGGGAAAAATGAAAGAAAGAAAGAAAGATGGAAATAGAGGAGGAGAGAAGAAGGGAAGAAGCTTACATTTGGTAATTTTTCATGACGAAATTGACTGAAACTGCATTAAAATTTAGCCCTCCCCCCCCCCCTCGTTCGAAGTGCCTGGATCCGTCTATATTCCAACATTCAAGTAATATGAGACATCACCTAGGAGAAGTGACTTCCTCTCATCTTAATTCACGAACTACACTTATTCTCGTTCTAATTTCAATAGAGTTAATGATATTTCAACGAAGAAACATTTCTGCCGGGGAAACAAAACCGGGCGAAAGTCTGCAAACATCAAACATTTACGTCTGTCTTGAATGAGTAAAAGGGTCGAGGGAAGCCGAATGAATAATCTGCACTTTTATTTTATTTCTCGCTGCCGCTCTGTGGCATCATAATGAAATATGAACCTCGAAGAACATAATTTTTCCTCGACGCACAATGTACATATTTACGGCGTCACGCCATTGTTTAGGTTCTTTTGTGTCCATTTTCTGCGTCAAGTGTAGAGGATAAAAAGGCGACAGGGTGCCTGACGGTGGTCTGAATAGGGGTCATTTGTGAATGCGCATCTTCCCGCAATTTATACTTTTCCATTTTTTCACATCTCCATCCAATTTATTCAGTTTTCCAGTTCATTTAAGTAGTTACTACGTCCTGTCAAGAGCCCTTCAGAGACTTATTTCAGGATCATATCCTCTCTCTTGGAAACTAAAAATTTGAAATCTACCAAAACATTAGGATCCAGAAAAAGGGGAAAATAAATATAGAGAGTCCGGACCGAGCCACAGTTAAAATCTTAAAAATGTTAAGGAAAATTTTTATAATTTTAAGTGTGGCTCAGTCCGGAATCTCTAAATTTGCCGTAATTTAGAAAAAAAGGTAGAAAAGCAGCAACAAAAACAAATGGGAAAGCTCCAATCCTTTCGTAGTACACTGGAAAAAAAAACCACATTGGATCTAGAGTCCAGACTCATGAAAACATTGACAAGAAATAGGACTCTTGATTCAATCAGATTTAAGCTTAAATCAAAAGAAAATCCGCTCAAATTAAGAGGCTTGGTTCTTGATTGAAGCTTAAATCTGATTAAATTAAGAGTATTTTTCTTGTCGATGTTTTTAAGAGTCTGGACTCTAAATCCAATGTTTTTTTTTTTTTTGGTTCTTTTTTTTCCAGTGTAGAGAATCAATCAGCTATTTTGAGTTTCTCGAAGAAGATGAGCAACATTGAGACAAAAGATCTCGCTCGCCAAAATTTCAACCATCAATTTTGATGAAACTAAACAACCGCTAACAAAAATGAATTACGGAAAAACGATTATCGTCCTCCGTACTTTGACATCAGAGGCGTGAAATAAAGGGATCAAAGATTAATCTATTCGAAACATGTTAGGCCCCTCTCCGCCATCTTGTTGTTAAGCCGGTGCACCATTTGATCGCATTGCCCGACATATACTGGAGTCTCACCAATGTTTATAGCGAGAGTGTGGACAGAACGCTTCACGGAAGACTTAGGGCCCAAAAGTGCAGCCATTCTTCTAAACAACTTCTAACACACAAAACACTGCCAGTCCGCAGAGTCTGCAGATTCCAATTCGAACCAAGATGGCCATTAAGAATGTACATAAATGAGCTCTATCGCAAAATGAGTAAATTTATGCAAAAACTAAGTCAAATACGTGCTTTATGAACGACGGTCATATTGTAAATCACATTAGAAAAATTGTAATAGTAAATCACTCTGGATAATTGAAATTCTTAAGTTGGCTGCATTTATGGGCTCCAACTTTATTCGCGGAGGCATCGGTGAAGGCCTGATGGATTTTCGGAGTTCTACATCTGTCTATACTCTCGCTACATAGGTACCTACTTTAACTGTACTAGAATTCTGGAAGCAGGTTGAAATCAAAAAGCTCTCCCTATCGGTTGAGCGCTTACAACAGACATCAGTAGATCGCACACGATAGTTAATAAGCAAGTCTATTAGGGTTCTTACACGGCTGATAATACAGAAACGCCGTTGATAATTAAACAATCGAGGAGCATATAAACTTCCTTACCGCCATTAACATCAGCGGCAGGAGGTGGAACCACGCAATATCCGCGATGTAAAAAGCCGCAGCTCGAAAAAGCACGACGCGACGCTGCGGCTCCCGACAGTGCAGCGGGAGCGTCCTTTTGTTAAAAGTTCCGATACAGCTGCACCTCGTAAACTTAAGGGTTTATCGGGTTTATAAAAGCGTCGCGCGACACGGCGGAGACAGCCCGCGCGACATGCATGTGTTGCTGGTCACATCTAATTAATGAGCCGGCGCTTTAATACTGCAAGCGGCGACACGCGCCCGGCCGTTATGTCCGTGTCCTCCCCTGAATAAAGCGCGATAGGCTCGCGTCCCCTGTGTATCCCGCAACCCGCCGTGCACTGGAGTCCATCACAATCCGGCCGGGCGAAACTCCACGAGCAGGTGTAACTATTCTGTAATTGAGTCGTTTCATCCCTCCTGGCTCCGTGTTTTTTCGACAGCGTTTACGATGAGCCGTGGAAATTCACGTCCGAGAGGACTTTGTTCCACACGGATGGTATTTGTAATTAAAATCGCAGGCACTGAGCTGCTCTCAGTTTTCAACAGCTTTTGAACCCCCTCGGTTTTTTACGCTTTTAACTTTCATTCTTTTAATTTTATTCTAGTTGTAAACTGAATGACTCACATTCAAATTCATCGATGAACTGGCAGTGGAAGTTATACTCAACAATAATTTCGGATTCATGAGCGAAGCTATCTCATAAGTTAATTGCAAGATGGATAACATTTTTCTTTAGATATTATAGTTACGTGGACCAAAGAACGTAATTCTATTCCAAAGTTGCAAACTTATCGCAAACAAGTCAATTGTTTACAAAGTTGAACCTGAGAAACTTTTTGTTTTAGATTTTTCTGATTAGGTCTGAAGAAAATTATTGGCTAGTAATTCCCAAGATTCTCGCACTAAAAAGGTAATGTTCGAGGTGAAATTTGGCAACATTGAAACATAGTTACGATTTTTCGAGCGGGAAACGACAGTATGTCAGGTTTTCTGGGGCCCATTTGGGTAAAATAAAAATCATATTTCCTGAAATTCAGCTAAAAAGAACAAGCATTCAAACCACAGCCTTCCATTTCTATTTAAAGAGCTAAATTCTCTTCTTGCTGTTACTGTTTTTCCTTATAAAAAAACAAATTCGAGAATTTATGAACAAGTAGGCGCGTGTAGCTAAAAACATTGTTTCAATGCTCAAAAACGTAAGCGCAGTCTCAATGGCAAAAAGCTTTTCACGCGAGATCTGACAACCCGAAGCCTGCTTCGTTAGCTTGGCTTGAACTGCGGCTTTCTGTAAACAAAAACGCAGGGTAAATAAACCGAGTCAAATTAATTCATGCTTATGCCAAAGTTTATGAAAAGTTCCTAACTTCATGCATGAAATCATACTTAACTTGTTTTGCGTTTCTAACGAGGCAGTATGAGGGGTAAATTCCGAGAAAATTTTCTTATTTGGTATAAATGTTACTTGGTGGAATGAAACTTAACAAAATTGAAATCAAAGGAGGGCACGGGAATGGTTGTAATTTAGTAAATTGCAACTTTTACAAATTTTATCTCCTCCGAGGCTGATTTACAGCAAATACGACTCACTCTTTGTCTTTCTTGTAATTATTCAAAGAATATAATTAATTGCTAATTAAATATTGACCTTAGTTAGTGCTCTTTTTGCAGTTTCCTCTACCTTACTCATGACTTCTCTCTCCAAGAAATGTTGTTAACCTAACTTCAAATTGTTTCTACCGTTGTCTTTATTCTCAGAAACGTTCCTATATAACCTCAAGAAAATATGGGATTCCTTCGTTCACTTAAAAGAAGGAAAATGGATCAAACGAATATATGATAGCTGACAGCTTGAAACTTCCAGAAATGGCTGGATAGCTTTGATCGCGTGCCATTAACAAGCTTCGTCAAAGGTTTAGCCATAAACTTTCTTAGTAAAGGGGGGGGGTGTCCATGGGGTTTTCTTTGGAAAATGGGAAATTTTGATCCCCCTCACCTGCAATTTAGGGTATCTTTCAGCACAAGTTAGGGTAGGGAAAAGAAGGAGACAAGTCTCCAGATATACTTATAATTATAAGCCTGTAAAAGGAGGGAAAATACAATGCTTTGATCAAAATAAATTAAAAATAATGGAAGATTCCTTATGGAATCTTGCCGTTAGAATCCCATTCCAAAGAGAGTTGAGACAACGCGGCTTATGGATGTCACTAACGGGAATAGAGATTACACAAATCGGATGTTTTTTTGTAATCTTTGATCAACCCATTCCCGAATTCCTATCCCCATTCCCTCTCTTATTCCATTCGTTCCTTACCGTAACCCCTATTCCTGGGTCCATTCCAGTTTACAATCTTTGCAGTTGGTAAAATGTAATCTGTATTCCCGTTTGTGACACTGTGAGGGCCTATAATACGGGAACCAATCAGAAATGGATTCGCATTGTCGTTACTCCAGAGTGTCTACTAGAACGGGCTGGCCAAAAATCAGTACTTTTTCAGTGCTTTTTCAGTGCTTTTTCAGGGCATTCCCAAATAATTCAGTACCTCCTCAACAGAAAAATTCAGGACTTTTTAGTACCTCCATTTGACGAAATTCGAAAAATTTCAAAAATTGGAATCTCTCGCTCAAATTGCAACAAAAATCGTCCCTCCTATGACGTAAGGGCGTATCTTGATTTCCACGTGAACCCTGCTGTCCATACAAATCCTTGCTTTCCAGAGCTCATGTGGAAATCGAGATATGCCCTTACGTCAGAGGGACGACGAAATGCCAAAAAAAATGAAACAAAATTCCGGACTCCTAGCGAAATTTCCGCACTTTTTCAGTACTTCCGGACCGCTCTTAAAAAAGCAGTACTTTTTCCGGAATTTCCAGAAATTCCGGACTTGTAGACACCCCGTTACTCTCAGGATAAAGGGCCTCTAGTTGCCATGTGAATGAGGCCGTCCTCTAAGGAATTTCCTTTCGGATTAAACAGCAATCCGGCATCTCCGCTGGAGGATGTGGATGCGAAAGAATGAGTCCAAGCAAAATCCGTACGCGGCATACAATCCATAGCCACCCGCCCTAACTTTATCAAAGGTGGTCGACGGGGGCCGAAGCCGCAGGATGCTGTGATGCGGTATGCGTTTTGCCTATCGAGACGGGCGCGGATAATCGAAGCTCCGTCATCGCAGCGTAATGGATGTAAATTCCCTGCACTGCGTCGCATTCTCGCCTCGGCCGCCCCGCGATGCAACGCCACCCGCTCCCCGCGTCGAAAGTACACCAGAAAAGAGGGATTAACGCGTGCGATTGGACAGACCCGCCGGCAACGTTGCCAGACCGGGCGTTTCGGCCGCCGAAACACGACGAATCGCAGTGATTTACGCGTGCGGTTCGGCTGCGCTGCTCCTGGCGCGAAGCGGGTAACTTTAAGGGGTTTTGTGCGGCTATGAATATTCATACTGTTTTCTGTTTCTGGTTCCAGCAAAATGATTTAGTCCCAACGATCCCAGTGCCGTTGTTGCTAAACGCCCCCCCCTCCCTCCCCCGGGCCTCGCCCCGAGGCTGTAGCGATTTGAAGAAAGCGCGACAAAGACGATTTAGTGGTGAACTCCCTCGTAAAATGCTGCTTGGGGTTTTTCTCGCCCCCCTCCCCCGGCCGGGGATGAGGAGTCAGTGCTGCTGCAGTGCACTGTTTCCATGATTTCTCGGATGCGGGAAAAGCGGACGATGAGATATGTAAATTATACGAGCTTTGCTTCGGTGCATTTGTTCCTTGGTGTGTTGCACAATCCGTATCTGCGGTATCTCCATCGCGATTCATCCCGAGGTTTTCCGATCCGTCCCGCTGTGCCCCGATTTCCCGAACTGTTCTGACTTAGCTCGGATCATCTCGATCCATCCCGAATCATCACGATTCGCCCCCGTTTAGGGTCCTTTTGTACAATCCCTCTCCCGCTTGGGATGCTGTCCCCACTTCGTTTCACACACGATGTTTTATTTTTGCAGCGCAGACTCAACATTTTAGCAATTTTTGTCTTCGAAATTCTACAGTAAAGAGGCGGCTGTATAGAGGCGGCAATTTTGTTTGCCATTTTATTCTCCTAATTTTTGATCCTCTTCGCCTACAAGTTGTTACCCTCCGGCCAATATATCACGAGCGCCATGCGACGTTTCACAATTTCCGCCACCATTTTAGATCTTCACAAAAGAATTGTTCAGCGAAGCTATCTGAAAATTTCACTGCATTTTCTTTGGGCTGCCAATAAAATTCAGGGAAATTTTCAAGCAAATCCAACCAACAGTTTTTCTGCAAAAAAATAAAATGGCCGCGGAAATTTTGAAACGTCGTATGGCGCTTGCGAGACTTTGGCCGGAAAGTGACTTTGAATAGCCCCTAAGTCGGCTGAGTCAATCACCTCAGTAGACATACTCTTCCTACAAAGCTACTCTATTTTACCGGTAAGAACTAAATATTGCTACGAATCCGAATCCGGTTTAGATAAACACGGCGAGATTACAAGGAGGAGCGGCGCGGGCGAAGTAATGCACACCGAAATTAAGACGCGGAGGGCGAAGGGTTCGGGGGTGGAGAATACTCAATTCACGGGACCCGGAGACAACTGCACGGGATTTATCAGAAATGCGGGCAACTTGTTTCGTGTTGAGACTGTTCCAAGCTCAAATTACTTTCGTTCATTGCTCCAGCCAGCGCGACGAGAAGATCAACGGCTTCAATTCCACCGGAGGTCCGGGGGGGAGGCGCCCGTTTTTTGTTTGACATCAAAATTGCTCCACAATAGCTATCCGAGCTTCGGGTGTTAAAAAAGCATGATCCCGGAGAAACGGGGATCAGTCTAAGAACGAGCCCGGATTGAATGATTTACCCGCACTGGGCACATATCTCCGAAAACTATATTAACGGTACTTTGTAGATGAACGAAAGTACATATTTTGTGGTAAAGGGAGGCGTAGCCAGAAATGTTTGACCAGAAAATGTCCAATAGCTTCTATAGCTGGCTACACAATTTTTTATAGCCTTTTATAGCCAATGGCGATTAAGAAACTCACAGCCAGGCGATAAAGTGTATGCTGAACGTTACTAATTACGGATGCTAGGACTTAGTGAGTTTTTGGACCTCTGCTCTCTTTCTGGGCCGTAGTATCTTGATTTATTTTGCGAGGAAAGCTCCGTACTTTTGATAGATGCCTGCCATTACTAATATATTAGAGCGCCTTCAGTTTCGTATGATACTGTGCAATACCTCTGGTGTGAAATAGTTGCTTCAAGCGCCGCGCCGTGGCACGCTGCGGTGCGGCAGGCGGGCAGCCAGCGCGAAACGCGCATTGGCGCCTACAAACCTAACAGGGATACTTCACGCGTTGCGCAATGCGTGAAGTATCCCCGTTAGGTTTGTAGGCTCCAGTGCGCCGCCGCTCCGCTTTGTGTTAGGCTCTAATATTTAATCTGGCGGAGTCAGCGTTATTCAACTCATGATTTTGAAATGTTTGCACATCCTGTATGGATTATTCTCGTTTTAATTGATGAAAAAAAATATGTATTAAAGGAAAATATAACGTGTGTTTTGTAAATATTAAGATGGTTCCGTATCAAACTTAATGATTTCCAAAGCACACGAATTTCTATACAATTTCTTATAGCCTTTTACAATCGATGGCGAAAAAGCAACAGCCAGCTATATGATTTTCTGTAGCCTCCTGTAGCCGGCTATAAGAATTCCTATGGTATTTTGAAACGCAGCTCTTATCGCCAATTTTTACCAGGGGTCCAATTAGCGACTACAATTTCTGCTTATCCGTAAAAACACTTATGCACATGGGGAAACTAATGGTGCAGACCTACGTTGTTTCTATACTGAGTTAGAAATTGTAGTTCCGAATCGCAAAATGGCAGTGGTGCAAATGGAGTCCAAAAGATACCCTATGAGATTGTCTGTGACCAAAGGCTCTTCTCAGTTTAAGTACGGGGGGCAATTTTTTTTAGAAGGGTCCTTTTTATCGGGTGGAATCAGAACACTGAAATAACCAACTAACCCCGTATGAAGAGTTGCGTACTTGTGAAAGGCAATGATCAGTAATTATATTCAGGCTTATCTGAAGGGTTTTGTCGCAAAATTTCAGGTTACTGAGTTTCAAAAGTTTCTGGCGAGGCAATGATCTCTAAACAGGCAAGAGGAAAATACACATCGAACATCAAGGAGAAAGGGGGAACGTCGATTTTTAGCAAGATTCCATAATGAGAACAAAAAGATAATCAAAGTTAAAACGTGTAAATGGCCGTTGAAGCTTTTACTTCAATAGTGCTTTCACCCCCCCGGTCAACTCCGTTCGCGAATCTACTGCGGGCAGAAAAGGCCGGTCTAATTTTGTAATGGATTCAGCAATTCTCCCGTAATCGGATAAGCTGCGTTAGTGTCACCCGATCGAAAAAGCTGACGATGGGATCTCGGCCAGGGTTGTCAAGTTAGAGAAAAAGCCTTTGAGACACAAGTTTCAACTTTCCAGACGAATGGAGCAATCATAAAAGACCGGCAAAGGGTAGAACTGAAAAGTAATGATTGAGTCAGATACGCTTCTCACAGAATCCCATTTTGGTGGCTTTAGTTTACAGAGTAGTAAAAATTGATAATTATATGCAACTCCCAAGTTACAGCGTTCGATATCAATGGGGACTTTGCTCATGGAAAACACGGCTTATGACGTCATCCATCACGGTTATGCATACCATGATTATTTCCACACCTGGTTCACCAATTGGTGATACACTGTTTAACACTGGTTGCTCCATTTCAAACACAGATGTAATCAAAAAGGAAGAAATCATGGTATGCGCTTCAGGGGCGGATAACGTCATAAGTCGGACTACGGAAAAGGCGGAAAAAGGGTGAAAATGCCTTTCTTCAGATCAAAAATCGGGCAATGCTCTGAGGGGCTCACTTTTGCCTAGATAACATCCACCGGATCATAAAGCTCAGGCTCCTAAATATACTTATCCCCCCTCCCCCCTCGAATGGCCTCGAAAGAATGAGTCCCCACTGGTTGATTATTGAATCTATAGACAAAGCTATGGACACAGAGAAAATGGAGCAGTCCTGTTGGTGGAAACGAGTGGTTTTAATTCACGAAGAAAATAAGTAGTAGGCTAACTAACAGCAACCTAAAAGAAACGCGACAATCGTCGCTCTCTTGAAATAAGGTCGTAACTACCCTTAGCGACAAACCCTGTTGTCCATACTACTTAATGCTTTCTCGGGCTCATTTAAAATTGTACTTACGACCTTTTGTGAGCCAAGCGACGAGTTCGTCCATCAATTTCCCCTTATTCCATAACAACCGCCAATTTCAACCAACAGGATGGTGCCATTCCCCTTTGCCTATCGATTGGTATATCAATTCCAATAATCAGCTCCCTGGTACAAATGCACAAAACCAAGATCGAACACTGGAAAAATGCACTGGATTTTTCCTTAAATCAAGAACCAAGCCTCTTAATTTGAGCGGATTTCCTTTTGATTTAAGCGAAAATCTTATTGAATCAAGAGTATTTTTTCTTGTCAATGTTTTCAAGAGTCTAGACTCTAGATCCGATGTGTTTTTTTTTTTTCCAGTGAAAGGTCGAGAATCTGGCAACAGCGTCTCAAATTCGGCAACCTCCTCGATAGGGGGACGTTGAAGGAGTGGCGCGTCGCGTCTGGAATTTTCTTGCTTATTGCGTTGAATCAGTGTGGAAATGGGGTGTTTAGAGGGAAATTTCACGTTGTTATGTTGGCATTAGAAACTTTGAGAAGTCTTGGCATTTTTCTACCGCCTCGACGCCTTTTTTCACACGTCATTAAACGCTGCAGATTCCTAATCCGCCCCCTCCCCGCCCCTCGTTTCTCTCACATGTCCGCGCTCTCTCGCGCCCGCGGCGAGGGGACGCGTCCATCTCGCTCCCTCTTCCGTTTCGCTCCGGCCCCTGGATCCCTGGATCGCGTACATTTCCGAGGGCCGTTAGTTCGTGACGCCCGGCTAGGCCCCCTCTGTCGCTTCAACTTGTAATTTAATAGTGCGATTGAATACATACATATTTTATTAAATTTCCAGGAAAAATAATATCCTCCGACTACCCCCCTAGACGCTGTCCCTGTCGAGCCGAAACGAGAGTGAACTTCTCTCGCCCTTCAACATCCCTTCATCCCTCTCACGATTTAACTTAAATTCTTTATACTTCCAATACATAGGGTCACTACAGTCGCTCGTTTTCAGTAGAAAAGGAAACGCAATTTAGTCAGACGTAGTAGATAGCTCAGCCGTGACCGTGGCATTATCGTGTTTTCATGGTCACAAATTTTGAAGAATGAAAATTACACAATTGTCCATCGAAAGGAGGAGGGCGGCTAGGAAAGATATACTGAAAAAAAAGTTCGAGTTGGGAGCATATGGGACCAGGTTTTGTGCGGTACACATAACTGAATTATTCGGTCTGCTCAACCAAACTGTTCGGTCCACTGGACCGAACTATAAGATTTCTTGTCGCAGGGAACATTTCTACCGGGTTCTCATTTGAAAATAATACGAGGTAACAATTTTAGGACTGATGCCTCCCGACAAACTTCCTCTCATTTGATCATCTGTCGAGGCCTTCCTTACAAAAAAGTTTGATGAGTGTTGTTTGCTGAGCATCAACGAAAATCAAATGTTTGATGTAAATCAAAGCATCATTGACTCATAAATCCGAGAAGGATTGAACTCATCATAATATGCTATCTTACGGTATAAATGACGCTTAATTTTCCCCCAAAAAGTTATTTTCCGTGACTTTTAAGAATTTTTAATTTTTGGTAACTTCCCCATGAAAAATTTCTGACCACTGGCGGCCATACATTCATCGGTTCGGTGAAAGTTTGACCGACCTCTTTTTCCCGGTTCTGTTTTTAACCTTCATTTTTAAAGCAGCGGCCTTTGAATTATCACTCTTCACGTGCCTCGAAGATTTGAGAGACCTGATGATTAAATTCGGATGAATTTGCATCATCCCTCCATTGTCTCGCCGGAGCCCGAGTATTCCACGAGCCGCGACCGGAGCTCTTTCAAAATGCATCGCACAAAATGTCAACAGCGATGGTTAAATTAGTCGCATTTGTGTTCGACTTATTGGGTATAGGTAAACCCACTTGTCTCCATCAAGCGCAAAGAGGGCATGACAGTCAACGAGGGGGGGGGGGGCGCTGGCGGGGGCATGTGCAGTGGGACATATATAATTAGTGAGGGGCGATTTGCGTACTCATGCAGTTGTCGGACTGTGCGAAATAACCTGAGGGATTTTTACGCATTTTTCATGATACTGTTAACTTGTAGATGCAACGTAAATTAGACCATCCCCTTGTGACCGGGCCATTTCTCCCCAAAATAATTTTCCGACATTTTTGGGAAATTTCTATCTTTGGACCCGTTTGGACCCTTAAACTCCATATTTTGACGGGTCCGTACTCTTTCTATCTATGTCTAATAAGAGCTCCACGATCTTGTCAAACTTAACCTCCAAAATTACCGACATACCCATACTCTCCCCTTTCGGGTGCTATGACCTCCCTTCCTGTCCCTGTACATGCTGCTGAAGTGGGTGCAATGGACCACTAGACAAGGTGCGAATTTAAGCATTCTGATACATGTTTCATAGGCAGAAATTCACGTAAAACACAATTCTTGCATTGAAAATTACTGAAATCAACTCCTACCTGAGATACCTATTAACGTTTTTATTTCACATTCATTACGGGCATTTTGAATTGCCCGGTCACAAGAAACGCAATTCTCTGCGTGAGTCAAATGGCGCCTCACAACAGTCTTGGCAGGCTTCTCAATCGAGCATTGTTCCTGTCCCACCATTGACCGTTCAAAGTGTAAACAATTTGCTATAGCTGATTATGAGCCAAAGGGTCAAGATTGCGGTTGCCAGATTTTCATATCGCAGAGGTTGATAAAGTTCAGTTTGTGCTTTCACTCACGCGAAATATTGTGTTTTCATGAGCGGGAGGCTTGAATTCACGCGTCAAGAAACATTTCATATCTTAGTTAGGAGTTAATTTCAGTAATTTTCGTTGTGCAAATCGTGTGCTATGTAAAATTTCGGTCAGGACACATGAATCAGAATGCTTAACTTCGTACCTTGTCTGGTGGTCCATTAGACAGCACAAATTGACAAGGTACGAAGTTAAACATTCTGATTTCTGCGCCCTGACCAAAATTTCTCCTAGAACACGATTTTCACAACGAAAATTACTGAAATTAATGCGTAACGAAGATATTTAATGTATCTTGGCGCGAATTCAAACCTCTTGCTCATGAAAACACATAGTCCACGTGAGTCAAATCACAAACTAAACTTTATCAGTGGTCCATTAGTCAGCACAACTTGACGAGGTACGAAGTTGAGCATTCTGATGCATGTTTTCTGACCAAAATTTCTCGTAGAACACGATTTTTACGACGAAAATTACTGAAATTACTTCCTAACGAAGATACGTAATGTTTCTTGACGCGTGAATTCAAACCTCTCGCTCACGAAAACACATAGTCCACGTGAGTCAAATCACAAACTAAACTTTATCAGTGGTCCATTAGTCAGCACAACTTGACAAGGCGCCTAAAAGGGCATATTAGTCGGTAAGGGTGGGGCAGGGGGGGGGAGGCATTGGCTGGGAGGCGGGAAAGCGGGGGGGGCGGGGGAGTCGCAAAGGACGTGAGTCGTGAGCCCGAGGGAGGGGCGGTAAAATCGATCACCAATGTGAGGTGGTCCAGAACGGGAGTGATGTTAAGTTTGACAATTTGAGATGTAACGCGACCACTTGATGCCCCTTTGCCGGCACCGAAATTACTTGTTCTAGCTTTCGCTTCACGCGCACAATTTCACGCTGTCCACGTCGTCTCGCCGCCACGTCCCCGTCCCCGTCCCGTCGCCCACCGTCCATCACCCCCGATAAACAAACGGATTAATGATCGGAGTCCCCGCTACCGCGCGCAAATGGAATCCCTCCAAGGCGTGAAGATTTGAAATTAATCATTTTACTATCTAACGTTACCTGGTATATTTAATGAAATTAATTTAGTTTATTTAAATCATATAGATTGATGCAAGAAATGTACTTGCAGTACTTGCTTGAATATTTTTTTTTCCTAAAAAAAAGTTTGAAATTTTAAAAACTAGCTCTTAGGCATTATGCACCGGACAAAATGAACTGCATTTTGCAATTAGGAACTATAAATTCGGGCCCGGATTAAAAATAACGTATGAGCCATTAGTTTCCCTACGCACATAAGTGTTTTTTCAAATGAGTCAGAATTTATAGTTCCAAATTGCAAAATGCAGTCCAAATGAACAAAATATTTCCTTGTGACTCTGCAGATTGAATACAGTTTAAAAATAATCCCGTACTCGTCCGCGATTTACTTTTCCCTATTTAGAACGCCTTTCGAAGCTTCATACTCAGCGACGTTAGCAAAATCCATACGGAAATCTCTTGTGATTGAAAAAATGGAATGTTTGGTCGGGAGAAACAATTTTAGGGACCCACAGCAAAAAGTTCCCGACTCATTTCGATTTTGCAAAAAACTCTGAATTGTCCAGGTTTTCCCTGACTTTTCAAAAACTTGTCGCCCTGGAAATGAAGTATGGATATTTAAAGGGCTCTTCCTAATTTTCGCACGTGCTGGTTAACTTTCGATGCCAAGTTTTTACATGCAAGGCATGTTTTTTGAGGGGGGTAAAAATTCACCGCGAAGGGTTTGTCGTCTTCGTGACGTATACTCATTGCGCACCCAGATACACTATTGGCAGAATCAGGTTCAGATGTACAGTTACTTCACATAAAACGCTCCTAAAAGACAGCAGGCTGAGAGATCAGTAGTATGCGAAACGTAACCCCAAAGCTGAGAAAATTTAGAGGAGAGGGCGTATAATAAATATAAAAGCACGAAAATGAGAGAAGCCATGGGAGGGCTGCGAACGCCGAAAAGGGAATGGAAATAAAAGGGAACGCAGAAAAAAAAACCGCTGACGTTCGTATATTAACGTTAAGGAAACCGCAAGCTTTCTTTCTTTTTTTTACTTTATATATATGTAATTCCTCAGGGATCGGCTCGTAACGAACGGAAGAATTTATGAATGGCTCGGGTAAAAAATGAAAAGGGAAGGCTCCACCATTTATCCGAAAAGGTGAGCTTCCTCGAATCTGGAATCCGCGCTAGAGGACTTTCGGTCCTTTAATAACGCGAACCCTATCACGGCACTAAATCTTTGCGCCGCAAAACCACCCTACTTCTGAAAAGCTTCGACAATTTTAACGCGTTTTTAGATCCTTTTGCCCGCTTGCCGTCCACCATTACTAGAGATATTTTTTACTAAACCTGCCACTGAAAAAAATAAAATGAAAAGACATTATCTTGTTTGCCAGAAACATGTCTGATGAAGCTTAAATACTGGTTTGCCACCACCCCCGCAGTTAACTAACTTAGTTAAACCAGCTTCTAGGAATAATCACTCATCAGACACATTTTTGACACCGTAGATGCTAACGCAGCATACAATTTTTTTCCGGTAAGTTTTATATGGGCAAAGGAGGAGTACGTTTGAAGAAATATATAGTTTGAGACGTTTAATGGAAATGTCCAATTGTTAAACAAAATTAAGTTTAACGAAAAACGTGGCAGGCAGTGCAAAAACAAGATTAGTGAACTTTCTTTGCAGAAGAATGGTTACTTACGCGATTCATAAGCTGACAATGTGCCAAATGAAGTTATTGATGTACGAAAAATGTTGAAATAATGCCCTACCTGAGAAAAGAAAGAAAGAAAAAAACAGTCTGATTAGAAGAAAGAAATTAAGGTTTTCTCCATAACGGAACATTAAAAAAGTTAAAGTTTGAGGGAGTAAAACGGAATTTAGAAACGAAAATCGTTGAATTTCTTTTAAAAGACCTTGACGATTTGAAACGATGTTAGTGATTAATGACTTCAAAACACATCAATACTTATCAAGGTCACCTTATTGTATCTCCTTAAAGTCGTTCTTGAGATTTCCCCTCCTTGTAGAGCAGGGCCGGATTTACTTCCTTGCCGCCCATGGGCCGCCCGTATTTCGCTGCCCCCTTCTCATTCGTTTTGAAACATCAATAAAAACCATCAAATGAACGTGCCTGCGGAGGAGGGATGCATAAGACGCGTTTACTCGTGTTGAGCACATTTTTTGAGAAAGCCCTGTCAACACCACTAGCAAAAGTTCACGGAACTTTGCGCGAAAGTCAAGTTTCGTATACCTATCTCTGTGTGGACAAGGCCTTCTATTCATAAGAAATGAACGAAAAAATCATGAAAGAACAAACATAAATGTGGTGTAATGATTTTAACTTCCGCCGCCGCGCCGCGCCTACCGCACCTTGTTCGGCGCAATGCGTGAAGTATTCACGCAGTTTTGTAGGCGCTATGCGTCTCACGCTGACCGCACTGTGTTTGGCGCAATGCGTGAAGTATTCATGCATCCTTGTAGGCGCTATCCGTTTCACGCTGACCGCAATGACCGCGCTGTGTTTGATGCAATGCGAGAAGTATTCGTGCAGTCTTGTAGGCGCTAATATGTGTTACATGCCGATTGCCGCGCCGAGGGCTTCTCCTTTTCATCTCAAACCGCATCATCATTTCTCCCTAAGTCGCGCCTTTCCAGGCCAAATTGAGTGTTTGGTTTCTCTCTTAACTCGACTAATTAAAGGTACTGTCTCTTGTATCACTGAAAGACGACAATATTAGAAATTACTCTCAGAAAATGAGAAATTTTGTCGCCTTTTCTAGTTTGTACTTTTTATTTCTAAATCAGATTTTTTTTATACCTACATTTAAAAAAATTGCAAAATTTGCCGCCCCCTATATTTAGATTCGCCGCCATGGGCCGCGGCCCATGTGGCCACCCCCTTCATCCGGCCCTGTTGTGGAGTGGCACTCCTGAATGGCTGTACATAATTATGAAGATCCGAATATAAGCGGTAACGTAAGACGCGCCATAGCGGCGCTGCGTTTCATAACGCAAAACTGCTGACGCGCGGTTCCTCGTTACCCTCTCGGATCTTCATGAGTAGCTCTGGATGGGTGTTTATATGAGGATCCGAAGAGGTACCGTAGTACAGCACTTCAGCAGTTTTGCGTCACGAAACGCAGTACACCACTATGGTGTATTCCTACGTCACCTCTTTGTTTAGGGCTGCCTGGTGCCCGAACACTGAAGAAAAAGTGGATTGGATCTAGAATCCAGACTCTTCATAAAATCGACAAGAAAAACTACTCTTGATTCAGACCGATTTTTCCTTGAATCAAAGAGCCGAGCCTCTAGATTTCCTTTGGGCTCAAGCAAAAGTTCCGATTGAATCAAGAGTATTTTTTCTTGTCAATGTTTTGAAGAATCCAGACTCTAGATCCAAGCGACTTTTTTTTCCAGTGAAGGACTTCAGCCGTAACCTTAAAGGTACTGCACCCAGCACGCTTCACCACTCGGTGAATTACGGAAGTATGGAATCATGGTCAACTGGAAGGAGAAAAGCGGAACCGCAAATCATCGGTGCTGCGTCTTGAAACTTCAAATACTTCAAAACTTGAAACGCACTGGGAAAAAAAACACATTGGATCTAGAGTCCAGACTCTTAAAAACATCGACAAGAAAAAATAATCTTGATTCAATCGGATTTCAGCTTAAATTAAGAACAAAGCCTCTTCATTTGAGCGGTTTTGATTTATGCTTAAATCTGGCTGAATCAAGAGTCCTTTTTCTTGTCAGTGTTTTCAAGAGTCTATGGACTCTAGATCCAATGTGTTTTTCCCCAGTGCGTAAACACGTATATAGAAATACGTGTTCATTCAAAAGAATAACTAATACATTTTGAGTTTACACCGATTGGTATTTTCTATAGCATTCGATCGCGAATATCCGCCCGTTATCGATGTGCGTTGGATGCACAATGCAATCGATGCACGCGCAGAACGGGGGGCTCTGGTGCAGGAAGAGTAACAAATGCGAGTACGCACCCATAAATTGTTTCTAATAATCTTCTTGACAAAGTAGTGGCATTAATCTTCTCGCCGGGCGATTAGTAGTTCAGTGCCGAGTTAGACGTATAATTAGAGCCGCCAGAGCGCAGCACCGACCACCGACCGCTAAACCGATCCCACGTTGCCGCCTTATTGTTCCACGAGAAAAGCCCACTTTGCGCGGGTTTTCCGATATCCGGAATGGATTTATTAGGATACAAAGAGGAAATATAGAGTCTGCATGGAATAGGAAAAGTGCGTGACCACCAGATTTTCCCGCCCTTTTTTCAGCCAATCTGACACCGGACGGCCATGTTTTAATTTGTGATGGAAAATAACAAGGGAAATAAAAACCATACGCTTTTTTACGAATTCAGTCAATTTTACGGCAAAAATATGTTCACGACTGATTTCTCGCGAATCTGGCGTTTCGATTGGTTTATAATATGTTCTACTTTCACTTTCTCCAAAAACACTAAGGATTTTGATTTTTCAAATTTCTTCCACGCGGGTCTAAGTTCTTTAGTGTCCCCTTAGCTCTCTGGTCAAAACATCGACCCGGATGGGAGAAAACTGAAATTTCAAAAATCAAGATCTTTTGTATTTTTTTTCGAGAAAGTGTAGCGTATTATAAATCAATCAAAACGCCAAATCCCCGAGAGGTCAGTCGTGAACATATTTTTGCCGACAAAACAACTAAACTCGAAAAAACTGCGTAGTTTTGATTTACCATGTTATTCTGTCAGATATGAAAATGTAGTTGTCAGGTGTCTGCCGTCTGATTGGCTGAAAAAAAGCGCGGGAAGATCTGGTGGTCACGCACTTTTCCATGTATTCAATGCGGACTCTTATTTTCTTTTTGATAAGATCACGGATATGAATGTCATTTTATCCAAAGAATGTTCAATGAAATTACGAGCTATATTCACAGACCGTCCTATTCGAGGTTATAGGTTAAAAGTTCCGGGTGCTAGAGCCGTAGCTACAACTGCTCCGGGTTAGAGAAAAAGGGAAGACGAAAATAAAGGATCGAAATGATCGAAAAAATTAGTCAGGTCCAACTATGCTCGGACCGATATTGCTTATGACTTAACAACAAAACAAAACAAAACGCCCTCACCGAAAGCTTCAAAATCTACCGGGATGGCTTTCAATCCGGTCGTTGGCACCATTGACGCGGAGGCCCGAACTTTGAATAAACGGCTCGCAAACTTAACGCTCGGGTGATCAAAATTTGATGAATAGAACTCCTAGGCCCTCACCGGAACGCGCTGTTTATTCCCTTTCTATTGAGATCCGATCGAGGCGTTGTCAAATCTAAGCCGGGCTCCTACACTGCCGTGCTAAGGAAAAACGCCGTATGAGCCTTCAGACGTTGCCAAGTTTCCTCTGATAACGACCTAATTTACTGGGCAAATTGAGAATAGTATTTTCCAAAATTTTCAGACAATTTTGTACGCAATTGAATCCGAAATATCTGAGAATTTCAATGAAAAATATGCAGAAATGTTGTCAAAAATACATGTTTTATCAAGGGAAATTTGGCAACTTTCGAATGCTCATACGGCGTTTTTGCTTAGCACGGCAGTACAATCCCGATACGATAATCGACCATCGCCAGTCGCAAAACTGGCAACGCAGTGGAAAGCCGAGTGCAGGAATTTTTGGACCGAGATGGAAGCTTTTTGAGGAGCAATGAAATTATCTTTGCTGAAATACTCGGTATTCCTGTTCTTGGCCCAAGGAGGGCACCTGGGGGCGAGGAGAGGGGGGGGGTTAGGGGCAGTCGCTCCGGGTTCACTGCAGCGAGGTACTCGAGTGGAAGATCATTAGTCATAGGAACTCAAGTGGAGAGTGATCGAATGCAGTACAATAGCTCCCAATCGCATTGCTTGTGCCCGGTCCGGTTCCACAGCGTCTGAGCGTCTGGTCGTCTGTCTATGGAGTCTATCGCCTTGTCAGCGCCCCCCAACCCCCCATCCACCATTTCCCAATTCCCTTAGTCTATTCACGTGACCAAGTCGATCGCACCTCCGAAAACATCCAGTCACGATCGTTTTGTCGGGCGAATACTGCCGTATTAAAGAAAAACGTCGTAACAGCATTCGCATGTTGTCGAATTTCCCTTGATAAAAATATTTATTTTGGAGGAAAAAAGATAAGAAAATCGCGATGTTAAAGGTCCATTTAACAATAAAATACAAGAAAAATACACTGTAATATCGTCACGACAAGGCTGCGTAGGAAAATAATCACTATCAGTGGGCTGATTATTGAAATCGATAGACAAGGCGATGGACAAAGAAGACGAGGGGAAAATGAAGCAATCCCAGTGGTTGCAATGGACAAAGGAACTAAGCAATATGCAAACTAATGGCAACCCACCAAGTATGGCAATATAGTTAGCCCATCATTTTTCCAGTCTACGTAAAGCACCTGTTTCGACCAATGGGATTGCTCAATTAAACTCCGTCTCCTTTGTCCATAGCTTCGTCTTTCAATAATCAGCCCATAGGAAGTTTCAGACCGATCACTGCCGGGGAATTATTACGTCAGTCAGTTGCATGTTCTTTAGTTGTTTTACTATTTCAACGTTCCGCTTTTGTTCTTGTTGAGAATGGGCATGTTATTGGCCCAAAACGTTCTGGTTAAGGTTCATTTTTCCATTTAGTCTTTTTAGTGTATATTTCTTGTGTTCTTCTTGTAGGGAAGCTATGAGTATTTTTCATTAAAAATTTTAGGTGCTTCAGAGTGACCTGAAAGTAGAATTATCTAAAAAAATTGAAAATAAAATATTGACGAGTCTTCTAGAAAATTCATGTTTTAATGAACGAAACTTGGCAACGTCCGACGGTTCATACGGCATATTTCCTAGACACGGTAGAATGTTGCCTCAACGGGACCAACAGATCGATTGTTGAAGCTCGATCAATAATTTATTAATAAATAACACAACGGGAAATGCGGTTTTATCGAACGAGATCAGTGGCTCTTATGATCAATCCTCTATGACTTTCAAAACGGAGCGAAAAAGAACGTCACGAGAGTAACGTCAACCGCGCACCTGAAAAGGCGGTCTCGTTGTTCTCTTGGCTCATTGTTGACGTAAAGAGCAAATAGAGCGAACTTTGTGACCGACTACATAATCTAACCCAGTTTTGAGTTCGAAGAGGAAAAGTTCTCATACAGAGGACATGGAAATAAAAAAAAAAGGCACTCGAAATTTTATGTTTGAAGCGCTCATGTATGAATACAATGTAAATTCCGATTTCATAAGCCAGTATAGTATTAAATTTTGATGTAATAGAAAAAATCATAATGTCCTCACCGATACATGCGAATAAAAGAGAAAAAATGTGTAACCTTGTGCATGGAGTCTGACTGACGAAGGATGCACACAAAATCTCTCAGCACTATTTCATTGGTGTTGAATACATTTTTAGCACTATTTCAGACCAAAACTCGTCGTTTTCACCACGAAAGAACGTAACTACATTTCAACGTTGCCAAATTTCCCCGCAAGAATTGCATTATCACCAGGGGAATCTTTGGTGTCCCCAACTGGATTTTTTTTTCTGATCGCATGCAAAAATTAGACAAATTTTCGGAAAAATTGCGCGTGTAGATTCTTGTGAAGAACTGAACTGTTTGACTCAATTTAGCAACTTTGGAATAGAGTTACGTTCTTTCGTCCTGGAAACTACGAATTGTCCAAGAATCTAATAGGAGACGCTTCGGCATTCACAATGAGCTGGTAAAAACGGCATGAATCGGGCAAACATGATACGGGATCTCGCTCGATTAAGAGGCACCTGATTGCACGTTGGTTTTAGTGATCAAACGATTTGTAATGAAACGTTGTTGGGAGATGAAATTACGTACTTCACCGGGCTCTCGGAGAATAATTCTTGCAATTATAGTGCCGGGTAATGAGCAACTCTCACTGGGATATTTTGCGTTTTTGGCATTTTGTTCAATTGACCACCCAACTGTATGAACAGATTGCACGTTCGCAACCCGCGGGTTGCGTAATTACTCACTCACTCTGGTATGCATGAATATTGATCGCCATGAAATCTGTAGTGCCGTGCTAAGGAAGAACGCCGTATGAACATTTGAGAGTTGAGAGACTTCCTTCGATGAAATGTTCGTTTTGTAAGAAAGCTATGAATATTTTTCCTTGAAATTTTCAGACACTTTAGATGAAATTACAAACAAAATCATCTGAGAAATTGAAGGGGAAATATTCACAAATTTTTCTGAAAATTGGTGATTTTCAAGAGGAAATTTGACAACGCCTAAAGGCTCATACGGTGTTTTTTCTTAGCACGACAGTATAGAGCAGCCGGTCTGGGTGTGGAGGTTGCGGTCTTCAACTAATGTACGTAACGCTTACGGAGGGTGGGGGGGGGGTGCGCGATATACGTATGCGTAACGGAGTTGTAAACGTAAATACGTGAAGTATTTGGAAGGTTAGGCATAATTTATGCCATGATAACTATTGACATTTTAGGTTTTATTGTTTGAGGTCATCAAATATTTATTGTTGGCATAGACGTTGATACTCTAAGTATACTTAGAACCAAAGGAAATTAGGAGTTAAATCCTCCCATAATGGCAGAAATAATTCCCATTGATAAAATGTAATGGGAATGGGCAACGACATAATAAGTACCATGTGAACATATACGTTTCATGTTCAGTGATTCATTTTGTAACGCTAGAATGGGTGCGTGGTATCAATTTGCGACGATTAAAATTTAAGAGGAAAACTCAACGCTACGTGATAATTTTCAATTCAAACATTACAAAGGGCTAATTTGAAGGGTAGAGGGTCGGACACAGCGATGTGTACTATTTTAAGGGGTCAGAACTGTGTTACCTGTGTGTTAAGGGAGGGAGGCGAACAAATTGTATTTTCCAGCGTTACGTATTTTACGCACTTCAGCTCCTTTTTATAAGTGCCATTATAATCGACCTACGTAGATGCAAAGTTGAGAATATCCTTTTCTTTCCCTCTTGTGAAAAAGTTAGGCTCTGGACAACCGTGCATCCTACTGGGACGTTTTCGCTCTGGTTAAAGAACATGAAGACAGGTAAAGTGGTGTAAAGAACTTGAAGAAATTCGTCGAAAATAAAACATAAATGTATATTTTGAGATCAGTGGGTCATTTTATAAGTTATCGCTTATCGTATATCGTTAAAATATGAAATTAATCAATCGATAAATCACAATATTGATTCATCTGAGAGTTTCAGATATCCTGTTTGGAGCTTGAGTCCTTTTGAAAATGACCGATTCAATCATTATATTAAGAAAATCTACATCCAAAAATTTGCGCCGTATTTACTTCAGCAGGGAGACAACCTATACTTTGCAGGAACAACATGTAATTTTGGGAGTATTTTCAGCAAAATTGAATGGAATCAATTTTAGATACGCGACAGCCAAAATATAATAATCATACATTTATTTTCTTTTCTTTTATTTATGTGGTAATGATTTTGGATTGAAGAACTTACTTCAACTTTGAAAAGCTCGTTTCTTAGAGCAAATATGTGCACATCTCCCTTAAAAAAAGGTGCGAGCAGAAACAATTTCCTAATGTTTGGAAAAATATCATAGCGACGAATATATCTTCGTCATGAATAGCTTTCTCATCATTCAGGTAACTCTAGTTTCCACGAAACTGAAGAGAAAGAGCGACTGGATAAAAGAAATCAATTTTCGGAATGACCCCTTGAATTAGACAGCAGTCTTAATTTCGAGCTTATATTATCTGGCCATCTCTTCACAGTTTACGCTTGATTATAAAAAAGCGCGCGCTGACTGCAGATTGACCTACTTAATTCATCTTTGTACTACCCTTCGTCGTCCTTTTGACGCGCTTCCGGAAGAATGGTTATTCACCTTTTTAATTTCCAGTTTCATTAAAAATCTAATTAAAACTCACTGTTTCTCCTTAGAGCCAAACGCATTCCTGCAACAATGAAGGAAGAATAGGTACGAAAAAAAGGACGGTGGAACAATTTAAATCTTCAATGCCTCAATTTTTCCCTGAACGAGACGCCTTCACATTCTCAAGTGAATTAAGCGCACTGTTCACTCGACTTATATTAATTCACCCCTATCTTTTTTCATTTTTCTAATAATCCGGATGAAGAACGCCGGGAAAATAGAGTTTTAGCTAAGAAGTTATAATAGACAGATTCATTCTTCGTTACGGGTTAAGGTATAAAGGACACAACCAGCAAGCATTTTTGATGAGCAGACTATCGTGCTATGGAGGAACGTCGTATGAGCTTTCAGACATTGTCACGTTTCCTTTGATAAAATGTGGCTTTTCAGAGAAATCTATAAATGATTTTCTTCGAATTTTTCAGAAAATGGTATCTGCGACCAGATCTGAGTAATGCTTACAAATTTTAAGAGCAAATATTTATGGAACCATCCTCAAAAATGAACATTTTATCGGAGGAAATTTGGCAACTCTCGAATGTTGATGCGGCATTTGTCCGCAGCACGGCAGATGAAGCGTCCGCTGCTCAGGAAACAGCAGAAACATAGTTAAATATTAACAAAGCAATCGGAATTTGGTAAAAAATATTTTCTTAAGCTTGAAACTCAAGAGGAAGTTCCAATACCCAAGCAATAAATTAGACGAGATCAGATTTTGGAGGCTATACATGTGCACAGTTGGATTTAGCAAGTTGAGTGGTGTTGACTGTGCTCGGGGCAGTTGCAATTTTGCAAGTTGGCTAGACTGTTTCCCTCCATTTAAATCCATTAAAAATATCGATATTAGGTGAGGCAAATTGAGCTTTCTCACCAAGAATCGATTATTTCACATACATTTAAATGTAGGAGAAACAGTGTCGCCAACTTTCAAGGATCGCGGAGTATTCTGAGTGGAGTGCATCAAATTGAGAGACCATCACCGCAAGAGGGAATTCCATTCACATATTTTCCACCAACTCGGAGATCGGATCACAAAACTATGGGGGAAAAAAAAGAAAGGAAAAAAAACCGAGAAGAAACTCGCTGCAAAAAAAGATCCGAAGTTTGCGAAACTGAATTGTGAAAGGAGGAACGGAGAAAATTGCTGAAAACATAAGGAAACTCAAACGATGAGGGGACTGGATAAAGGTAAAAGCTATGCAAAAATCTTCATTAGACGGGAGCACTAAGCTGAAAATAAGGATACTTTAAAAGAAGTGAGGTACTCAATTGGAATTTTCCTACCCCACCCTTCACCATCAACCGTGCAGGACCAATATCAGTCTCCATTCTAGCGAATTGCTTCCGAAGGAAAATATTTCACCTCCGAAGTAAAAGGAAAATCGTAACTTTTTAACGTTCGAAACCGACTGGAATTATTTAGTGGGGCACTGAAGCCGAGCCGCATGTTATCCTATCGAATAAAATTTGCCTCCTCTCTTTAGTGCATTCATTTCAATCTTATTACTCTGATTTAATATTTAATGGAGATTTGTTGTTAGATTTTTAATATTTCACGATCCTAAGAATTCATTCATTTGTCTCGGAGGAATGTCTCTTTCCTCGCATCAGTATAAAACACAAAACCAAAATAATACAGCAATTTGTCCATTAATTCAGGCAATCGAAAAGAAATTTTTAATAAAAAAATGAATACTGATTTTTTAATCAAATAAATGACACTTTAACTTCAGAGGTGATACAGAAGGGTGATCACCTTTATTATAGAAACTGGTTTTCCTATCCTAAAATTTTCATATACACTAATTTACCACCCACAGTGGGAGAGGAAAAGATACATAGTCAGAGGATTATGCTTTAACTTTCAAAACGAGCTTTATATTAACTTGATTGAAAAGCGGCTTGGGAAAAGATTTTTTTCCCCGTGCTTAGATCGGTTATTGACATTACATTATGCTGGTTTGATCCAAATTTTTTTGGGATTGGTAAAATTGCTTGGTCAACTTTATAGGGTCTTAAATAACAAAGTATAACGGTAGATAGTACAATCTAACGTTCCAGCTTAATAATTTACTTTAATTCGTGTGGATAGATACAAGACATGCTATTAAGCCCTGGATAGACGATCAAATTCCGAACCAACTCCGATCAAAGTAGACATGCTGATGACTGGTGGTCACCATCTACCATCAAATTTTGACGGGCCGCACTTTTTTGTTCAAAGTAAGATCAGAACGGAGTGCCACCATTCATCATTTCCTGCCACATGAAACATTTCTGCCAAGTTTTCATTTTAAAATAAAGCAAATTAATGAGTTTAAGACTGATGACTCCCGACACTTTGATGCTACTTTGATCGGAATTGGTTCGGGAATTTGATCGTCTATTCAGGGCTTTATACGTTATTTTTAGGTGAACAGCGAATTTCAACAAAAAACATACGAAGTTGGGAGGGTTTGCAAAACGACAACGAGTAGGTGCACATGCACAAGCTACTCTCACCTTTCCCCCGCCTTTGCACTTTCTCTCCTCCTCCCGGCGCTTTCCACACTACCTCGTCAAGTGGTTTTCGGAGCTATGGCTTCTCCACAAAGGCGTGATTAAGCCAAGATCGAAATTAAACTGATAATTCGACTCAGAATAATTGCCACTCACTCCGCTACTAAGGACGACCTAATTGAGTGCTGTGGCATCAGCTCCAATTAAACTCGGACCTTCATTGAGAGGATTCAGCGGCGAGAAATTGCACCCTGCGCCCCCCCTCTCCCTCCCCCCGGTGCCCCACCCTATCATTCTGGCCGTGCCCCAGTCGATTGGACCTCAAATTGTTGGAGAGGGTGGGGGGCGAAGGAGGGGACGATGGTACAGGTAAGATGTTGAGGCTTTGCCTGGACGTGTATCATTGCCTTTGGAAGTAATTAAGTGCCTCCGAAGTCCATTTCCAAGTCACGCGATGCCTGGGCGGCGGCGTGGTGTTTGGTCAATTCCGACTAAATTGCCAAATTTGTGAGGAATTTACTTGAGCTGATCAAGAGATACCGGCTTACCTGGTGGCACAATGGAGCTGATTAATTAAACGGGAAGTCGACCGAAAGTTGAAATGATGGATTTTACTTCCGATCATTAAAGTAAATACTATCTTTATTGTACCGAGACAACGTAATTTCGGTATTATGAATAAAAAGCAACTTAAACGACAAATCAAAAGAATCGCATCAGGAAAAAGGAACCAGCGCGATTTCAATGGTATAAAAATGTCAATTCTTCATAATTATCTAAAAATTCTCCCGGGATAGCAAATAGTTTTGGCTTCTCGCCAAAAATTGTTATTTTTAAAGGGGAAAAAGTGTATAAATTTTGATACTGTACATCTATGAAGTATTTTTAAAATAAACGGAGGAGTTGTGTCATTTTGAAAACACCGCAATTGCGCTGGTTCCTTTTCGCTAAGTGCAATCCAAATGGAGCTGAATCATTTATTAATGACACATAAACACGCGCATATAACACAACGTTCCAAAATATTACTTCAAAATATACCTAAGATTACTAAATTTTAAGCAACTTTGTTTCAGAATGCCCTCAAGTAACAAGTAAAAATAACAAGAAAAAGCCAATTTTGTCATCTACAACCACGCGATTGGCACTTAAACCATTGAAAATTATAAAAAAAATGACCAGCTTCACTACACAGAAAAAATTAAATTGCTGATTTAACAATTAAATTGCTAAAAAAAGTGATTGCCATATTTCAACGTAGATTTCACAACACAAAAATGCTACTTTAACCACTATTGTAAACTAATTTAACCACGGAGGTGGTTAAAATAGCATATTTGTGTTGTGAAATCTACGTTGAAATATTGCAGTCACTTTTTTTTAGCAATTAAATTGTTAAATAAGCAATTTAATTTTTTCCGTGTAGAGTAGGCTACACACTACACAGTGTATCTACATCGAGATGTAATCCAAAGGCGTGTCCGATTGGAGAAAATTTGGAAGTATGTTACATTCATGTTTTTGGGTACACCAAAATTAAAATATTACTATAAAAGCTGCTGATATGGCAACGAGGAAGAATGGGGCGGTTAATTCAATTCTCCAGCTCGCGCGGGTCCTTAAAATTTCTGATTTTCTCCCGGATTGGAACTTCACCGCTCGGCGCTTCAAAATAACGTTGTCAGACCGCAAAGGATTATAGCCAATTCCTTCTTTTTGTTTCGATAAAAAGAAGGGGAAAAAACTTCAGCACAATCTGACGACTCGTGGTCATCAGGGGTCTTTTTTTTCTTTTTCTTTTTTGCTTCTTGGTCTGAACAGGGATATTTCCCAAAACCACAGACCCCATCGCCGACCATCAAGCTAATAAATCTTCCCTCCCCCTTTCATCACCAACCCAGTTTTTATGATTCCAATGAATGACCCCTCATATCTTGCCATAAAGATGGTACAGGGAAGATAATGACAGTGTAGACTGCGTCTTCAAATAGACTCGAATGATTTCGTTTATTGTTTTATGAGCATGTTTGTTTATTCGTTTAGCCGTATGGTCATTGAGCTGCTTGGGAGTACATAATATACCTTGATTATTTGTACTTTACTTTAAAGGGCTCGCGCAAAAAATTAACTTAAATCATTACTTACATGCCTACCGCCTTACGACAAAAATTAGATTTAAAATGGGTTCAACGTTTGAGGAGAGACACTTTCCGCGAACTTTTGTTCAGAATCCGAAATTTCTCTACGAACCAAAAGTATTTATCTCAGGCAAATAAAAAATTTTAGTCAAGAAAACCTATCTTATCTGTCTGTTAATATTTTGAACTAGGAGATAAATCGAAAAAAGAATTTTCCTCAAATCTTACACGTATAGGTTTATTACTCACAAATTCGTGCAAAATCTTACATGATTAGTTATTATTTCATAATTCATACTTCTGAGGTTAAAATCTATAAAATGACATTACAATCTCACAGAAGTCACAGAAGATGCAAAACCGAGAGACTAAAAATACGTTGAAATCAGACTGCATAGAATAACGTGTCGAATTATAAAGGAAAATGTAAAAGAGTATATCGACGGTGAAACTACCAAACCACGTATCTCGTTTGCGGTGTTTAAAAATCTACGCTCACATTTTATTTTTTTGAAGTAGACCAAATCAATACCTATCATTCCTTGAAATTTTCACGGAATTTTCTCCGCACAAAGAGGAAAAATCACAGAAATTTTCAAGACTGGATGTTAAGTAGTTTTTCATTTAAAAAATAAAGTATGACAGGAAGTCTGCGACGTCGCAAACCGAGATACGTGGTTTGGTAGTTTCACCGCCGATATACATATCCATATCAACATACATATGAGTATTTGTATATCCATTCAATAAACCACAAAAATTAGGTTGATTGGTCAAATTTTTAGTTAAATCACCCAAAATTACTCAAAGACATCTTAGGATTAAGAAAAAGCCATGCTGACGGAATGCACTCACGTTTTCTAACTTCTGCTCATTGGTTCGATTACGAGTAGCTAAATCTCAGTAAACCGTCACCTGCGAGATATGAGTTAGTTGGTTCTATCCTAACCATTTCTAGTTTTTACGGGTTTTGAGATTTTCGAACAAAATATATGATCAATGCACTATGAGGTTCAACTGAATGATAAAATAACCAAAAGTTTGTGTTCTTTTGTGTCCTACCTCCCGTATTACCTCGAAATTTTGATTTTCGTACTTTCTGTCTCTTGTCATAAATAGCCATTTTCAGAAGCGATGATTACGGGCCAATCCCTGGCTTCGAGCGACGAAGGGAGAGAATTTTAAAGCGATGAATCTCTCGATGGATTCTTATGCTTCGAGGGTAGTGTGTCAAGTTACGAGGGCGAGGTGGGGGGAATTCCTTGGGCACATCAATTGCGGGGTCGGGAATAGGAGCCGGGAGCCAAGGAACCTGGTTAATGGCCCTCCCTGCGACCATCATTTAACTTTCGGCGACCGCGAACATTCCGCGAGATTGTGGCTCCGGCAGGCCCTGCCCTGACAACCGCGCAATTAACGCCACCACTACACTCGCCACGCCACCCGTGAATATTAACTCTCCATACCCATCCCGTGGGCACAGGGAACCCCCCCCCCTCAAAAAAAAAAGAAAATTAAAGGCATCTTTTTTCAAGGTCTGCAGCCTTTGAATGTGAGGACACCATTGTGATCTAGCAGAAAGATGCGCCTTCTTCAGATGACCCGTGTTCCTTCAATTTACACGGAGAAAAAAACCTCGTGCGTGGGACCCAAAGTTTAAGTCATATGGATCTCTGAAGTTTTCGGATTGAGCATCTGAACACTTTAGGTCTAGCTGTCGAGGTTCGGATCACACATCTGAAACGAGAACCGAAGTTTTTCGGATCCCTGGTAAAAATTGGCAGTAGAATCTGTGTTCCAAAATACCATAGACCTACAACCGGCTGTAAGATTTCCAATAGCTTCTATAGCCGGCAACACAATTTCTTATAGCCTTTTATAGCCGATGGCGACTAAGCAACAGCCTGGCGATAAAGTGTATGCTAGACGTTACTAATTACAGATGCTAGGACTTAGTGAGTTTTTGGACTACCGCTCTCTTCTTGGGCCGTAGTATCTTGATTTACTTTTCAAGGAAAGCGCCGTACTTTTGAAGGATGCATGCCATTCCTAATGTGTTGGAGCGCCTTCAATTTCGTATGATACTGTGCAATACCTCTGGTGTGAAATAGTTGCTTCAAGCGCCGTGGTACGCTGCGTTACTTGGGGATACTTCACGCATTGCGCAATGCGTGAAGTATCCCTGTTAGGTTTGTAGGCGCCAGTGCGCCGCTGCTCCGCTTTGTGTTAGGCTCTAATATTTAATCTCGTGGAGTCAGCGTTTTTCAACTTATGACTTTTGAAATGTTTGCCCACTCTGTATGGATTATTCTCATTTTAATTGATGAAAAAAAATATGTAGTAAAGGAAAATATAATGTGCGTTTTGTAAATATTAAAGTGATTCCGTACAAACTTAAGGATTTACAAAGCACACGAATTTCTACACAATTTCTTATAGCCTTTTATAGCCGATGGCGAAAAAGCAACAGCCAGGCGATAAAGTGTAAAGCCCGGCGATAAAGTGTAAAGCCCGGCGATAGGAACTATAGCCCGGCTGTATAATTTTTTATCGCTTCGTGTAGCCCGGCCGTACGATTTTTTCCACTTTCTACAGCCAGCTATATGATTTTCTACCGCCTTCTTCAGTCGTCTATAAGAACTCCTATGGTATTTTGAGACGCAGCTCCTATCGCCAATTTTTACCAGGGATGTGAGAACCGAAGTTGTTCGGATGTGAAAACTGAAGTACTTCAGATGTAAGAACTGAAGTTTCAGATGTGTGATCCAAACCTCAGCAGCTAAACCTAAAGTGTTCAGATGCTCAATCCGAAAACTTCAGAGATCCATATGACCTAAACTTTCGGTCCCACGCACGAAGTTTTTTTCTCCGTGTAGAGTTTAGCCCTCCGATGAATTTGATAACCTTGATTTACACGAACTAAAAACATGGGTATTCAATACGAACCAATTACTTTCCATGTACATCGTTTTAGGTGAATGAACTTTGAAATTGAGCCAAACAAGAGGGCTATGAACTTTCTGTATACAGTGAGAGCAACCGATAGGTTTATCAATAATTGGATTTTCATCGTGTTTTCATACGCGACAAGTTTTGAAAATTTCACGGTTTCTGCGGTGATTTTTCCTCATTTTTCCATCATCAAACGCAAACACGAGGGTTCGTCGCGGCCGCTTGGCATTTCACAAAATACGGCAGCTGGCGTGTTTGCGGCGGGAAGAATATGCGAAACAGCGTCGCCGAATCGGCTGCAAACTGATTTGCGCAAACGATTTTTGTTCTGATAACGTTTGAGCACAACTAACGCAAAAATCATTTGCGTGAAAATTTCTTCGATAACATTGACGGACTATGCACTATTTAGTGGAGCCTACAAATTATAAAGTAGGAGTAGGAATGAAAATAGGTCTTATAAATTTATTACTCTTTCTCATGATTCTAAGAATTATTCCAACGTATATCCGATCCAATACATTTAAAACATTTTCCGCGGCTCCTCTCTCAACTGACTCCTTTCATTAATCTGATCTGCTCGCTCATTCATTCATTTATTCTTTCGAATTGCCCTCTTGACGAACAGTGCAATATGTGCAAAAGTTATCGGTTGTATGCGTAAAAGATATTTTCGATGATGGAGAATTTGCAGGTGTCTGAAATTTAATGAGTTTTATTTGTATAAGTGATCACTTTAGTTGTCCCCATCATGGAGCCCACGGAGTGATTTTAGCACGAGGGTATCCTTGCTTTCTAAATTGAACAATCGTTGAGGAAGACATAAATGCCTGAGGGACAATACCGCCTATCTGCAAACTGACGATTTTGCAGGACGAAGAAGAAACTTCGCCATTTTTGTAATTTTGTGCTTAGATTTGCAAATTTTTTTCATACATTGCAGCGTCTTTACAGGGCTCCTGTAGGGCCGGATTAAGGGGGTGGCCACATGGGCCGAAGCCCATGGCGGCAAATCTAGGGGGTGGCAAATTTTGCAATTTTTTTAAATGTAGGTATAAAAAAAATCGGATTTAGAAAAAAAAAATTACAAACGAGAAAAGGCTACAAAATCTCTCATTTTCTGAGAGTAGAGTAATTTCTAATTTTGTCGTCTTTCAGTGATACAAGAGACAGCACCTTTAATTAGTCGAGTTAAGAGAGGAACCAATCACACAATTTGGCCCGGAAATGATAACAAGGACTTGAGATGAAAAGGAGAAACCCTCGGCTCGGCAATCGGCATGTAACACATATTAGCGCCTACAAGACCGTACGAATACTTCACGCATTGCATCAAACACAGTGCGGTTATTGTGGTCAGCGTGAAACGGATAGCGCCTACAAGAATGCATGAATACTTTACGCATTGCGCCAAACACACTGCGGTCAGCGTGAAACGCATAGCGCCTACAAGACTACGTGAATACTTCACGCACTGCGCCAAACACGGTGCGGTCGGCGCGGCGCGGCGGCGGAAGTTAGAATCATTGAACCAAATTTTGTGTTTGTTCTCTCATAATTTTTTCGTTCATTTCTTATGAATGGAAGGCCTTGTCCATTAGAAATAGGTTCACAAAACTTGACTTTCGCGTAAAGGTCCGTGACCTTTTGCTAGTAGTGTCGACCGAGCTTTCCCAAAAAATGTCTTCAACACGAGTAAACGCGTCTTATGCACCCCTCCCCCACTAGAACGTTCACTTGATGGTTTTTATTGATGCTTTAAAACGAATGAGAAGGGGGCGGCAAAATACAGGCGGCCCATGGGCGGCAAGTAGGAAAATCGAGCCCTAAGCTCCTGAGCCGAATGGGAAAAACAAAAAAACATCTGCTTGCGCATTTAATACTGAAGCATGCGGGAAAGTAGCTAACTCGTTTTGGCCAAAATTAGCAGTTAGGCGGTATTTTTCCTTAGCCCTCGATATGGCAAATATACCTAATATACTATGATAGATACACTGAAAAAAAAAAACTTCGGCTGTGGAAGCCGTACTTACGGCCTTGTATAGACATACCGTCCACGTTCCGGGCTTAGAGGCCGAAAGTTTCGGGCGTAGCACCCGAAGCAATCGAAGCTACGACTCCAGCGCCTGGAACTTTTGGCCTCAGAGCCCGGATTTGTTTTCAGTGTGTGCTTGCATGGAAAATTCCACCTGATTATATCACAAGGCTGTGCATTTTCTCATTTTTAAATACAATATTCTTCCACAATTTCCCAGATCAGTGAAAAATTATAAAAAAAAAAAAAAAAACTGCAAATCCAGCGCATTTAGCATTGTCAGATTAAGTAAAGAGAAAAAAAAATCGTGCAAATTCTCCATAGTGCGGAACCGTTATGCATCGCTCGCAAAACGGCGTTTCTCATCAAAGCGCTTTCCATACACCACCTGCAGCTCGATTGTTGAAATTTATGTCGGCACGACAAAAACCAAAAATCAATATATTACACGGCGCAGATAGGGCTATGTCTTGTCTTATCGCGCCGACATAGCCAGTTGAAGTTTCAACAATCCGGCTGCTGATGACATCACAGGGCAGTATATTTTCTCATTTTTTAAAATTTATTTTTCCACACTTCCCCACATCAATACAATAAAAAACTGCAAATCCAGCGTATTAGGCATTGTCAGATTAAGTGAAAAAAAAGAAGGAAAAAAAAAAAAAAATCTTGCAGATTCTGGATTGTGCGCAACCGTTATGCATGGCTCACAAAACGACGTTTCTTGTCACGGCGCTTTCCACACAAAACGACAGATCCATCCCGAGTTGGGAGGTGGGAGCCGGAGTTACGGAGTCCTCCGACCTCTGCTCCGGGCGGTGTAAACAGGGAAAACACGAGTTCGGGGTCCGGCTGCTGTCGGCCGGGCCGGGTGCGAGTAAACACGGAATGATTTGTACCCCGCGTTTTTCTGATTTGATTTAGTGTGCGTTGACATGCCGGCGACAATTATGCCACGTCTAACTCCGCGTTTGCCCAGTCCCGCCCCGACCCAAATTAAATTATTATTAACTCCTTCGCTAGGCCGAGAGTTTGGCCCACCGGCCAAACGTTGCCGATTGCTTACCACAATGGGGCCTCGTTTAACAGAGACGCATGCACCAAGTATCATTTTGGATAAAAAAATGAGTTGGGAGTAGTTTTGAGGACAACACTGAAAATAAGTTACGGGTTATATAGACATACCATCCGTTCCGGGCTTGGAGGCCGAAAGTTCAGGGTGCTGGATTCATGGCTTCGATTGTTCCGGGTGCCACGCCCGGAACTTTCGGCTTACGTAGACGTACCATCCGTTCCGGGCTTATAGGCCGAAAGTTCCGGGTGCTGGATTCATAGCTTCGATTGTTCCGGGTGCCACGCCCGGAACTTTCGACCTCTGAACCCGGAACGCGGATGGTATGGCTATACTGTAGCTCGTAAGCATCATGGCCTTCACGGCCGCAGTTTTTTTTATAATGAACTTGTCGTACATTATCTCCTATCTAAAATTCGAAGTCAAGAAATAATAGTTTAAACGTAGGGGCAGTCTTTAAACTGTGTTCTTAAAAGGTGAAACTATATTGAAGGAAAGCAACATCGACAACGAGGTATCGAACGCATATTGCTGAAATACTGGATCCACCTTATTTTTTGTGCGAAACGAATTGATTGGGCCAAGAGGCACATTTCAGGCAATTTCTCTCGCAGAATCTATTGTTTCAACCTTAGGACGAAACTGAAAGAATGCAAACGCGAAATTGAAACAAATTGATTACGCATGAGGGCTTATTTCAGCTGATTCCTTCCACAAAATCTAATGTTTAAATCCTGAAATAAGGCTAACATTACGCATACGCAAAATTTTGAATTTGATTAGTCGAATTGAACTGCTCATTTTCACGTTGACATACTTTTAGCTGTGTCTACGGGTTTACAAAATAGACTCTATCGGAAATAATTGCTAGAATGTGCCGGGAGCTTTAGGGTCCAGCCGTTCACATAAGGCTCACAGTCAGCTTTACCGCCTGCAGTTGGCGCTATTTTACTTACGGTGTTAAGACTCAGCGCTAAGTTGTGTTTTCCGGGAGATGAAGTGCTTTTATTGACGAGCCAGAGATAGAAGCTCTTCAAAGCAATATGAAATCCAATATCGTCTTGAATATTTCATGATAAAATTAGATACAGAATAACGATCATGTTTAATTTACGAACATAAAGGGCTATATTCCGTCATAACGCGGCATCCACGCACAGAACGGGACACCCGTTGAAATGGGCTATGAGCAATGTGAATGGGCAGAAAAACATCGTAACGCGAATTCAGTGACGATCATCGGTCTGAATCTAGTTAAACCGCGGCGCTTTCACTGACAGTACCGTACGTCGCTTTAGTCGTCGAGACTTCGCCCCCCCCCCCCCCCCCNCGTGCGAAGATTTATGGAGTATTTATTTACGTTCGGAAACGGAGTATGAATTATTCCAATTACCAATTCCTCGCGAAATATGTAAATTCAGTTTTGACGCACACGACGCAACATCACATCTCGCTCCGAATTCACTATCGTGTAAACACTGAGGAGTCTTCACGGAGCATCCTACCGTTGTGTTGCAGAAGTTGAACTTCGCTGTTCGTGCGGCACGGTAGGGGGGGAGGGTGAAATTCTGAGCTTTTGAGAACACAAATTATTTTATGGTCATGGAGGAAACTAGAGCCCTCAGGAATCAGCTTGACCGCCTCTAGAAAATGTAGGTTTTCTGCTGAGCAAGAGCCTCAAAAATCTTTCAATTTTAAAATATTACATAAATTCATTGTTTTTCAGAACTTTTCACTCGAATTTTCAAAAATTTTCCGGAAAAGTCTGTTTCGTCGTTCTTCTCGCGAAAGAACGTATCTAGGAGAATTTTGAGCATTACTGACTAAAAATAACTGATTTTTCTTTTGATCTCGTGCAGAAATCAGAAAATTTACTGCAGAAAAAAATTACACAAGTATATGCGCATAAGAACAGAATTGTTTGAGTCAATTTTGCAACCTTGAAATGAGGTTACATTCATTAGGCCGGGAAACGAAGATTTGAGGTTAAAGAAAAGAATTTCCCCTGGAACTTCCCGTTGAAGCTGGGTGAGTTCCCTCAGCCCCTTGGTGGAGTGTCTTTCAATGCCACTCTGATGAGGTAGAGGTACCTCTTCTAATCCCTCATAAAAACGTGCGAATTCTGTCCGTGTTTATTGTATGGCTTCTCAGTGCTCTTTGATTTATCTGGATCTAAAGTAAAATGTAATTAGATTCAATTTTTTTTTTTTTTTTAAAAAAAGAAGAAAAAAGAGAGAAAAAAACACTGAGGTGGAGACAGGCATCTCTTCCTGCAGGCCGATCATTGAAATTGATAGACAAAGCTGTAGACAAAGAAGATATACGGAATATGGCGCGATCCTTTTGGTTGAGATGGATGGTTCTTATAGACTAAGAAAGAAAATGATGGACTGACTGTAGGGACAGGGTCTCTCGTGAGTTGCCGTTGGTAAGTCTATTACCTACTTCCTCCAATAGGATAGCGTTCTCTCCATTTAGTCATCTTTGTCCATCGCTTTGTCTATCAATTTCAATAATCAGCCGGCAGAGACGGCTGGGTGTTTGATGTTTGATTGTTGCACGACACGGGTCGGCGCGTAATGCAACTAATTTGGCCCCGAATGACACGGGACACCGGTGAAAGAGATGGATTTTGGTTGAGAGGATTCTCAACCAATTCTCAAATTAACAGCATCACCTGGAGCTGCAGTAATGTTCCTGACACCGCACGCACGACTGCCTGCGCCGAGTATCATCTTCCGATCGTATTTACTTAATCAAACCTAACACCCAACTCCGAGTCAACACGCCCTCACCTCCCGAGACGGAATGAGTAACATACACACCGGGCTAAAATCAATATCCGCCCTTTATTCGAAAACTTTCGCATCGCGCCACTACGCAATTTTTAACGACTATCGCGAATCTGCAGGTCGACTTGTGAATTTTAATCGAATGCTCTTGATAGATGAAGCCCTACCTTGGTAATGTTATTTATCAATCGAGGTGCTTCCATAACGACTAGCTGCGGGCTGTTTTTTGAAATTGATAGACAAAGCGATAGACAAAGACGTCACACTGAAAATGAAGCGTTCCTATTGGTGGAAGCGGGCGGTTGCAAAAAAAAAATGTCTAAGGTGCAAAGTCTATTTTGTGACCCTGACGATGAAGCGCTTGCTTCGAAAAGCTTCGGTCAAAGAGGTTGTTCCAAAAACGCCGATTTTGGCCCCCCCCTGGATTTGGCCCAAACTTTGCTCAGATGTTGTACTAAGTGTCCCCGATGCTTGGGCAAAATTTCAGCCCCCTCGGATAATTAGGGGGGAGGGGGCAGGGGGGCAAAGTTGCAATTTTTTCAAAACTTTAAAAATCGATATCTCGCGAACGGTTTGAGTGTAAGTGTTGCGGTTTGCGCTAAAAAACGTTAAAAAATATTCTCTACACGAATATTGATGCTGTTTGCATGGTTGCGTAATTTATCGTAGTCATAAATCGATTTTTTCGATTTTGAAGGTTCGACTTTTTTTCGTTTTTCGTCTCTCCTCTCCAGGCGATCGTTGCTATGTGAATAAAAACCAGTTGAGGTGATTCTCCATAAAATTCTGCATCTACCACACTTTGTTTGACCTTGGGGAAACGATTCATTCTTGAGTTATAGCGATTTTTCTGCGCGTTCCCGGTTACGCGCGGGCGGCATATCGGCGGCGCTTCATCCCCCCCGGGCGAGGCAGAGGTTGTTTCACTGCTAGGGCCTTATATTAATACTGTAGGCTGTAATTATTGATATTTTCTCCTTCTCCGACCCTTCCCCTCCTATAAATATGTTTTTTATACTTCGTTATACAGGGTGTCCCCGACCACCCGTACCAGGTCTTTTTCTCGGTTGGTTTAGGTAGTACGAAGTGGGGGACCGCGGGGTTAAACAGGGAATTGACCCCAAGGTATCCGAATTTCATGGTCCCGAAGCCCCCCTTCCCTCCCTTGGGGGGTAAAGAGGGGGTCACGATCCCTAAAGTTGGGAGACATTGTGCCTCCCTCTTTCACCCCCCAAGGGAGGGTAGGGGGGCTTCGGGACCATGAAATTCGGATACCTTGGGGTCAATTCCCTGTTTAACCCCGCGGTCCCCCACTTCGTACTACCTAAACCAACCGAGAAAAAGACCTGGTACGGGTGGTCGGGGACACCCTGTATAACGAAGTATAAAAAACATATTTATAGGAGGGGAAGGGTCGGAGAAGGAGAAAATATCAATAATTACAGCCTACAGTATTAATATAAGGCCCTAGCAGTGAAACAACCTCTGCCTCGCCCGGGGGGGATGAAGCGCCGCCGATATGCCGCCCGCGCGTAACCGGGAACGCGCAGAAAAATCGCTATAACTCAAGAATGAATCGTTTCCCCAAGGTCAAACAAAGTGTGGTAGATGCAGAATTTTATGGAGAATCACCTCAACTGGTTTTTATTCACATAGCAACGATCGCCTGGAGAGGAGAGACGAAAAACGAAAAAAAGTCGAACCTTCAAAATCGAAAAAATCGATTTATGACTACGATAAATTACGCAACCATGCAAACAGCATCAATATTCGTGTAGAGAATATTTTTTAACGTTTTTTAGCGCAAACCGCAACACTTACACTCAAACCGTTCGCGAGATATCGATTTTTAAAGTTTTGAAAAAATTGCAACTTTGCCCCCCTGCCCCCTCCCCCCTAATTATCCGAGGGGGCTGAAATTTTGCCCAAGCATCGGGGACACTTAGTACAACATCTGAGCAAAGTTTGGGCCAAATCCAGGGGGGGGGCCAAAATCGGCGTTTTTGGAACAACCTCTTTGTTCATAAAATGTAAGTCTTATTAAAGAAAATTTACATTATTTCTAGCACTTGGCTACACTCCAAATACCAATATATTCAGTGCTACTACCTTTTAGACATTTTATTACAAGGTTCACTGAACCTCCTGAAAACAGGAGGTAAGAAAAGTAGTAACTAAAGGCAACCGGCGATACCTTACGGTTAGTCCATAATTTTTCCCTTTAGTCTATAACGACAACCCGTTCAAACCAATGGGATTACTCCATATCCCCTATGTCTTCTTTGCTTATCGCTTTGTCTATCAATTTCGATAATCAGCCCGCAGGTTGATAGCGACAACCCCCTTCCTCCTTCTCTCGTTCGACCCTTTCAGTTCTGACTCAATATCTATTTTCAATAAATTCTCACGCGCTCACAGATGTTGATCAGAAAATGCAAGTGTATCGAACATTGGAAACGTATACAGGGTCTCCCACGTCGACAAACGGATACTTCGGGGCCGTTCAAGCACTATGCGAGGCACGATGCGGAAAACACCCTGTATGAAAGTAGCCACGTGCACAAATGCACCCGTGACCCCCGGGTCACTGACTTGAATTGAATCGGTTTGTGTTAGACGGGCGTGAGTCTAAAAACTCATGATCCCTAGCCTCCTGCATAATCAGCGAAAGCCAAGACTGATGGTTTTTTGAACTTATGCCCGTCTAACAAAAACCGATTCAATTGTGGCATAACTTTGTTGAAGGGTCCAATTTGCATCGTTTGCCACCCAGAGCGCTAAGAAATGGGCCAATTCTGCGATTTTCCGTTGTGTCTAGAAGTTTTAGATTGACTGCCAAAACTAAGTCTACCGAACGCAGACTTAGCACGTTCAATGTCTCGCTACTCAGCTCAATATTCGGAAAATTGAAGTTCAAAGACACACGAGTTACAGTGTTATCAATTCATTTCCATATTGAGAAAAAAAAGCTGTGGTCAACTCTCTGGCATCTTTGATTTAACATTAACTTTTAAGATAAATTAAATAACTGATGGATAATCCAACCTGGTCATGTTGCAAGAGCCAAAAAGCGAAAGGTTTAACGCTTCAAGCCATACATTTTTTTAGTGTGAATTATTCCAGCATGAAAAGGGGATCGCAAGGTGTCACTGTCCTGTCAAATCTTACCTGAAACAATAAAAGAACATATATGTTAGCGAGTTAAGAAAATGGTCATCAGTACTACAAATATGTTGGAGACATATTTGAGGCAAAAAATAAAAGGTAAGGTGTAAAAACTACTGGATACAGCACTTCTCCGATCCGAAAATAAAGTTCGGGAGATGGCAATATAGATAATGCATAACTGTACATTAGTTAGAACGCAATACATTAAAGGCATGTTGAATAATCAAGTAATTATGTCATTTTTTTAAAAAGGGACCTACCATACCGTTTGGACAGTACCTTCTTAGAATCGTTCATATGGGCCTCCAAAAACATTTCGGGTGAGGACTGTTTTCGACAATGGTGCAGCTTGTCGATGACATTCAAATCATTCTCACTAATACATATATATAATTAAAAGAGTAGCGCGTGACGCACTAACGCATGATGCCTGAGGCGCGAAAAGATAGAGGGGTTAGAAGCGAAGCGATCAGGGAGCGTGGCACCGGCCCCATGGTAAAATTTAATATGTGTATGTAATGACGCTCATGTAATGTTGGGAGATGACAGTGCACTGGAAAAAAAAACACATTGGATCTAGAGTTAAGACTCTTAACACATCGACAAGAAAAAATACTCTTGATTCAGTCGGATTTTTGCTTAAATTAAGAACCAAGCTTCTTAATTTGAGCGGATTTCCTTTTGATTTAAGCAAAAATTTGATTGAATCAAGAGTTTTTTTCCTTGTCGATGTTTTCAAGAGTCTGGACTCTAGATCCAATGTGTTTTTTTTCTAGTGTGTGGGATGGTCGTAGATGATAAAAACTCGGAGGCTATTATTGTTCTCACGAGTGTACCGATTACTTCACCGTTGTTTTTTTCATAACGTATAGGTTAAAAAAAAAAAAAAAAAAAAAAAAAACCCTTTTTAGCGATTTCTTTTCAATTAAAACTTCCAGTCGGATGTTTAGTGTTGAACGAGAAGTTCATCGATTTCAGGGCTTAATGCTCAGGCTGATAACCTTTGAAAGAGGGGGGAGAGCGTGGCCTTTGGGGGCGGGGGTGGGGGTGGGGACGAGAGCGTGGCGGGTGAAACTTGGATCAAAAATACGCATTAAACGCGGAAAATCAGCCCGGTAAGTGCGTAAGCCGTTAATGGGTGAGATTATAATCCAGTAAGCTCAAAGTTTAGTCTTGATGCTCACAAAGCTTTTACTTGAGTTCGAGTTCCGATCTGGACTTCCAGCATCCCTGCTTTGAGCGTGCCGTTGCTTACCATCTATTTGGAAATTTTGGAGGCGATATACGATGTGTTCTTTCTTGACGGGGAAACATGAGCCGTAGGGAGTGGATTAAACTTTGCAGATACATATGCTGTTTCTTCTTTCCATTTACTTTGGAGTTAACGAGATTCGTAGTTTTTTTGTAGGAAGTAATATATTTCATAACGCCAAGGTGTTATAATAATATACTTTTTATTATGAGAACCGAGGCTTTGCGATACTTACGATTATTATCGAGGCAATAAAGTGAAAGAAGCACTATATCAAGCAACAAAAGTTAAAGAGAAAAATGAAGAAGAGATATATAAGAAAGTATAGTCTATGCTTATTTATTTTGCTTCGTAGGTTTTGTTGTGCATCTTTCGCTTTATTGCCTTAGAAATGATCGCAATGATCGAAATACTTCACCACTTTAAAAAAATAGTTTATTTTTGTAACACCTTAGTGTTATGAATCACATTACTTCCTACACAAAGGTCATAATTGGAGTCATCATGAAAATTATCACAATGTCCAAGAATCGTGGTGATTAATCCTAAAATGATATCAATTTTATACTAAGTACAAGGGACAACTAGACGTATTTCTGCCAAACGGAACTATGTGCATTAAGAAATGAGCCCTGTGGCCCATAAGAATATATACATAATAGGGCTCACGTCACAATGCACATAGTTCAGTTTGGCAGAAATACGTTCAATTTTAGTCTGCCGCGGTAAGTAAAAACGCCGTGCGAGAATTCGAATGTTTCCAAATTTCCTCTCCAAAAATATGCATTTTTGAAGAAAGTTACGAATGTATTCCTTATGCATTTATCAGACTTTTTGAATCAAATTACGAACAAAATCCTTGGAAAAATTTGACAAGAATTCACATTTGGGAGAATCTGTATTCACAGATTTTCCAGAGAATTCCTGATTTTTCAAAGGAAATTTGGCAACATTTGAAAGCTCATACGACGTTCTTCCTTAGCACGGCAGTGGTATGAAAAAGCAAGTTTTTCGTTAGTTCAAAAATTCAGACGACAGAGTTGGTGGGTGACAAGCACGGAGCTGGTGAGCTCGTCTTCTCTCAATGCACCTTGCCAGGAGGCAGAAATACACAAAGGAAAATTACTTTCGTGTCAGCATGTAAAGTTAACGCATAACGACGTTCCTAACTCCATTCCGAAAACGGAGGGGGGCGAGGTGCTCCTCTCTTTTGCGTGTGACAAGTTTCCCGCCATGTCGCCGGAGTAACAATGTGGATACTGCACTGCATCCCTGTCGGAAACCCTGCATTGTCAAATTCCAGAATTCATTCACTTGATACATATATATCCGTTTTAAATGAATATGTTTATAGAGATGGATGTTTTAATTGGGTTGCTTGAATCTTTGATGACTCTATACTGCCGTGATAGCGAAGACAGCCGAAGCTTTTATATTACGTCGATAAGTCAGTCCAAAAAGAAAGTGGTAAACGGTTTCTGAAAATATAGTTCGTTCATTATTATCGATTTTGATGGATCGAAATGGTCTTCAAAAAAGAAAACAATTAGTGCCAATGCAGCGCACCAAAGGACGCCCTGGTTATAACTTTTCGAATTAAAGTTGGGTTGGGATTGATGAGGCAACTAAACTAACGTCGCAGTGCACTGAGAAAAAACTATGGCTTATAACCCTATTAGAGGTAAATATGGAACACCACTAATAGTAGTACCTCTACATATAATAATAGCACATATACCTTAGTTATGGTACGGGGTACCTTAATTAGGTACAGAGACCTTAGTATGGTTCACAGACCGAGAATCATTAGTTTATTTACGACTATTATAGGTGTTCCATATTTACCTCTAATAGGTTTATAAACCATAGTTTTTTCTCAGTGTGGAGCTTAGAGTATCATTATCAATTGAAGGCTCATCTGGCTGGAGTCATCCGGGAGGTCGCTGGTAAGGAAATCTAGCTACATCGAATGCGAGACCATTAACGCTTTTTTTCAAGAAAGAAGTTGAGGGTTAATTTTTTTAACACTTAACGCTACATAAAATTTTCCATGAAACACATTGGAGCCAATCATAAAGTCCAAAAGGTCAATTTGAGATGATTGAATGTGTAATTTGCTGACTCGTTGTGACAGAGCGTCAAAAATTGAATTTCATGAAACATTGTCCTAAGTGAAATGTCCCACCTTTCTTAAGTTTTCATCGACTTCTTGAGAGCTTGCCACTTTGTAATATTTAGAGGTGGAGAATGATACAAAGTCAACTATTAGTGACTATTACTTAATGCCATCAATATCAACAGCAGAAAGTTGGGTGTTGGACTTCCATTTTACAATTTGCACTCTGTGAAAAACCAACGGTAGAGAAGAAAGCACTCATCTGATAGGATCTGCACATGCACCCTTCTAGCAAAAATATCTATGTTATTAATGGTCGCTACATTGCTCACACGCATAAATAAGGGTCGGTAAACAAATTGAAGCAGAACTTTACGAGATGGTCTTGTAAAAATCTATCGAGAATATATTCCTCAGGAAAGTCTTAAATGGTTTTCTCGAGGCTGCGAAGAGAGAGGAGCTGCAGTGAGGCTGAAAGAGTTATAATTTCGGCTCAGTGAAAGTTTGACGAAAGACGGACTCGAGAGCTGGAGATTTAGACGCAAGTTTTTATCTGTTGACGATTTGTTTGAGACAGACGAAACTTGAACTGTGGAGCACACCTGTTGTCTACTTATGGCGAGAGGGAGCAGGGTTTAAGAATGTTCCGCGACGAGTGCGAATTTCAGCTAATTTCAGGGCTGCGTTGCGCTGCGCCGCGCCATTTGTTCGCAAGATGAAAAAAGTTATAATTCTTGCCAACAAGATCCAGCGCGCCGCGCCCGCGCTTGGGTTTAAAGTTCCCCGTGAATTTATTGCTGGAGAAACTGACGGGACGTCTCAGAGGGTGAACCGGGGGGAGGGGGGAGGGTGGCGGAAGAGAGAGAACAACCCTGAACCCTCACTCCAGGCTCCAACTTGTGCGAGATCGAAGTTGATAGATTTTGTTTAAGAAAACACAGAGTTGTTCTCTTTAGGGTGGGGCCAGCGCGAAACAAAGACTAAGTTGTGTGCAGTGCACGCCCCATCCATTTAAAAGTCAGACGAAAGTTGGGCGAAATTTACTGACCGTTTCATTCACACATTCACTCCAATTTGTTAACGGAACGCTCCGATAGGGAAACCCGCCTCGCAGCAGACCTTACCTTCTGATACTTTGGGTGAGGGTTCGAAGTAGGTTGAGATGCCGTTCCCTTTCTCCGACATGAATAACGGATCAATTATTCCCAGTTTACGAAATCTTCCTTCATTCGTGATGCGTGCGAACTCGTGAAAAACTTAAGTCGAGTTATTGGTCCGAGAGAGCCGTGATGGAGCTTTTGAACTTTTGCAACAGCTACTAAGACGGATGTTTCTGACGTGAAATCCTTTGAAAATACGCGAATCGCACTAGGGATGCGTCTCAATTCGGTGCAAATGCCTTCCAAGTGTTGTAATTTTATTTAAAGCTAAAAACATGTTTAATAGGTTGAGTGTCTTTAGAAATGATTAAATGTTCGGAGAGCTAGACCAACATCATCGGGGTGTAAGATAATCCCGAATAATTATGAAAGGAGAAACAGACTATCTTTTTTTTGGCATGAATTTGGATATTTTCAAAATGAATTGTATCTATCTGGATCTTTTTGTTAATCTAGATGATTGTGCATAAATGACAGAATAGAGGATTTCGAGATAAAAAGGCATATCGATAAGAGATAGTTCGTAGACGAGCCCGCTGTATTTAAATAAACTCACGCGGAAATACTCAGACTTGTGATTGCGAAGCGGGTCTTGGAAGGAGCTTCAGGGTTTTCTGGGGATCGGGCCGCGTACTGCCCCGACAGCTTCGAATTAGTCTATTCCTGTTTCGCACGTAATAACTTCACTCGAAAACATTCGGATGAAATGCGGGAAGAGGGGAGGGGGGCCGGGATACGCACGGGACGTTAAGTTTCAGTTCCAGAAACGTGCGCGAAGACAAAAAGCGTGGAGGCGGGAAATTATGAGCGCATTTCACGGGAAGAATGCAAAACGGAGCGATGTGATGGGACGAGAGGTGGATAAGAAGCGGGTATAATCTAATGCATTTGATGTGTGTAATGGCTCATGAAAGCTAGATCTTGAAAAATATTTAGTCGACCAGTCAGTATCATTAGTTCAGCGGCTCGGCTCAGCGCCGCATCCCTTCGAAATCCCTAACTTTTCCCCCCTCTCCCCCATCTGCGCATCTCAGCCTTCTTTCCGACGTGAAGCGTGGCCTCTCGTCTAAAGAGAGAGAGAGATGGCGAATAAATGAATCGTGCGGTTTCTCTCGTTGTGGAGACAGGTCCACGTCACGTATCGCGGGTTACTTTTGCCTTGATTTAATTTCAAGTGCGACGGGGATATGCACGAGTTTTTACTTTTTTATTTTTTCCTTTCTGAGCCATTCAGATATGATTCCACAGGTTCCCTTGCATTCTTGAACTCCCTGATTTTACAAAGTTTAAGAACGTTTAACGGACTACACTTTACAATACACTGGAAAAAGAAACACATTGGATCTAGAGTCCAGAATCTTGAAAACATTGACAAGAAAAAGGACTCTTGATTCAATCAGATTTAAGCTTAAATCAAAAGGAAATCCCCTCAAATTAAAAGGCTTGGTTCTTGATTTAAGCTTAAATCTGATTGAATCAAGAGTACTTTTTCTTGTCGATGTTTTTAAGAGTCTGGACTCTAGATCCAATGTGTTTTTTCCCCAATGAATGACACATGCGCCAATTCTAAAATGAGCCAGGAATCGTGGTTCCCAAATGTAAAATTTAGTCCAAATATCTATGATTACGGAACAATACCGCTTATCTGCAAACTGACTATTATACAGGACGAAGAAAAAACTTCGCAATTTTTGTAATTTTCGCCGAAATTGTAAGTTGAGCGGTTTTGTTCCCTAGCCCTCGATATGCAGTTTTGCAAACAGGTTTCAAATGTGTAGGTTTCTTGGGATAAGAAATTTAAGCAAGAGGTATGATTTTTTTAACATAATTATCATAATCCAGCGGGGAAAGCAAAATATGTCCGTTCACGATCCTACGATCTTGGAAAAAAAGAGGCCAAACTTGAGTCGTTTGGAAGATTCCCAGAATTTGTGAGAGGGTTAAGAAAAACGGGGAAAATTCTATTTTGTACCGTATAAACGGGTACCACGCCAATGAATCGTAAGTACACTGGAAAAAAACACATTGGATCTAGAGTCCAGACTCTTGAAAACATTGACAAGAAAAAATACTCTTGATTCGATCAGATTTTTGCTTAAATCAAAAGGAAATCCGCTCAAATTATATAAGAGGCTTATTGGTTCTTGATTTACGCAAAAATCCGATTGAATCAAGAGTGTTTTTTCTTGTCGATGTTTTTAAGAGTCTGAACTCTAGATCCGAAGTGTTTTTTTTTTTTTTTTTTTTTTTTTTTTTTTTTTTTTNTTTTTTTTCTAGTATATGACAACGTGCGGCAAATTAAAGTGATGACCTCAAGGCAAAAACGTCGGATCACGGGAAGCACTCGGCGTTTTGGAACTTTCTGCATCCTCCCTCTCACCCCAAAGAAAAATGTTTGAAAAAGTTATTCTTCGGTGATTTCAGGGAATATGTGCTGCATCACAGGAAACACCGAGACGTGGCATACACGGAACATTAATCCGAGGGCTTGGCTGGAAATACAGGGCGTGTGACAAGTGGCAAGTGGCGTCATTTTATGTGAGCAACTTAATTTTGGGGCTTAACGATGATTAAACTGGGCAAATCAGCTTTTATGAGCTCCCGGGGGAGGGGGGGGGGACGGAGGTGCATCGCCGACGGAAGAGTCAGAGAGTCAAAAGAGAGACAAGTGCTCCATAACTTCAAATGAATTTAATTAAATCGGTAATTTACTCATTTTGCGGCTACAAAGGCACGGCCGGAAGTCGGAACTCGGAAACGACGAAACGAGGTACGCACACAAAAGCTTCAAGTGAAACGGAAAAACCCTGCTTCGCATCGAACGATGAAAAAGGCTGTCGCGCAGGCACGCCTTGTCAGATCTCCGTGCACCCGCGCAAGTGGGTCGTCGCTTTCGAAAAAGTCTGTTCGCGAGGAAAAACTTAAAGGGTCAGCAAACTAATTTCAGCCGATTTTTGATAATTGAAACAATTTTTTGGCGGTATTCATTCAGTTCTCGAAAAAAGCCCCGGGACCAAAAACATGTAAATTGTCGGTCCTTTGATAGTAAGATATTGACGATTTTTATCTTGGAGTTGGGCCTTTTTCTAAATAAATGAAATAATCCCTCCCTCACGATAGTCTTACTTTACACTATAAAATCAGATGAGTAACACGGGATGAATAACGCTTGAGGCGCCAAGAGCTTCAGCCACAGTGCGTATCCCCCTAGTCTCCATAAAACATGAAAATGGGAGGGGGAGGGGATAAAAGTTGCGCGTGACCCTAAAACCCACATTTTCGGATTAGAGCAGAAATTAATTTATTCTTAGAATTAGGCGCTTCTTGAAGTAAACTATTCGAATTTCCTCCTTCTATGGTTCTCGGAAACGGAAGACAAAAAAGTATTGAATTAAAAGAAAATAAATAAATACAAAAAGCTCATGTTAGAGGGAGATACACTTATGAACAGAAGCTAAGTCCGAAGTTGTCTTCATAACAATGTCAAAGAGAGTCATCGACGGAAAAATAAGAAAAAATAATATTTTGGATTAAATCAAAGAAGAACGAACCTAATCAAATTTTGGAAAATAATAATTTAGGGGTAGTTTTGAGGTTAAAGAACCGTAAATTCCCTCCTGGCAAAACTTCCAAATCGAGATAAAACCTTTAAAATGAGGAATTGGCAGTAAAATTCATCCTCAAAATTGAGGAGCTTTCCGGAAAAAGGGCACATGAAAAAAAATCGCGTTGGAGAAAAATGCATTTGGAGCTTCCATCATTATTCTATGGCCACTGATTGTGACTTGCGTTCTCAATCGGGAGTCCAAGCTGCGATGTAAGTTGCCATCAGTGGCCAGGAAGTAAGAATGGAAACTTAAAATTCATTTTTCTCAAACGCAATTTTTTGCTATGTGCCCTTTTTCCGGAAAGCTCCTCAATTGAGCCATACGTAGGAATAAAACTTCAAATATCTTTCACGGTTAAATCTTAACAAAGGCTAGGTTCTTTCCGGTTACACTCTGTCCATTTCAGAGCCCCTACAGTGAACGAAAAAGAAAATGCGAGCTTTGACGGAGTGATGTGGCACAACTGGACGAAATAAACAAACGTGAGCGCTTACCTGCGAAAGCTCTGCTCGTGCAAGTGACAGAAATACGAGCTTTCAAAAAAGAACAACGTCAGATTTTCTGCCCCCACCGATGTTGGCCAGACGACTGTTACGAGTCCGGAACTCGACAGTGGTGGCTTCTTCCTGGTCGTAACCAATTAAAGAACAAATATATGTATATAAACTCACGTTCCAGCCCTCTTCCCTCTACTTTTTACTCCCCTCCCTTTACTCTTCCCCTCCACTTTTCTCTCTCTCTCTCTCTGTCACACACGGGGAAAATACTGTCACAACCCGGCGAGGGTATTACTCTCAGACACACGGTAAATATATTCTGTGCATTATTTTCATACATATGAAAACTAGTATGGGACGTTTAATTATTATGTTCCCCACGATTATATCTGAGTCAAGCTCAGCCGCTCTTCAGATCAAAATTAATTACACTAATAATATTTTGTACTTGTATATTCGTACAGTTAATTTTGTCCATCAACTAAAATGACTTATTTTTGCTTGAAAAGAATATTTTCACTCTTTATAAATTTTGAAGGGCAATTTCCGCACTTTCGACGAATAATTGGACTGCATTTTGCAATTGGGAACTATAAATTCTGGCTCCTCTGAAAAAACACTTATGTGCATAGGGAAACTAATGACACATACGTTGTTTTCAAACCGGGCTAGAATTTATAGTTCCAAATTGCAAAATGTAGTCCAATTGTACCAATGCAAAGCTTTGAACGGGCACGAACTTAAAGAGCTACGACAACACAACTTTCGACACTGAATTTTGTGAGGAATCAGTTTTTTTCTTTCTTTCTTTTTACGTATATTTTTTTCTTTTTTTAAAGTATACGTGGAGACTTAGGACGCAAAAAAAAAACTTGGGAAGAAACGAACGATACCGACCGAGAAAATATTGACCCACCCCACATTCTTTACTTTCAACTATCATTCAACGTGGGCAACGATATCGCCTCATCGTTACTTTAAATGTGACCTTTGAATGGTTTTTTTAAAATTTTATATGTACTTTATGAACCGGTTTTCGATTAAAAAGTAAGTATATTTTTATAACTTGAAAAGGATATTTTATCTGCATGGGAGTATACAGCTCCTCACTAATAAAAGAGAAATGTCTTTATGAAGTCCAAATGATCATCCAAGACACAAAAGGATCTTCGATATCATCAAAGCAGTGTTGTCGAATTGTATTAGGGATCGTTCTTATTTCTTGACCAAGAATTTATGGGTGAAAAACTAGAACGGGTCGTATCAAAATTTGGCAACACTGTCGTTATGATCATTGAAGATGAATTTCGTGCCCTAGATAATCATTGGACATTATAATGATGTTTCGACATTCTAGATTGGAGAAAGAAGGTGTGCACTTTCCCCTAACTTCAGATTTATAAAGTGCAAAACAAGACGGGTAGAGATATAATAATAGTTGAAAAACGATAAATTCAGTCAGAGAAGTATATTCACGATAGCGTTACAGCTTATCATTGGCACGGTGCGGGGTAGGCGGGATAGGCGGGGACGGGG
>NW_017547132.1:7408996-7449204 GCF_001854935.1 Bemisia tabaci
AGGGGGCGGCGTAGACGGGGGCAGGCACCGGAGCGGGGGCGGTAACCTCAGGGCAGACCTCCTCGACGATGACGGCGGGAGGGGCGGCGGCTTCGTTGACGACGGGGGCGGCGTACTCGTCGACGACGACCGGGGTCTGGCTGAAGACGTTGAGGGCGGCCGACTGCTTGTGCTTGATGATGTAGGGCTTGCCGAAGTAGTTGATCTCGTACGGGGCGGAAGCGTGGTCGATCACCTCAGCCTTGGCGGGGCCGATGTTGACGGGAGCGGGCAGGACCGACTGGATGACGGTGGGCTTGATCTCGGGGAGGGGCGCCTTGGGGCAGGAGGGCCGGAGGCGGGGGTTGGCGGCGGCGACGGAGATGCAGGCCAGGGCGGCGACGACGGTGACGAATCGGAAGGCCATCTTTGGTGATGCTTGGTGTTGCTTCTTGGGATGTCGGAGAGGTGAATGATGGATCTCCGGTGTGCCCGATTAGTATTTATACTGTTTTTCGGGTGCCGGACGGAAAAGCTCGGGTTTCTTTTCGAAGCGAGGACCCGCACGCGAGTCGAAGAATGTTTACTTTTCCGGCTCACCTTCCGATCGGTGCACTCGAGTTGGAGGTTGGAGCTATCGGTATGGTGAGTTTTCCGGGTGATGCAGAGGAAGTGAAAGTTCGGTTTAGAGATGACGTTAGATGAAATACAGGGTGTGCTGGAGTTACACGACCTGCAGCTTGATTGCTGAAACTTTGAGTTTGTCGTCTGGGTAAGACAAGATTAAGGAGAATTGAGTTCTGTGATAGGTCAGCTTTATCTTTCGTACTATTTTTTGCGCCGATAAAGGATGGATTTAACCAGGATTCGACGACATAGTAACAGTGACTCAAGAGGTGCCTTTAACTCCTCGATGATTACATCATTTATCGGCGAGAAAAAGTGGACGAAAGATAAAGCTGACCGATCATACAACACAATTCTCCTTAATCTTGTCCGTACGGGTCGACTAAAACAAAATTTTAACGATCCGGCTGCAGAATACGAATCACAATGGGCCCTTTTTGAAGTTTTAAAGTTTTGTTTTCTGTAAGTGCCTCCTATCGGACGACCAACAGCGGAGAGAGGCATTGGGAAAGATTGAAAAATACGTTGTTAACTAAAATTGGAAATTTTGATGTTCATTTAATTGCATTCTAAATTTTTGAGGGGTGCGTCTGAACTTTTGAAACTTTACGTTTTGTATTAATGAAGATGTAAGCTTTCAAATTTTCCACATCATGCATGTCCAACCTCTCTCACTGGCTCTCGCGTAACTCCCTCCCCGCCCTGATTAGGAAAAATCCTTGTTTTTTCTAAATGTTGGCGATGGTTATATACATGTATCATGTATCAAAATCTCATGTTATAAATTGGAATTTCGAAGTAGAATTGGCTCCTGTACAGATCCTACTCCTCCACTTGGACCACCTTAAATGCTTCCACTTCGATATTTTGATATTTTTTCAGTGTGGTGACCATTTTTCCACCGTGGTAAACATTCAGAAAAAAAAGCGATAAATATTTTGAAACATTTCGAGCTCCAAAACTCCAAATTTCCAACTGGGGGTACTCATGGAAATATATTTGAGGAAGAGGAAAGTCTTATTTTGATTCACGGAACACGCTCCTGTAGTCTGGCCATTTAATTTTCGGACACTCTGTACATCGAGTAATCCTAAAATATTAGCGAGTCTTGTTGTAATTGAGACGCTGCGCCAGGTGGGAAAAATCAACACCGGGTTTTCATGAAATTTTCCTGCTTGTGCTACCGAGCACTTACACGATGATCATTGACCTCTGTGCTCAAGTTTATTACTTCAACTGAATGCGGAAGTTGTTTTCAATCGAAAGAGAGACAGAACGAAAGGAAATGACGATGCAGTTATTGTTCGCAGACTTTAGAGTATGCATCTCCTGATTGACAAAAATACACTATGGATTCTTCATTAATTTACAATGCACGGAAAATTATCTCAAGAAGCCGGACATATGCATAACAGTCTTCAGAAATAAATATTTTCTGGGAGGCAATTTGGCAACATTGAAATGCTTGTACGGCGTTCTTCCGTACTACAGCAGTATAGGTTCTCCAGTTGGTTTATGCATCTTTCACTGGAGCACGCAACCACAAGGTGCAAAGTCAATTCTCGCGACATAACACGAGGTGAAAAAAGGTTGCGGAACGACGAAAAAAGGGCTGTCGGCAATTCGCGGGGGAGGGGGGGGGAGGATAATAGTGGCGCTGCCTCGCACCTACGCTCGGTAATTTCGCAGCTGTCTTAGCCGCGGCGCTGTCCCGCATACATCCCTCGAGAAGGGGGCGGGGGCGTGGTATGAATATTTCACGACACGGCCGCAACTGTCCCCGGTCGCGCGGTCCCCTTTCTTATTGGGAAACGTAAAACAAGGGCCCAGATTGAGCGCAGCGGGAGGTGCCACCGGGACCCACCTCGCCGCGCCGCGAGCTTTTGAGCTCATGTGCCGGCGAGGCTGTGACCCGGGTGAAAAGGGAAAAAAGTCCGCCGGCGAAATAATGAGGGCACGCATCAGCGATAAAGGCCCTCTATTCAGGAAATTAATAATGCCAGCCGAGCCCTCACGATAATTCAATATAAAAAGCCTCCCTCATTATTTTGAGACCAGCGCCTGCTCCTGTTCTTTGCTCTGCCGTGCTAGGGAAAAACCTCGTATCTGCGATTGAATGTCACCAGATTTCTCGCGCTAAAATACACTGAAAAAAAATTGTCGGCGTTTTTACCAAGGTCCGTTGTTACCTTTACCACCTCACTTTTTTTACCAATTATTGATAATTTTACCAAGACAGACTGGTAAGCTTACCTAACTCGAAATGTTTTTACTGTTCTTTCCAGGTAAGAATACCACTTTTATTGGTAATCAATTCCCGGTAACTTTGCCATTTTATCTCGGTAATACTACCACAGTCGATAAAAAATATTGGCGTTTTCACCAAGGTCCAGTAAAGTTACCGAGAAAGTTCAATAATTTTACCGAGATTCTCGGTAAAATTACCAATTCCATAAATGGTAATTTTACCAAGAAAAAACTGGGATCAAATAGAACCCTGAATTTTTTGTAATTTTACCCTTTTCTTAGTAAATACACCGAGATTTTTTTTCAGTGTATTCATTGATTAGGCGAGGGAGTAATCATAAATTGGATCGGGTTCAGCACAAGAGAACCAGCGCGATTACAGTGTTGTAAACATGTTGTTTCTTCATAATTATGTAAAAAATCTCTAAGGATAGCAAAATTGATTTGGCTTCCCACCAAAAAATTGTTAATTTTAGGAGAAAATAATTGTGAAAATTTGAATAGGGTACATATATTAGGTATTTTTGGAAGTAAAGGCGAAGATGCATGATTTTGAAAACACTAATTGCGCTGGTTCCTTTTTGCTACGACGAGTCCTTTCACCGTCAAAATCGGATAGTTGCCGCAAATCGAAGTAGAACTACAAAAAAATGTGTCTCGTTTGCGAGCGGTGTTGTTTATAAATGCTGATATCAAAATAGAACAAAGCAACACTATTATTGCTGGGCATTTTCTTAGAATATACTTCACAATGCGAAGATACATTCTAGAAGTTTATTTAAAAGGTGTGCGAAGTATATTCCTACTCGAGAAGGACATTATGATAAGAAAATCTGCGGCAGTATACACGTGTATTAACCTCTCAATGGTCATAGAAAAGCAGCATTTTTACAAACGGTAAAATCTCTAAGGTAAGCCCTCCATTGTGGCTGAGTGCCTGAAGATAGTTCTTTACAAGAAAAAAAGAGCTGTTCCACAGCGCAAAAAATCTTTCAAAAAGTATTAATCGTTTAAATACGTATTCCTCTTGAGAAGAGTGTTACATTGCTCAAACATGCAATGCTAATGGCCAGGGCAAAACATGCAGATTTACGAAGAAAACGTCGAGCGGTTTGAATACGTTAACGACACCGTTACAGTATTGCAAGAACTCAATACATATTTGCCCGGCTTACAGATTATGGAATTATAATTAGTTAAAGCGCCTTTGAAATCCAACAGCATAATTCAAATACCTGTGAAGCAGCTTACACTAATGGAGTCACGAGGGGTAGAGGGATGGTGGATAGGGGCAGGGGGTAGGGTTTGAACTGAAGAACCGCGTGGAATTCGTTTTGAGGTAATCTGTTGAAAATCGCGAAGTATCGAATCCACAAAGCAGCCTTGTAATTTCGTAAAAAGTCCGGCTGAATGAGCAAAAAGATATGCTTCGAGGCTCCACGAGCCTTTGAGCTTGTAATTCTTCAATATCCTCAGACCGCCGGAATGCTGCAAAAGCACATTTCTGGAGAATTCCGACTCCTTGGAGCGGTTATTTGCGAAGCTCTCTAAATAGCAAAAATTTCTTGGGTTCCGCAATAATATAACGATCGATAGACGACGAAAGCTGGGTTGGATTATGAAATATCTCATTTTTCCATACTATTACTGAAAGTATTACAAACTCTCAATGATCAGAGTAAATCTCTCGCTATCTACTGAGGTGGCATTATAATTATTTTAGGAAAAGAAAATGAAAAAGATAATGTATTGGAGGTTCATATCATGTATGTTGACGGTGGAACTCCGAAACCTTGTGACCATCTGCGATGTTCAAAATTCAGGGCTCCTACTTTGTTTGTTTAAAAGACAACAAATCAATATCATTCCTTGAAGTTCTCGCGCGGAGAAGAAAAATTACGCAAGCTTTATAGAATTGGCGGTACGTATGGCTTTCCATTTTCAAAAAAAAAGTACAACAGGAAGTCAGCAACGTCGCAAATTGAGTCACATAGTTAGGAAGTTTCACCAACGATGTGCCGTCACCGTAATTATTGAACGTATAGCAAAACCCAACTATTTTCTCCCTCTCTCTTTATCCCCATTTTTTGTTTGTTTTGATATTTTGTTTGTTTGATACGCTACAAAACGTCTAACGAGATTAGTTTTAAGCATTTTCAAATTTGTCTCGTCAGACATTGAAAGTAAGTTGTGCCATTTTGGGGGGGAAGGGGGTCTAAAAACTGCAAGTTTTTCTTCCACAGCCCAAAAGTAATCGGATCAAAAGGCAGCTGAGCGGAATTATTCGCCGAACTGACGAAATCAACGAAAACATCGACAACTTCTTTCGAATTTCAAAATCTGCTAATATTCTCGACCAAAAATACTGGGAATAACCCTCATAGAATAACAGAACACTGCACTGAAAAAAAATTCTCGGCGTTTTTACCAAGGTCCGTTGGTACCTTTACCATCTCACTTTTTTTTACCAATTATTGGTAATTTTACTAACAAGGGGAACTTCCCAAGCTGCCGCCTCCGATCGGGCTGAAAAAATTCGTACGAACTCTTTGGATGAATTTATTTGACCCGTATTTTTTTGTTTTTTCCAATGCCCCCCAGAAACAACCCGAAAAAATTCCGGAAAGTTTTGCTTTGGGGGCATTGGAAAAAACAAAAAAATACGGGTCAAATAAATTCATCCAAAGAGTTCGTACGAATTTTTTCAGCCCGATCGGAGACGGCAACTTGGGAAGTTCCCCTTGTAAGACGGACTGGTGAGCTTACCTAAAAACCGGTATTTTTACTGTTTTTTTCAGGTACGAATACCACTTTTATTGGTAATCAATTCCCGATAACTTTGCCATTTTATCTCGGTAATTCTACCACAGTCGATGAAAAAAAATTGGCGTTTTTACCAAGGTTCAGTAAAATTACTGAGAAAGTTCAATAATTTTACCGAAATTTCTCTGTAAAATTACTAATTCCATAAATGGTAATTTTACCAAGAAAAAACTGGGATCAAATAGAACCCTGAATTCTTGGTAATTTTACCCTTTTCTTATTAACTACACCGAGATTTTTTTTTCGGTGTGCAGGAGTTATTCAACTCTGTACACGTGTAAGCATCCACGTGCTCCCACGGAGCCTCTGAAGGGTTGACTTCCTTGGGAATCGCACCCGCGATCCCTCAAGAGGGCAAACATACACCGGCTAATGAGTTAATTAAGTAAACGCAAGAACTTTCGAACTTCAAACACCTCTCTACTACCACTCTCAACCCCTAAAAAAGAGGGGAAAAAAGGGGGAAAAACCTCGACCTTCTTTCCGTCAGTGTTTGACTAAAGGGTGAGAGCAGGCTTGATCCAGATTGCACACCATTTACAAGATGAGTGTATCTCTTGCAGTTCAACAAGACGTAAACAAATCGATGGATCCCCCGTTTCGTAGTTTTAAAAGAACGTAACTACATTTCAATGTTGCCAAATTTTGTCTTGGATATTGCATTTTTACGAGGTAAATCTCGGGTTTTTCTTCGTGAAAAATTTACTGGTTTTTCCTCACGCAAAAATCAGAAAAATGTTGGACAAAAATTGCCCCGATATATTTTTGTAAAAAAAATCGAATTGTTTCGATTCATGGTGCAACCTTGGAATGGAGTTACCGTCCCCAGTGGGGAAAACGACAATTTTTCCGACAATACCAATGCTGGAAAAATTTCAATTTTTTTTCTTTAACAGAAAGACAAAAGGTATGGGTGTTTCTTCGTGAAAAATTTACTGGGTTTTCCTCTGATCTCAAGCAAAAATCAGACAAATTTTGGACAAAAATTACCCGGATACATTCTCGTAAAAAATCGAATTGTCTGAACCAATGTTGCAACATCGGAATAGAGTTACGTTCCATCGTGGGGAAAACGACAATTTTCCAACAGTACCAATTCTGGACAAAATTCAATTTTTTTCTTCGACAGAAAGACAATGAGTCAGTAGCGAGGCGTGAATGATCGATTATCGATATTTCCTCATTTGAAGCCACGATAAAGAATCGATTATTAAAGTGTTCGTTACGAACATCCTGTAAATCGATCCTTTTCCACAGGTTTAAATTGCAGACCAGTTGATGTATCGCAAAGCACGCCACGCCACTGCAATAAGTATACTGTGCTGCTTCGCGTGGAATGGAGATGTTGCATGTGTGAGGGATTTGCGATTTGACTGTTGATTCTTATGTAAAAGTTCGCGAGAAACACGATGGTGCCACTGGTTTTCTCTTAAATTGACTCAAGCTCAAAAAAAGCTCTCAAGTTGAGGCCAAAATGGAGGGGATATCCCACCCTACCCTAAGAGTCCACGTTTACATCAAGACAAATTCTCTATGCAAAGATAGGGAGCAAATACATTGACAGGGCTGCCTCTTCATTTGGGGACTCTAAAACTGAAAACACGGCATCACTGCTAATGTATTTGCTCCCTATCTTTGCATGGAGAGTTTGTCTTGATGTAGAGGTGGACTTTCAGGGTAGCGTGGGATATCCCCTCCATTTTGGCCTCAACTCGAGAGCTTTTTTTGAGCTTGGGAGTTGATTTCAGAGAAAACCAGTGGCACCATCGTGTTTCTCGCGAACTTTTACATTAGAAGCAGCAGTCAAATCGCAAATTCCTCACACATGCATCATCTCCATTGAAGGAACAGGGTAGGGCATGAAGTGAAGTAGCTAACGACTGAAGAAATCGGAGAAGAAAATAAACCATCTCTCAAAAACTAACTGTTGTGTCCGACATTTTACGAGATAACTCGAATTCTTGTAAAGAATGCAAGTTTAGAACTAATTTAAATCAAAAAACGGGTAAAAACAAGGTATTTGGTCATAAAATTAGAAGCGCGATAAGATCTTCGGAGGTGTTGGATTCCGGCATAGCTCGCGCTTCCATAGTTCGGATCCGATGATAGATGCCTCAAAGCTGCCGCGCGCAGTCCTCTCCGAATTATCGCCCGCTCGGACACGGAACAAAAAATAGGAACTAGGTAATTCCAAAACGATGCGGGAGTCGGTGAACAAATTAACGAAACAACATAAGAATCGGAGCGATTGAGCTGGAAACATTCGATTCCTAGCTCTGCGATAAATTTTGAGCCACCGTGCGCGCATCCTGATTTTTGGTCAACGACCTGACCGTTAGCACGGAGATCCGATTCAAGTATTCGTTGTTTACCGCGCTGCCTAAAGCTCATTAAATGCATATTAAACTGAGAAAAAAAAAACTTGCCCTGTTTGTATGATATTGATTGCTAAAGTACAAAAACCACGTTTCTTATTTGCGGTGTTTCAAAATGTCCTCTTTTATCTTAATTTTTTCGAGGAGAAACAAGCCAACTTTATGGCGCGTTATTTTTACAGAACATTCTATTCATAGAGAAGGAAAATCAAGACAATTTTTGAGAAATTACGTCAACTTGTTTTTCAAAAAAGCATAAAGTATGAAAGGAAACATGCGACGTCGCAAACAGAGTTATGTGGTTTCGCACTATAGCCATCGATATTGCAACTATATGTGTCCTAATGTACAAATCAGACTTCGATAGTCTATGAATCAATTTCTGGTTCTTAAGACATGTCTGCAAAAATATCCGAAGTATCACACCACGTTGCATGTAATCTTTCCGGTACTTGCAAACAAGATTTGACCGAGAAACTTTTTGAAGGAAGTTTAAAATAACGGACCGTGTGAATATCGTGAGTCAAATTGCGGAAGAACTTGCAATATTCTTTCGGAACGTACTTTTAGAGTTACTTCAAAGTGATTCTTGGTCAAAGTTCGTGTACAAGTACAACGACGTGATAAGATGCTCGGAGATTTTTGAAAAATCGCCCTGAATATAGAAATTATCCAGTTGACCACATTTAACAATTGGGAACCACAATATCTGGCTCACAATCAGTTAGAAACAACGTATGTACCATTATTTCCACTATGCTCATAACGTTGTTCCGCGGGTGAAGGAACGTAACTCCATTCCAATGTTGCAAAACTGACTCAAACAATTCAATTTTTTACTAGAATAAACCCACGTGCTTTTCATTGAAAATGTTCGTGACCTTTGCATAAGATCAGAGGAAAAGTCAGCGAAATGTTCAGTTATAGATTCTCCAAGATTCTCCTGGTAAAAATGAGAGAAAATTTGGCAACATTGAAATATAGTTACGTTCTTTCGCAAGGGAAACGACGATATGTGTCTTAACGTTTGAGCCAGAAATTACTAATTGAAGTTACTAATTGCAATCGGACGTATTTCTGCCAAACGGAACTACGTGCATTATGACGAAGCCCTTATGCATACATTCTTATGGGTCTCAGGACTCATGCTTTGATGCACATAGTTCCATTGGGTAGAAATACGTCCAATTGGATTGCTTTTTGCAAAAAGGAACCACTAGCATTGCAATGTTGCTAAGATTGTGCAACTTCTTTGGTCTTGGAGGAAAAACCCGATTATCCCTTAATAGTTTCTATTTTACTCGCTAAAAACTGTAAATTTAAGAAAAAAATTACCATCTAAATTTCATATTTTTTCACAATTTCCGTAATTTTATTGCAAAGGATGAAGTTGCACAATATTAGCATCATTGCAATGCTAGTGGTTCCTTTTTGCAAAATGCAATCCAATTGATCTATCGACTATCGAATCGTTTTCCAAAGTTCTGAAGAACCACGAGCCACCCTAACTGATAGAAGTCTGGCTAAAGTCATAACAAGGGCGGTTGGACAAGTTTATGTGAATGCTTAAGTAATGACACAAGAGTGCCTCTTGTAGGTGTTGCCATCGATTATATCATCAGGCTGGAATCTCCTGGAACCTGGCGTTTAAGTCCCGAACTCCCGCGGAACCTCAGCCGTGGTCTCCGGTTCATCCGGATGGAACAAGCGTTTGACCACTAAACTCCCGTGTAAGAAGATTCTTCTCAGTTCACGCTGAAACTTATCCTCTCTCGCGCGGCTTGATGCTGGAACAGGGTTGTCAAATCCACTTCAGGCCATTCATCATATAGTTGCACGACTTTTGCAGAGGTGAGGGGTGAAAATAAAATGACAACCAGTCAAATACCAAGTCGAAAGTTTATTAGTTGCTTCATCGAGTGGACCCTAGAGCCTGGACCGGGTGAGAAATTGGACTGAGTTTATCAAAAAGGAACCAAGATTTTGGCCCTATTCCAAAACAATGTATCTGAAATTAATAGTGCATATGAGATAAGTGGTTGTGTTTCAAGGCGAAAAACTTGGTTTCTTTCTGATAAACTCAGTCCAATTTAGCAAAGCAGAAAATTTGTATCGTCTTTCATCCTTCCAGAGCAAGGGGGTGAAGGGGTCCCTCCCCCCCCCCCCACAAAATATAAAAAAAGCCCCTCCCAGATTGAATTTTAAGCAATTTTAGCATACGATTTGTGCATTATTTAAAGGGCGAAAATTGACAAATAATACCTCTTTTAGCGTAATTTTACTTCAGTAGATGGACTAGGTATTTATTTCAGCGGTGTTGAGTGACCTTTGGTTTGGTTTAATTTGGTTTAATAGTTCTATCTTAAAACCATTTCAGTAAATATTCAGGAACAATTTTTTTATTTCCCTCTTTGGAAGGGGGAGGGGGGCGGCGCCACCATGGCCTTCCCTCTATCCGGTACTGGACCATACCTAATCCTCCTCAGGCAGGGACGAATGATCGACAGCAGAAAAATGGTCATTTGTGTTTGACTTTTTCAGCAGAGTAAAATTTTAAAATTCCAGCATTGACTCTGCGTCAAGAACTCACGTTAGCAAATGGACATGTACACGCAGCCTTCTTGTGAGCATGTGTTTTCCAAGTTTGCCAGTCATTATAGTGAAAGCAATAACACTCAGTAAAATGAAAGGTCTGACTCAAAAGATCGAGATTGCGAAACTCTTAGCACTATGCAAGAAGACCACGACCTCAGAACTTGACTCTGTGTTTAGAACCATGTAGTGGTCTCATTCAAACAGCACAATCTACATTGTATTCAAATGAGATTTTTGGAAACTCGTGTCGCACTAACAGTCCTTTCGAACAAAATCACTCTGTTACTTAATCCTCGAGCATGATTACCATACTCTACTCTAAGTTCGTCAACAATGTCCTTCCCCTGTCGATACTTACATGTCTCTTTTAAGTTTTGCCTCTTTAATATTGCATCGATGAAAACTGCAAGACAATAGCCTGTATAGGTATTGTAGGAAGGCCACTAGTATCTTCGCAATGATGGAAGCTTTTACTTTCGGGATTTCAGCATTCTACTGTTGACTTACCTTCATGGTTGATGTTTGACAACGTGTTGGCAGTTCCGTTTTGCAAACAAGCCTAAGTTTGGGAAGCTTGTTTAGCTCATGACGTCAACCGAAGCTCATCATCCACCATGCAGGTAGGTCAACAGCCGAAATAAGAGTGATGACCGTTGCTCCCTTATGATTGTCCATAAGAAATTGTTGAATCCCCGAAAGTAAAAGCTTCCACCTGTCGCCAAGAGGCCAGTGGAGAGTGGTCTCTTGTCTCTGATTACAGCACTGCATAAAAATGCTTGCTTGGCAGGCAGTGTCGTTGTATTAGCCCAACGGCGGTGTTACATTAATGTGTTCCCGGAAAATTTGAGCCTTAGGAGCAACCCTTCCCGACGACAAGTGTTCATGTATACCCGTATGCCCATGCGATCGTTACTTGACGGCCGTAAACCTGTCATGATTTTGCTGTAAGGGGTCGTTCATAAAATTACGTAACGCACATTTTCGGCATTTTTGATCCCTCTCCTCCCTTTTAACGCTTTTGAGACGTATATACTGCCGTCCACAGCAAAATCGCCGTAACTCAACTTAAAATTTACGGGGTTTTCCAGCACGTACTGCTTTATTACAAGAAAATTCGATTGCCACAGGCTTCATTTTCTCATTTTTAGTTCCTAATGGTGTGGCAGATTTGAATTGAAAAAGTGAAGGATGAAAATTTGTTAGGTTTTCGTACTTTTGTACTTTTTTTACCCTTTCGTAAAACAGCGTTTTGCCGGAAAAAAAATTAAGAGGTGTTAAATGGAGATACTGCGTTATGACTTTAAACGGCAATACTCTTGCATGAAATGCACCATCAAATGTTAGAATTCTATCGCGATTTTTATTAACCTTTCCATTTTGATAGGCCCTAGCGTTTTGGAGCCCACATTCCTTTGCCTCTGATCCAGAATTTGCAAAAATACAGTATTAGCACAGCTATTGTTTTTAAATTTTATTAAATTTTCCACAAAATTGGCAGTAGATATATTATAGGTATTTGATACATGTCATTGTTTTTCTCCTTGTAATTTTAGGTCATCAGTCCATCATACAGCAGATAAAATCAAAATGGCGCAATGCTCTCCTCAACCCCCTCCCCCTAAAGTGTTACGCAATTAATGATCAGCCCTTATATTGTTTCTCTCCGTAACTGAAAGCCTAAAATGTTAAGCAGAATGGCAGCGAAGCCTGTAACCGTGCGTAACTCAATTCCTGGCAGGCTAAAAACATGACGAGGGAGGACGGGGACGGGGGNGCTCGGGGGTCTCGAATGAGGGCGCACGGCATACGCACAGGGATATACGTGGCGCACCACGTCACGTCAGCTAGGCGGCTTACGTCGCGGACCACTGTGCATCCGCCTCAGATTACAACTCCTCGAAAGCGATCCGAGTCTGGAGCCCCTCTAAACACAGATTAAGAGACAAAGAAAACTCTTTGCGAGGCCTCGCGCCCTCCGCCCCCGCGCCCACTCGCGGGTCCTCACGGCCAAGGTTCGTGTTTTCAGACGAAACCCGAGCGGCCCGACAAGACTAAATCCCTAAGCCTTTGAGCCTAAGCCCTGTTCACATGCAAATCGTTGACCGCTTAACCGGAACCATTCTCGCCCCGTCGTCCCGGGATTTTTCCGATCGGATATTGATTGGCACCCTGTTGCCGGCCTCCGACCTTTGGTCAACAATTCAACAATATAAAATCATTCGAGTAACGCGTAACGCATAACCTCAGAAACGCGAAACGGTTAGGGGGCGTAACACCTAGTCTGAGTTTATAATATAAAATAATGAGAGTACATAACGCGTAAGGCATGATAACTGACCGCGAAACGATAAGGTGGCGTAGTTTCCTAATCTCAAAAAAGGCTTCGATCATGACAAAATGTAACACTTTAGCCTATTTGATAATCATTGGTCTTATATCGAAAATGGTCAGAGCCTGTTGCCTGAGCGTTATGTGTGCGTTACAGAAGGGCAGCGTAACGCTACGCTACGCTAACGCGCTATATTGCTTAGCGTAACGCAAAACGGACCGGTAGTGCCGATTTCTTGCAAATCTAAAGTGAAAAATTGACGCAATTTGGTAATTTTTCATCACAAAATGTCCATCTATAGAGGAATGGGTCAAACAAAGCGTTACCTATGATCGGAGGTTAACGCTACTATCCGCCTGATGATAATTGATGTTCAACTTTTTGAGCATGAAATTTAAAAAAAAAAATGGTCGAATTTTGATGAAAAATGTCGGAGTCAGCACTTTCTGATTGTGCTGATGAAAGCTTCTCCATTATTCCAACGATTAGAAGATTTGACACGTCGATAATGCGGCGGCTGACATGCACTGAAAAAAAAACTCCGGCCGTGGGAGCCGTAATTACGGGCTATATAGAGCTACCGTCCGTTCCGGGCTCAAAGGCCGAAAATTCCGGCTGCTGGAGCCGTAGTTTTGGCCTCTAAACCCGGAGCAATCGAAGTTACGGCTCCAGCAGCCGGAATTTCCGGCCTTTGAGCCCGGAACGGACGGTAGCTCTATATAGCCCGTAATTACGGCTCCCACGGCCGGAGTTTTTTTTTCAGTGTGCAATAACACAATCCTTTTGATGGTCTGTAATCAATAGAAAAGGACATTCCTTGATTTTTTTCTGATTTTCCTTAAAGTTTTTCATTCCCTGATAAAGTCCGGTTTTTCCGAGTCCTTGGCGTCATGCGTTTACACCATAGGGAAGACAGCAGTGCAGGGTCTTTAAAACATAATGTCTCGGGCAACAAACCGAGCGAAGACTATAGATTTGGCAATAATCGAGGCGAATGCGAAGCCCTTGCGAGGGAGGGCGCCGCGACGCTACACCGCCGGTGGGCATACTGTTGTGAGAGCGCCGCGCCGCAACCACTTAATCTTCAACCCCTTGAAGACGCGGCGGATTCCCCCGCAGTGGGATTCGCTTTGCAGCACTGCCACATCAAAGCCCGAGCCCGGGGACCGGTGCCTGGAAACACTGGTCGCGCACCTTCCACCGATGACGTCACTATTTCAACTTCAACATTGCCGATTTTCCCGCACGGAGCGTCCACCACAGATTGCAATCGCATGCGGAAACTTTCGCAGCGCTGCCTTCACCTTTCAAAGCTCATTAGTAATGCGTTGTGCTTCGGAGGCGAGGGATACGGTCACTTTTGGCACTCGCAAATCTCATGATACACGAACCAGGGACACCCCCGAAGCGCGAAGCAACTATTCGAACACCCGAGCGTTGCACGGTATCACTCGAAATTGAAGGCGCATTTAACGCACCGACTCGCTAGGCCAATGGGCCATTATACTCGAGGGAGGGACACCCCCGCAGCGCGAAGCAACTATTCGAACACCCGCGTCTTGCAGAGTATCACTCGAAATTGAAGGCGAACTGAACGCAGCAACTCACTAGACCAATGGGCCACTATACAGGAACCAGGGACACCCCCGAAGCGCGAAGCAACTATTTGAACACCCGAGTGTTGCACGGTATCACTCGAAATTGAAGGCGAACTTAACGCACCGACTCGCTCGGTCAATGGGTCGCTATAGACAAGGTGTGAAGTAGAGGAAAACGTCATATCGACGGTGAAACTACCAAACCACGTATCTCGGTTTGCGACGTCGCAGACTTCCTGTCATACTTTATTTTTTAAATGGAAAACTACTTAACGTCCACTCTTGAAAATTTCTGTGATTTTTCCTCTTCGTGCAGAGAAAATTCTGTGAAAATTTCAAGGAATGATATTGATTTGGTCTACTTCAAAAACATAAAATGTGAGCGTAGATTTTTAAACACCGCAAACGAGATACGTGGTTTGGTAGTTTCACCGTCGATATGCTTTCTCTTCAAAATCGAACATAGAAAATAATGCACACAACGCGAAGTTTTATATCAACTCCTGAACGAGATAGTGGCAAGTTTTTTAAACACAGATCGATTGAAAGTTTTATTAAACAAATGATGCCATTTGACCATTTTTAATGAAAAAATACTGATATCTTGTCAAAGAGTTGATTTTCAGACTTCCCGATGTGTGATCTCTCCCCATTTTCTGTCGAATTTTAAAGAGAAAACACGTAGAGATGTATTTTAATTCATACCTTGTCCGAATGTCTCTACCCTTGAAAATGTTTGAAAGCTGGCACTCTGATTTTCCTCGGCCGGTGGTAAAAATGCTGGCAGGTGTTTTTTTTCTTTTTGGTCACACGTTGCGTCAGAGAGCTCACAAAATTCAGGGGGAGGTTTTCCCACCAGTATGTTCATACTTTCTGTATTTATTCATGTTTTTCACGCAACTTTGCGATTAGATCAATCATTTACGCACCAGAATTGTAAAATTCACGATTTGGCACAATATCGCAAGTTATTTTTTGTCATTTTCTCACTGACAGGGCCCCCTTGCATTTCCCTACCTTGAGAATTCAAGTCTTCCCTGCAAATATTCCAAGCGACGCACGATGCGATCAACGCGTTTAACTAGATCTCAAAACCACGTCAAAACTACAGGATTCGCGGGACAAAGCGCTGACTTTCCAGCGCGCCAACAGGAGATGAAATCAGCCCGGGGCATAACCGCGCTATCAAATAGAAAAAGTCATTAAAGTATTAAAATATAAAGGACAGCTGAGCCAGCGCGACCAAGGCTAATGACTCCCCCGGCTCCGGGATCCTTCTCAATAAGCCTCGATCAAAGAAAAGTCCTCTCCCAACCGATGCAAGGCCTCAAAAGTGGCAGATAATGAAAAAAAGGGGAAAAATCAAAGGCAAAATTAAATCTCTCGCAGCTGAAAGCTTTGACCGAGATGCTTTTACGGAAGAAAATGCATTTCTCCAGTCCAAAGGAACGCTCGCTGAGCGCTCGCCGGAGTCAAAGGGACGGGTAACCTAATATCCGTCTAGACTCCTGCGCCGAGAATTCGCTGCACCCAGTCCTACGAAATTTATTAACGAGACGGGATCCTCGAAAATAAATACGCATCTGAACGTCTGTCATAGACTCTGACTGCAAGTGACGCACCCGGAGCTTTCTTTAACATGGTTGATTCAGACGAGAGGGGGGGGGGAGAGAGAAAGCACGGCTTTCCTCCCACTCGTCCGTCGTGAATAATATGACTTTTCCTCTTGAAGTGGGAAATGACGTCAGACGCGGACAGACTCTCACGCCCGACGCGGACGCGGGTATAAACGACAAAACGGTTTAGCGCTGCGCGAAGGATTTTGGAAAAAGACGAGGAAAACCTGCGATAAGAAAAATCGGATTACTTACGACAAAGCGAACTGTTGTTTTGGCACTCTCTTGGAGGTGAGGAAGATACTGGTTGCATCGAGTGGGTGACTCATATGCTACGTAAAATTTTTGCGAGAAGAACACTGGGGAAAAAAAACACAATGGATCTGGAGTCCAGACTCTTAAAAACATCGACAAGAAAGAATAATCTTGATTCAATCAGATTTAAGCTTCGATCAAAAGCCTCTTCATTTGAACGGATTTCCTTCTGATTTAAGCTTAAATCTGATAGAATCAATAGTCCTTTTTCTTGTCAATGTTTTTAAGAGTCTTGACTCTGGATCCAATGAGTTTTTTTACCAATGAAACATTAAGAAATGGCCCGAACTGTATGTAACAAGGTGGTGAAATGGTGCTGGGACATCATTTCACGGGGGAAACCAAGCCAAGAAGTTCCAAAAATTTCAATTAGAGTCCCCCCTCAGTCTTGTGCTAGTATTAATTAGAGCTCGAAAATTTTTTGGTCTCTAATTAAAACGGTAAAAACGGTTAAAAATTAAAAGTAAAAAGACATCATGCTACGAGCAAAAAATGAGTACCAAAAGTCGCCGTTATCTGTCATAAATATTGAATATAACCTCCCAGAAGTAGAGGCAGACCTTGTGTCATAAAATGGGGGAAAAGAAAAGAAAGGAAAAAGACGGAAAACCTGCGATAGAGCGAACCAAGATACGCGTTTTCTACTTCCATCATTATTATACGGTCTAATGCAAAACTTTTTTTCCGAAAAAAATAATATCAAACGACTCTAAAACCAATTCCATCACAATACCACGACAGAAGCCATAAAATAAAATCAACTCCTAAACCTGTCGCCCTCTCGATCCCAGTTAATAGTTTCTGACAGAAAAGCCGTGAGTCAATTCAAGAACCTGCTGATGTGAATTCGGCCTGAACTAAAATTGTAAGTCAAATTTCTTCCTACTCGTCAGGCACGAGTTTCCTAAGCGTCACAAATGCGAACGACTCGGAGGAACAAAGCGACTCGTTAGGTCACCCAAGTTGATTCCGATGTTATCGGTGGTCATCATGCATCAGACCGCGCCACATCGGAGTTCGTAAACGGTGTGGTCGGAGCGAGCTCCCCCCCCCCTCACCCCTCCGTGGCAAAAATGGGGGTCCATGGACCTCGTTACCAGTCTAGGATCGTTCCCGAAATAGGTGGGTCCGGCAATAATTTTCATACTAATGAGCCCATTTTACATACGAGTAGCGTTTTGGAAATTCCTGATTAGGTAAGCGTGCATGATAGTTATTGTCTTCTGTCTCTGCTCTTCCTTAGGTCCTCTCTCGCAGCTCTCCGAACTTCATGGTGTTCCTCCATGCTACCGAGAAGCTATAAGCCTTTACATGTAGGGAAAATTGTTGGATAACAGACATGTTTTCCTGTATCTTTGATATCTGCGTAGAAAAAAAGTCACGGATGACAACATTTCTGCGCGGACGAATGCGCAGATCTTGAACATCCTTCTGAAGGCGGAATCACCGAATTGGTGATGCTTTGACAAAAAATAATAGCAAAACATTTGAACCATCGAACACTGACGAGCGCGCCGTTCTCGGTGGAAAAATTAAAACAAGATCTTATGTTACTAGGGTGTGGCTGTGAGAGCCCTACATTGACGTTTACAAAATGATAAAATTTTACGATCCTTCATGTTTTGATGCGTAAAAATTGGAAATCAGAATTTTTCTCCTGGCTGGAGCAATGACGCTTTATTGGACTCCAAAGCATCCACAGGCTACCAGCCATGGGAGGGTTTAAAAAAAAAAAAAAAAAAAAAACCCTAGAGCTCCCTTCCGCCCCCTTCCCCTGTTTGAGGTGTCTGAATCTGGCTATGCGCTGCAACGCAAACCTGATGGGTGAAAGAGGAGGTACAACCTTTTAATTATATCGAAAAACATTTCACCAACTTTCAACCTAGCTATGACAGCTGGACGGAATGTGGTGTGCACTTGAGAATATTTTGGGAGCTGTGAGAGATGTTTTCCAAAATTAAAAAGAAAGTTAAAGTGCATGTAATCACCTTTAAATTATGTAATACAAAGTTTGTAGATGCTACCGTTCCACCGCACCGTTCTGAGCGCTTTCAACATGGGGCAAGTTTTTACACGATGTCAGCGAAGTATTTTCAAGCTCGGTGCTTAGAACTGCTTCATCAGATGAAAAAAATCTTTATAATTTTTATTATTCTGCATTATCAGGCTATACGAACTATGAGAAAATGTCTCAAATTTAAATTTGGTGGGGGATTTTTTAGTCCCATGAGAAAAGGCTGATGTCGCGCTACATAGGTGCAATAAAATACAGTCAGTTAAGTTGACTAGATATACTTGTTGTCATGATATTCTTAGAGTTTTAGTAAGACATTAAGCATGAGTTATTGTACCCTATTTTATTTTTAAAAAATCGGTAAGTAGAGCTTGATTTCATGTCGAAAAGTATGAAAAACCATATTATATACGGAGGGCATACATCCTTAGGTTTTAATTTTTTCCCCCTAATTAAGAAATTTTTGACGTACATAATCCTAAAATGAAGATAGATATCCAAAAAATTCACGCTCCAAGTGTTCATATACCTGATTTGCAATTAAAAACTACAATTTCTGGCTCCTTTGTAAAAGCTTTTTATGGAAACTAATTGCCCATATGTTGCTCCTAAGATGAGCTGGAAATAGTACTTCCTATTGGCAAATGTAGTCCAATTGTATTCACGTTGTTTCAATCACAGTACAAACCACCTGACAAGGCTTCATGTCGGAGTGCACTGCCTTTGTGTGCATGAGGGCAGACCAATTATTGGGATAAAATTGCGGACAGTTTCGGAGGAAAACAGTACCTACTTAACTGATGGCAAAAAATGTTTGATTTACCTCGTGTGGATTTCAAGATATTTGCATTAATGTTCGTCCAGCTCTCATACTACCCAACCTTACGTGCTATCGTCGTAAACGGAGATAACTATCACCACAACTTTCGTTATAGGAAAAAGCAAGACGTAAGTCCTACACTCAAGCCTGAAATACCTATGATAGTCCTTTTCGATAAACGGAAACGATGAAAAAAGGACTTTGTAGGCAAAGACAAAACTAATATTCCTTACAAATTATCTCTCTGCGAAACCGTGCAAAACCCGGAGGTCCGTCGAAAAGCCACGAACAATTAACATGCCAAACTTGCATTCTCAATCGTTGAAAGAGATGCCCATTACATAACTGCCAAAAGCCTTCGAAATAAGGTGCTTGAAAAACCAAGGTGGTAATAAGGTGCTTGTCGGACTTAATCCATACTTAAAAAGATAAAACAAATTATTGAGTAAAAATAAAACTGATTCGCGCTAAACACGAAACGAACTCCTCCACGGCATTGTAATAGTACACGATTCAATGAATCTCAGCTCTCCTGAAACGTATTTAGTATCAGAGCAAGTAATCTCTGGGACGACTAACCTCTGATACATCCAGTCGCCGAATACCTTACGTATACGGTGTGTCATTTTGGGTGATTCAAGAGTTTTCATTAAGATATTGAATTTTTAGGCAATCTGTTCGACTAATCGGCGGTCAAACTTTAAAAGCATGCACCTCGGTTTGCGACCCTACAGACTTCCTCATTCAATTTATTTTTTAAATGTAAAATTGCTCGACGTTATTTTGAAAATTTTATTGACTTTTTTTTCTTTAAGTGAGGAATAGTCTGCGTAAAAATATCAAGTAATAGAGTGATTGTTCGTTCTCCCATGATAAAATAACATGAAAGCTGAGATTTAGAAACGCCGCAAGCGAGATACTCGTTTTTGCAGCTTTACCTAAGCTTAGATATGTTCGAGCGATTTAAGTTAATTTTTACTCAAACTTTCTAAAACCTCTGACTATACTTAATACGATATAAGTCCAGCGACCAGATTATTGAGACTATGTCGGGCCGACAAGAAAAGACAAAGTCTATCGTAACCATGGAACATATTTCATTTCGATGTCTTATCGGGCTGTCTTGAACTGTCAATGATCGGCCCGCAGGGTACCTCCCCGAAACGAAAAACATCCTATCCGTTATTTTCCGATTAATTTTTTCGCCCTGCACTATTTTCTTCCATGAGTTCTCACATTCCTATCTCTTGGTTTTGGCAACTCACGAGATCGCAGGGGTGCTGCATGTGATTAGGGATGCCATTGATGCCAAGTTGGATTATTTAATATCCAGTGCTTGCAGCAGGATCTCATGCAAACATAATTTTGCGATCATAATTTTTTGCTTTACAAAGTTGTTGCTCATTCAAATTTCCAAAATAATCTGGGACATGCACGTAACTGTGACTTTCCGCAAACCTTCTGGACAATCCTTTCAAAAGCGGCGTCTTATGGGCGCGAAACATGGTTAAAAAAATAAACCTTAAAAAGGGGTACTTTAAAAATTGTATCTATTTTGAATTCCGCTGGTTGGATAATCGGTTTTACCTCTTGATTAGGGATGAAATCCGTTTGTGGAATTGTTTGCGGTGTGATGAAGCATTTTAAAGTCCTTCGCATGAATTTTTTACCACCTTAGTTGCCTTTTCCACTTGGTCGCTCTCTCTCTCTCAGATGTTTATAAATCGGACCCTCCCCAGGGACACAACAAAAAAAGAATGAAAACCATATTTTTAAGAAAATGACAAATGCAGATTTTACCTTAAAGTCTTATGCACGATGATAATTAAGCCATAGTCATAAACTTCAAGCCTCCAAATTAAAGACATCCAGTGCAGAACCAAATATCACTATTTTTGTGAAACACTGTATAATTTGAGCCAAACAATGTACGGAGAAGAAACACGATAATCAAAAGATCACTGAGCACTTTTGGGGGAATTACTACGTACTGAAAAACAGTTCGTAGGGTAAACAACCTTTCAGATTTAAAACGACTCACGCCACAAACATATCATTCAATCGGCTCATGACAATCACAATAAAGTATTCACTGAAATCTGAGAAAAATCATCAACTCAAATCCAAGGCACATTTCTCACCAGTTTATTGCGAGAGCAAATCACAAAAGTTAAAGTAGAAGCCACCGCTCGATTTGAAAACATTCGGCAACAAACCCGACAAAAACAAACCGAAAACTATCATCAAACCGCGAGATATCGATCTCCGGCAGAAAAAGGTTTCGAGGATAGCTTAAACCTCGTTTAAGTACTTTTTAATTAACACTGGGACCACAATGGTGGGTCGTTATCAATGAGAATTTTTTTAATTTTTTTTTTTTAAAAAAAAGGGGGGGCACTAAGCGTATTGCATAGGGGGGTGTTGAGAGATCAACCCTTACACCAAAATTTGTTGTTGAAGGGGTGGCACGTGGTGACCGGGCCCCGAAAAAGGTTGCGAATCCCGGGAGCGATTTTCCCGCGAGCTACGAAAAAAGAACCGGGCTGGAACGGGCGCTCGCACGCGCCACACGCGACAGGAGATCGGAGCAGACTGAAGAAAGGGGTACTCGAGGAGGAAAACATCCCGAGCCCGACGCGCGACGACCCGGCGTCGCGGCGGAGATACCCGACGGATCCCGATCCGGCCCAGGTGCGGGCGGCGGGCGGGGGCGGTTATCCGGGTCGGGACCACGGGATTCTTTTCGGGTCCAGCGACGCAGCATCCAGCGCCCAATCAACTATCGATACTTCCCCATTTGAAGCTGTGGCGAAGAATCGTTCGTTGCGTAATCGATCCTTTTCCATAGGTTTAAATAGCAGATCGATCGATGTATCGTAGAGTACGCGCCAGCTCCGGGTATCACGCGTCCCGACACATCGGGAATTCATACATCAACCCCTGCCCGCTGCGCCGCCGCCGCTCTTTTGTGTGTATTTGAGGATTTTAATAAATCACTTGATTGATTCTCGCACGCTCTCCTTCAATCAACTGACCGTGCATAATTTGATTAAGTGCTCAGTTCCTTCTGTTTTCGTTCGCCGCATCGACGCGCCGCGCCGCGCCGTGGGTCGAGCGATGATGCAGGGATTTTCAATCGCCGTTTATCGCGCGGGTCATGAGAATCACGCCGGGCCTCCTTCTTCTCTAGGGTGCCCGTCTGAGAAGAGTATTATCATGTCTCAGCCGATCTCTGATAGGCTTGGGAAGCGTTCATAAAATTACAATGACGTCATTTAAGGGGGGCAGTTGGGTGGCACTGCTTTCAGAAGGCTTCGATAAAAATGGACCATTAGACAAGGTACGAATTTAAGCAATCTGATACATGTTTCTTAACCAGAATTTCACGTAGAACACGATTCACACTACGAAAATTACCGAAATCAACTTTTAACGAAGATATTAACGTTTTTATTTCGCACTGATTACGAGGCATTTGAACTGTCCGCTCACAAGAAACTCAAAGCTCTACGTGAGTCAAATTGCGCACTACAACGGTTTCAGCAAGCTTCTCAATCGAGCAATGTTCATTCTCCACCATGTGTTGTTCAAACTATTGGTAATTTGCTATAGCTGAGCCAAAGTGTCAAGGTTGAAGTTAAAGATTTTTACATCGCAGAGACTGTCATGATAAATATTTAGCGCGCGATGTGAATCGCGTAGAGCATTGAGTTTTCATGAGCGGGTGGTTTGAATTCACGCATCAAGAATCATTGAATATCTTCGTCTGGAGTTGATTTTGGTAATTTTCGTTGTGCGTATCGTGTTCTACTGAAATTTTGGTTGAGAAACATGTATCAGAATGCTGAAATTCGTACCTTGTCTAGTGGTCCATTGTAGTACTTTCACCGCATATCTACTTTCATATTTACTTACTCAGCCCACGTTGATAAAATGAGCGGCTCCGTGCTCCGTTACGCTGCGTGACAAGGGGGACTGGGTCAGTCCTTCATAAAGAAACATCATAGAGAATTTTCTTAACTTTTCTCGAAAACATTATTTTATCAGGAGAAAAGAGGCAACGTTGAAATGCTCATACGGCGTCGAAACACAACATGGACCTTTTAAGCCTCAGTATTTGATATACCCTGTTATTACGAATACCATAAAGCGAGTACGAATAATCGCGCCAAACACAGTGCGGCCGGCGCTAAACGCATATTGGCGCCTGCAAGACTGTAGAAATACTTCTCGCATTGCGCCAAATACTGCGGTCAGCCTGGAACGCATGTTGCGCCTACAAGACTGCATGAATACTTCTCGCATTGCGCCAATTGCAGTGCAGAAGGTCAATAGGCATGATACGCATATTAGACTGTAGGAATACTTCGCGAATTGCACACACAGCACGGTGCGCGCTAATCGTTGTAATTTCTTGGTGTCAAACCCACCACCTGCGATGCGGCGGACATAGTATCCAACCAGTGTACAACGCGAGCCTGCAATCCTCGAAGGATCCTGCAGCTTTTCCTGATTTCCGTTAACTTTCCGTTTAAGACTAAGTGTCATCATTCTTGACTCTCTGCTCCGGTTTTTACCATGATTAAAGGGGCATCATGTATCCTCATTTTAACAATGCAGAAACTCGGATGTGATTTAGTTTTTTTGAGGTACCAGAAAAAAGGAGAACGGAGGAAAATATCGCATCAAAATTTTCGATGCCTTCATTTGAGATCAGTTAGGAAAATTTTCGGAAACTTTTCAGAGAAACTGTTTGTAGCTTTTTAAAGACATTGATTGAAAATACGTTGCAATGTATGACGTTACGATCAGAGATAAATACGCTTTCTTTCGAGTGCACAAGTCGGCTTTTGAATAACTTGAATATGGTCGTTCTGCAATATTTTACGTGTAGTTTTCTTTAACTGGTTGGCGACCGCGCAGCGGCCACAATCCTCTATAGCTATGTATTCGACAGTTTCCTGCAATTTTTGTGATATGAAGGGAGGAGGGGTCCGTCAAGCATTAGGTAAATATTTAAAGGGGTTTGGAAGTGCGTTACGATGCGTTAATTCCATTCTCTGATCAGGGCATTAAAGGAAAACTAGTCTGAACGACTGCCGAGCATTTAACGTAGAAAAATGTCTATTTTAGACAAATAAACATTGTCTAACTGCTGCGAGCAACTATTATTGCTTCTGAGCTTCTCACATTGTCTAATCAACAGATTGAAGGCAAACTGGTCTGACTGAGTGCGAAACAACGCGCGTAGGTAGGATACAATTTTCACCAATATGATATTGACAAGAAATGGGTATAATTAAATTACTGCATGGGAAGAACTAGGTTTAGAAAAGAAAGGTGCATAGGAGGAGGAGGAAGAAGAAAAAGAAGAAGCAGCATTTATCTGCATAGGAACATGAGGGGAACATACACTGTTTCGAAAACCCTGAAATATTAGTTCTTTGTTGCAAAATGTGGTCCAGTTTAGGTGCTAACCTCCTTAGGAACATTCAGAGAAAGCATTAAAAGAAAATCGATGATATGACCTTTAAGTATTCAAAGGTAATCACAGGATCAAAATATCCATTTCCAGAGGCCTTCTGCTCGCACGAAGATTTCCAACAATATATTTTCTTTTTTCGCTCTCCCGATCTTTCCGTTTTGCTAACTTTTTTCTCTCTTCTCTCTTCCTTTTTTCAAATGCTGCGCTAGTGCCGAGGAAACAAACATACTCGACACAGGGCTCGAGATGTTTATTTTAATTTATTTCAGTTCCTTTGTTTTGCAAGCTGTAAGAGCTGTTTAAAAAAAAAGAATAAAATAACCCTGAAGAAAATCAACGCTCTCGCCTGCAGCTGTTATTCGTTTCGACGTGATCTTTCCTCGGAGAAAAAAGCAGCGCTCGGATAGGTCGTTGATTTTTATTTTCTTCCTGCTTTCGTGTTTTTGTTGCGAAATGAATTTAAAACAAGACCACCAAAATACGAAAAGGAGAAACTCGCAGATTGGGAAAAAATGTGATATGAATTAAAGTAAAGGAAATTTATGAGGATACATGCTTCACGTGTTTAGGGAATACGTCACGATACAATTTTAAAAAAGTCCATACAAGGACGTCATAGGACACATGCATTTCGCAACATTTGCAAACACTTTGCAAATTGCAAATTTTACAACTAAAACTTGTAAACCCAAAAAATTTAGAAAGAGTCCCAGAAAGCGCGAAGAAAAAAAGCATCAATTCGAATAGGTATCAGGACTGAAAGCTTGAAATGAAGTGTTTCTAATTTTCTCCCAAGAGATTGCAGTGCAATTCATTGATTCATTGCTGAGGAATTTACTTCTTAATGACGTTGCGCAGCAGGCATTTAATGAAATTTAGATTTTTGGAATATACCAATTTATGATTCTTCGATTCAGTGGATTTTGACCTATGAGCTGGTACATTAGTATAGTTCTTACTTTGTAATTGCACTCCAGCAGGAAAATTAAATAATCTAAATTTTCCTCTTTTTATACGATGATATATGAAACTAAAGAAACTGGCAGAGTAGATACATACACAACATATGTAGAAAAATCAGATGAATGAAAAATTTTGAGAAAAATATATACACTCACGTCTGTTAAAATGACAATTTCGGACATGATGCAGCGGTTTATAGTCGCGTTGTTTTTATCATCAGCAACCCCATACTGAAAAGAAAAGAAGTACGGTTTGAGGTACAATAATAAAAGCTTTGGTAATCACCAACAGATGCTATGACAGCAAAAACCGTTACTCCGATCGCATTGACAAAAACTCTGGTAAATGCTACCAGGTATCTGGTTATCTTTACCACACAATATCACTGTGTAAAATCAAGTAAACATTGGAAAAAGTAATCGACATTTTGTGTTTATAATGGAAGTAGAGCAGAAAGTTACCAAAACGTGCGGTTAGTATTTTTTAGTTCGATTTTCTTTGGGTTAAATGTTACGCCGAGCGTTTTCATTAAGGTATTTTCCCATTGAATACGAGACGACACTTCATAAATGTTCGATAAGCGATTGATATATCCTATGAATTTGTATCAACATGCGCAATGTGATTGATACAAATATTTTAACTCCGGTGTAGGCGGTAAGTATCACACAAAACTGAAGGCGTTTCTGACTGATGACAACAGTTTGTCATAGCTTACAGCGACGCATACCACTGGCAAAGAGATCAAATGAACCCGGATTTCCCTATCATTTCGTCGAAGACCTCAGTCAGCATCTATCAAGATACAAAATATTATGTTTTCTGTTTTATTTTTAATTGTTTCGAGCCTTTTCTTCTTCTTTTTTGGCAAATCTGTGAGCTTCCTCCCTCCCTAGGTATAAACTTTACGATAGAATGAGTTTTGGTACACTGGAAAAAAGATCACTAGATCGAGAGTCCAGACTCTTGAAAACATTGACAAGAAAAAATACTCTTGATTCAATCGGATTTTTGCTTGAATCAAAACGAAATCCGCTTAAATTAAGAGGCTTGGTTCTTGATTTAAGCTAGATTCTGATTGAATCAAGAGTACTTTTTCTTGTCGATGTTTTTAAGAGTCTGGACTCTAGATACAATGTGTTTTTTTTCCACTGTAGTATTAAAAATTGCGGGTTTTTTTTCAGAAAAATGGTCTATGCTTGGATCACCGGCATGAAGAAACAAAGATAAACACAAAAACAGCTGGTGACAGCACGAAAGCCAACTCACGAGGTTATACGTGAGGGGTGGTGTTCGGCGAAAGGAAAATTGATAAATTACGTGAGTGATCCGGCTCAAATCCGGCGTGATGAGGTGTTTCGCGGAGGAGTCGGAGTCGGGGCCGGCTTTGGGGGAAAATGCGAGGGTGCTCCGGGACCAGGGAAGGGATTTCTGAGGTGTGAAGTGTAATTCGGATGTCGGAATTGAGCGTGACTCGCCCGGGACGGAGCGAGATGATAGGGCAATACGGTAGTTCAAACAATGACTCACTCGCTCCCCGTGACCTGTTGCCACCTCCCCCGAGGAGCCCGATGGATGGTGGGTCATCGGAGAGTGTCCGGTTGAGTAGGCAACGGGAACGAGATGGATGCCCCCTGTTTGGACATCTTAGATCAAAAGAAACTACATAAATGGAGATGTTGCATGTGTGAGGAATTTGCGATTTGACTGTTGATTCTTACGTAAAAGTTCGCGAGAAACACGATGGTGCCACTGGTTTTCTCTTAAATCAACTCCCAAGCTCAAAAAAGCTCTCAAGTTGAGGGCAAAATGGAGGGGATATCCCACGCTACCCTGAGAGTCCACGTCTACATTAAGACGAACACTCCATGCAAAGATAGGGAGCAAATTCATTAGCAGTGATTCCGTGTTTCAGTTTTGGAGTCCCCAAATAAAGTGGCAGTCCTGTCAGTGTATTTGCTCCCTATCTTTACACTTAGAGTTTGTCTTGATGTAGAGGTGGACTCTCAGGGTAGCGCGGGATATTCCCTCCATTTTGGCCTCAACTTGAGAGCTTTTTTTGAGCTTGGGAGTTGATTTCAGAGAAAACTAGTGGCACCATCGTGATCTCGCAAACTTTTACGTAAGAATCAATAGTCAAATTGCAAATTCCTCACACATGCAACATCTCCATTCTAACATGAGTCCTGAGATCTCCAAGAATACATGAACGACATGGCTCATGTCTCAATGTATACATTATAATTTCTTTTGATTCAAATGCGTCCGTTTCTGAGCTTAAAATTGACTTTTTTAGATGGGAAGCATGGCAGGACTCCTTATAGAGTTCCTTCGTATCGAGAGTTGGTTTATCTTGGTCTTGGATGTCACAAACTGGCAGGAAAATTACACAAATAACATTTTTCGTACACTGGAAAAAAAAACATTGGATCTAGAGTCCAGACTCTTTAAAACATCGACAAGAAAAAGTACTCTAGATTCAGTCAAGATTTAGCTAAAATCAGGAACCAAGCCCTTTAATTTAAGCGGATTTCGTTTTGATTCAAGCAAAAATCCGATCGAATCAAGAGTCTTTTTTCTTGTCAATGTTTTCAAGAGCCTGGACTCTAGATCCAATGTGTTTTTTTCCCCCAAAATATTTCTTTGACCAACACATTCCCGGATTCCTTTCCTATATTCCCAACCTCAGTGAAGTAACGACGAACTCCCAGAGGGTTTTCGCTGATTTGGGGGTCTTCAGGCTAATTATTGAAATTGATAAACGAAGCGACGAGAAAATGGAAGGTCCTATTGGTAGAAGCATGTGTTTTGCAATGGACGATGCAAGAACGAGAACCTATAGTTGTACCATAACTTCCTCTATCCTATCATCCCACTTAGTCTATAAGTATCGTATATTTCAACAAATAGGATCGCTCGTGTCTTCTTTGTCTATAGCTTTGTCGATTAATGGCACCAGTCTGGAGGTTCGGCAACTTTTAGCCCCGTCCGTGGACAAATCTTCCCCGTCGTCCAGTCCACGAGCAGGCAGGCCGATGTTCGCGCCCATTCCGTAAACTGGGTGGCCAGTCTGCGGTCTGGCCCGTCAAAGGTCTGAAAATTACGCCAACGGGCCCGGATGTAATCCATAATAGACTAATTTCCACCACTGACCTACTCTTGGCGATTTATTTGCGAGATTTTGAATGAAACCTAAAATTATCAAAACAATTTACAGGTTAATTTTACAACTTATTTTCTGTTTCTCTCTTTCAAATGTTTTCAGTACAACGTTTGAGTTTTACTTTTAAATGTTGCTTATAATAGCAGTATTTTGGATGCGTATGTTGCATATTCAGAAATTGGAAGCGTTTCTACTTTACAAAGACTAGATTGAGTTGACTGTAGCGCCTTGATCAGGACCGAATTTAGGGGTGGCCACACGGGTCGCGGTCCATGGCGGCAAATTTAAGGGGCGGCAAATTTTGAAATTTGTTCAAATGTAGGAAAAAAAATCGGATTCAAAAATAAAATTACAAACGAGAAAAGGCCACAAAATCTCCATTTCCTGAGAGTAAAGGAATGGTAATTTCTAATTTTGTCGTCTTTCGATGATACAAGAAACAGCACCTTTAATAAGTCGAGTTGAGAGAAACCAAACAAGCAATTTGGCCTGAAACGGCGCAGCGCAAAGAACAATGATGACGAGGACTTGAAATGAAAAGGAAAAGCCCTCGGCGCGGTGATCGCCATGTAACACATATAAGCGCCTACAAGACTGCATGAATACTTCACGCATTGCGTCAAACACAGTGGGGTCAGCAGCGGTTGACGTGAAACGCATGGCGCCTACAAGATTGCATGAATACTTCACACATTGCGTCTAACACAGTGCGTTCCGCAGCGGTCGGCTTGAAGCCCCCCCCGAGTGTTTCCCGCCTCCTCAAGCGTTATGCGATGTGTTCCTCTTATGATTTTATAGTGTAGAGTATAATTTGGTCGATCGACCGAGTCCTTTCGGTTGGTCTGACTGAAAAAAGTAACTCGAAGTAACCATAAACACAGGCATTTCTAATTGCGTTGTGTGCAACAGACTCATTACAGAGCCCCGTAAATTTTTCATGAGAGTCATTGTTTCACGATACAAAAATAAAGACTAATTTCAAAGCATCATGCTCGTAACAGGTAGACGAGGCTCGCCGACCACACGGAAGCATCTGCTCCCGACTTGGTTTCAACGGACAAAGCCCATGGCTACCGGCAGTTAAACTGTAAAGCTCCTACTCGAACGTTACATGTCATGCGATCGCCCCCCCCCCATCCTTGTCCGGGCGATAATTGTAAAGCTACGTTCTCGCGTTAAAACTTTATGTGAGAAGAAATCAAGGATTATTACAGATTTTATTCCATGCTCGGCTCAGCACTCGAGCAGTGGCGTGGCGTGAATTGCGATACATCGATTGTTATACCGTATAAACCTACGGAATAGGATCGATAAACAGGGTTTTCGCAGCGAACGCCTTGATAATCGATTCTTTACCATGGGTTTAAATGGTATAACAATCGATATATCGCAATTCACGCCACGCCACTGCACTCGAGCCGCCGCGCCGAGTTTAATACCGGGGCACCCGGTTGCGAAATCAGCATCTTTGCGCCTTCAAGCCCAGAGCTAGGCAAAATGTCTGACACCCCGGGTAACGCCGTTGCGTCGGCGGCGACACACCAGGTAAGTGACGGTAATAAAATAAAATTTGATTCATTTGTCCCCGATGGAGCCATTAGAGGCGGCGCAGATTCGTCGGCAGCGTTGCCGGCGAGGAGGATCCCTCTGTAAGAATTATTACGAAAAAAGCGGAGTTTTTAAGAGAGTTGCAACGCTGTTCACGACTGTTACCTCGGATTTCCGTCTTCTCTTCTCGCCTTATCAGTGCCTGGGAGTCACTCTCGTCCAATTGACAGCTTTAACATCGTTTATATGTCGACTTGATGTCGCGTCCTTTATGGCCCGGCAACTGAACCGGAAGCGCTGTTTACCGTCAAACTGTAACCTTTCCGGTGGCAAGCTGAACCGGATATCCGTAACAACCTACAACGGCCTGCCAGGGCAACTTTACCGCTTGGTTCAGTGAAAATACCCTCCCCTCAGAATGCTCTCTTAAATAATCTTCGATTCTCGTAATTCGCACTAACACAGTTTAACTTTTGATGGCTAAGGGACAATACAGCCTATTTGCAAACGGACGATTTTGCAGGACGAGGAAAAAACTTCGCCATTTTTGTCAATTTGAGGTAAAATTTGAAATTATTTCATATTTTACAGTGTCATTACATCCTCATTATAGCGTTTCCCTGAAGAATTGGGAAAAACTAAACACACCAACTTGCGTATTTTATACTGTGGAATGCGGCAAGGTCGCCAAATCATTTTCACCAAAATTGACATTTGGGAAGTATTGTTCCTGCGCTTTTCTTTTTTTAAAAAAATAAATATAAATAAAAACGACTTTTTTACACATGATAGATGTACAAAGAGCAACAATAATTTTTTTTAGATGCTGCGGCATGATGGAACTACAATTTTGCAAGAGGGGAAGAAGGGCACGGTCCAAAATTCCTCATTTCGAGGTCCGCAGGAAAAAAAAATCCCGAAAATCAAGATAACTGACATTTTATGGGATTTGACAATTTTCACCAAAATTTCAGTAAGGCAGTCTTGTTCCCTGGCTCTTGCTTTTCTTTTTTTCAAGATACATATAAATAAAATTGATTGTGCTACACACGATAGATGCACAAAGAGTTACAATACTTCTTATCCGACGCTGCGGCGCGGAGTGAAGTAGCTGCGGAGCGAAGGGTACGGTCAAAAATGTCTCATTTCGAGGTCCGCAGGTAAGAAAAGTCCTGGAAATCAAGATAACTACCATTTTATGGCAACATTTTCTGGTACAGGGGGGGATCTAAACCTCCCGGACCCCCCTCCCCCATATGGCTACGAACTGCCTACATGCCTAAATTATTCCTGCCCTGGCTAGTGGGCCATTGCAATCGATGGACGATCCTCATTCTTGAAATCCGCAGCTGACCCTACGCTCCCAGACCCGTCCATTTCAGCGGGAGAACACGGGTTTTCACAGATTGCGCATTGCAACGGTCACGCAATGCCCCAACCTACGACCGCATTCAGCGCCCATGAATAAATGAGCGAGGCGCGAAAATCAAGCCGAAAGGCAATTGGGAGGCGACCTTGGGTCATAATTACGTGCGGCAGCTGCCGATTCGCCGCGCGGCGTCCAGTGCTACGGAAAAACCGCGTATGTGCCGTTGGACGTTGCCAAATTTCCTTTCATGTAAAACGAATTTTCCACGAAAATTGAGAGTGTCCCCTTCCAATTTCTCCAAGAATTACTCAGACATTTACACCTTAAAAATCTGATAATTTAAAGGGAAAATAGCCATAATTTTCCGTGGAAATCAATGTAGCATCTGGGAAAATTTGGCAGCATTTGAAAGCATATACGGCGTTTTTCCTTAGCATCCGAGCATCCAAGACGGGAGCCGAGCACTGGGCACATTGCAGCAGAGAGAGGAGGTTCACCGTGCTACAAAACGACGTATGAACCTTTGGGTGTTGTCAAATTGCCCCTGATAAAATACTAATTTCTGAGACAATTTATGAGTATTTCACCTTAAAATTTGCACTTGTTTTAGATCAAATTGTGAATAAATTTCTCTGGAAAATTGAAAGGAAAATAATCTCGCGTTTCCCGAAAAATTCTTTTTTTATCAACGGAAATCCGGCAACGTCCAAAGATTCATACGGCATTTGGATCAGAATGGTCGCGGCCCGATCTGAGAACGGTAGAAGATGGGGCGCCGCGATACGGGGTAAAATGAGGAGCACAGGGAGAGATACAGAGGGCGATACGGCATCGGATCTGGGATGCAGTAGCGAGGCGCGGCGAATCACCGCCTATCGATATTTCCCCGTTTGAATCCGTGGTAAAGAATCGATTCCCTGACAATCGATCCTTTCTCATAGAATCAAACGTTAGATCGAACGATTCATCGCAAAGGCGGAGGTGGCGCGGCGCAGCGGTAGCGGCGAACGGTGGCGAACGCCATCGGCGCGACGATCAAGATTGATCGGCGGCCGAGGAGATTCAGGAGTTTCAATAAATCACCCTCGGGAAGCGGGGGGGATTGGGGGTGGATGAGGGGGCGGGGGTGCTCGGCGTGGCGGTGATTTCTGCATCCGATTCTGCAAATCTGCGCCTCCGCTCTCGTCGTTGCCGTCTTTCCATGGAATCGACGTGGAAATCCGAAGATCGCACCCCGGGTTTATGTTGAGACGTCGTCATGACGTCATCTGCAACAACCGCTTCTAGCTGGAAATACATTGCGGTCACTGCAGTGAGTGCAGAGACGTGCTACGGGGCTCTTCGAGTATTACGTAAGCCACTTGAGGGGGGGGGGCCTCTGAGCTTGGCCCGCCCCCACCAGGTCTTGCGCATGGGAAGAGGGTGCTTGCATTGGATACAGTATAAGCCATCAGACCAACGACAAACGTTGCTTAAAAAACTTCAACTTTGAGCTTGCTTGTTCAGTCAAAAGAAAGCACAGACGAAAAATCGAAAAATGGAGCTCTTGAGACTCAAAAGAGACTCAACGCAGCTGCTAATCTTGAGATTCCGATATCGAAGCAAAATAGTTTGTCAGAATGTTTGTAAATGAGCGTCCTACCGCAAAAATCAGTACATTAAATTTATGCAAAAACTAAGACAAGTACGTGCTTTACAAACAACGGGACGCGACAATTGTAATAATGAATCATTCTGAAAAATATGAGTTAAAAGGTTGCCTGCCCTTTTGGGCCCTGAGAGCTCCATGGTCTAACCTCCAAAAGTACCGACATGCGTCCGCATTCTCCCGAAATCCCCACATAGGTACCTTAAAGTCATAAAGGTAGTTTTGAGCTTTTTAAAGCTTGAAAACGCGTCTTCTCTATGATAAACTTTAAAAACTAATTTTCCAAGCAATTCCTGGATCTTGGAAGAGCCCTCTTCCGGAAAATTCGGCATTATCAAACGATTATGTCCTTGGTATTTTGGAAATGTGGCACCATTAAACCGAGTCGGCTTGCCCTTTCCGTGCCACTAGCGCGTCTTTTCGATCTGATTTGAGCTCTAACTTATCCTCAGGGCATTACAATTCCTTGAGCCTTAAAATGGTAATTATCATGCGTTAATGCTCCTTCACGCGCATGCGCAGAACGCATGCGCCTCCCGGCTAAATGGGGAAAAACACGTTCATCGTAGATTGTAAGAGATCCCACTTAACACTGTGTGAGTTCCATTGGACTTTCGTTCATCCCTTCATAAAAAGAGGTTTTCTAAGACACTAAGATTTACCTTTTCTGTTTCTTTCAGAAGTATACTCATCTTGTGACACAGAAAAAAATTTTAACGTCAGTATACACTTATCAGTTGCTGGTTGAAGGGCCCTTGGGAAGGTTGAACAAATTTTCCGTGGCAAATTGCATTCTTACAAGGAGAATTAACTGTAGGCATTTCTAACTGACAATTTTCCTGATTTTCCTTCTGATCTCGTGTAAAAATCAGAACAATTTTGAGAAAGTATTGCAGAAGTACATTCTTGAGAAAAATTCAAGTGTTAGACTCAATTTTGCGACCTTGGAATGAAGTGAAGTTCTTTCGTCCGGAAAAGAACAAAATGTGAAAAAACAACACAATCCGCCTTTACAATACAAATACAACTTTTTTTGATGGCACCTCAGTCCTGATTGTAGCTAGCGTTGGGGTCAAGTACGAGGGAAAGTGGGCTGTATTCGGGTTGGAAGCGAAGGATAGGAATCCAGGTATTTTGCTCGGTGGCGGAGCAACGAATGATATGAATTTTTCCGACAAGACGAGCCGTGCACATTCAATTTGGGCGTCGTTATATCCCATGCGCAGAGCGTGCACCCTCGGGAAACTCTGGCGACAGAATTAAGGGAGATTGCTGCATGAAAAATTGGAAAGTAAACTGATTTGAATGTAATTAGTGTCGCAGCGCGGAGTTTCGGTAGCAGGGCCCGAGGAACGCCCGCGCATACATTGCATGTTGCAGCATTCCGCGGCGCGGCGCGCGTTCGACAGGGTGCACCAGCCATTAAAAGAACGCTGGAAAGTTGCAAAAGGACAAGATATTTCTGGCAAAAATTCCAACCATATAATCTTTTATTCTTCTCCTTTTTTAAAGAAATTTTATTTAAATTAAACGTAGTAGAATGTGTCTTGAATCTATATCCACGATTTAAGTCATCATAATCTATCAAAAAGAGAAAAAAATCACATTACCTGCTGAAAATTCAAAGAGTATTCACTTAAAAGGAAAACGACAAAAATGCAATATGCACTGGAAAAAAACACACTGGATCTAGAGTCCAGACTCTTAAAAACATCGACAAGAAAAAATACTCTTGATTCAATCGGATTTTTGCTTAAATCAAGAACTAAGCCTCTTAATTTGAGCGGATTTCCTTTTCATTTAAGCAAAAATCTGATTGAATCAGGAGTATTTTTTCTTGTAAATGTTTGCAAGAGTCTGGACTCTAGATCCAATGTGTTTTTTTTCCAGTGTGCCTACATGGGGAAAGCATCGTTTAGCGATTGCAGAGGTGTGATGGTAAGACTAAGATTTCAACACCCCTGACGATTTATCGCATACCGAAAAAGGAACCGAACGAGTTGAACAAAAAGTCAGGCACCACAGTATATTTAGGAGAATCCTTCGTTACGACTGTATTTAAGCTCTACAAGATGAATTTGAGCTGTTCCATCCCTTAACCATTCGATATCAAGAGAAGATATTTACTTCGTGAAAATGAGGGGTTTGCGTGAATTTATTAATTAGACATAATATACATTGATAGCAAGTTTCAGACCACCCATGAGCATGAATTAAACTCAATAATTTTAATAAGAGCACATCTCTAAACTCTCGTGGAGGATGCACCCTCTATCAAATTACGAGACACGCAAGACGTATCAAAGTCTATCGTTTTTTTTTAATTACAGTTTTTGCGGATATGAGCTGCCCGCAAAATCAAATGACTTTATCCTCGAATATTTACATGTATTTATCTTAGAACATCAGTAGCACACATTAGAATAACAGTTACTTAATAATTGAATCATTCTAAAAAATATGTAACCGTCAGAGAATCGAAAATTGAGTTTTTGGCGGTTTGGTATTGCTTGCTGGGCATAGATGAATTTTGTTGCAAAGTGACAAGGAGAAAAACGGATTTTTAAGGCCTAAAAAACATCTGAAAAGTCCAGTAATTCTCAAAAATACTCTAGCGCCAGTAATGCTTCACGCAGTTATCTCGAATTTTCAAGAACGAAAGGGTATATTCGTTCTTTTAGACTAAACATGTAACTGCCTGTGCTTGTCAGATTTAGTAAGTTTTTGCATTTTAAGTGTTTATCTGTAATTTGATCTTTAGAAAGTAAGGTACCATTGTACCTTATGTAGAGGGAGTGCAAATGAAATTTTCGTGCACATTCCCGTTTGAAATACTGAAAATTTGACTTTGAATCGGGAGAAAATGTATTGCAATGATTCCTTCCATTTTAAAAAGGACTCAAGTGCCGATTCATTTTATCGTTCAAATTGTATAGGAAATGAAACAATCACTATCAGATTTTAAATCACAATCTTTTCACACGTCACTTTTAAGCGCTCAGCCGATAGGCAGCGCTTTTTGATTTCGACTTGCCTCTGAGTACTAGTATACTAATGCTAATGCGTTTAAATGGCGCACCAGCTCATCGATGTGTAGGCTTTTTTTTTGGGGGGGGGGTCCATTTTTAAAATAAATAAAGCTGTGAAAACTGTATTTTATGTTTTTAACGTAATTCGCAGGTAGTTTCGATTGTTTGTCTATAAGAAAATTTCTTAGCGGTAAAGTAATTCTTATCGAAATTGATCGTTGAACTCAAATGAAGCCTAAAAAAAACGCGCCGTGAGCTCATTTCCGGGAAACAAAAATACGCGTTTACGGTTTCCTTGGTAAACTTTGTTTGCTATTAGCTGATGTTTTATTTCCATTTTTCAGCCAAGTCGACGGAGTTTATACGTCCTTTCTTCACTAAATACATTAACTAACACCTGAGCGCTTTTCTAATACGATAGTATTACAACTTTCCTGCTTGTTTTTGATCTCCAAGGTTTAGAATGGGATGATTGAAACAGTTTTCTCTGTTTTCCTTGAATTCTCATTTCTGGTATTTAAGTCTTTTTAAAAATGACCGATTCAATTGGCAACGTGTGGGGAAACCATAACACATAAGATAGATATGGGAGAGGGAAGGATGGGACGGACGTAAGATGGGAGGAAAGTACAACGTTGGTACAGTGGTATCAAGGAAATTAATAAAAAGCAGCGGACGGCAATAGACGCGATAAGAGAAATGGTCGGAGGAAGCGCGTAAAAAAAGCACAAAGGGATCGGGTCCCGGGAAGAAATATGTGTGTATTTTGCGGGAGCAGAAGGGTTAATGCGAAATTAGTGTTTACGTAGTTCACTTGAAATTATTTACAGATCAGGAAAACAAAACCGGGACGCTAAAGTAGGTTGTAAATCATGACACATTTCTAGATAATTCTCCTGATTTATGAGTCCTTTGGCGAGTCTCTCGTTTTATTTCACGTGCTCTTGTCGTACTAGCAAGGAATTGATTCCTTTTTTTTCTGACAAATTACTCTATCAATTTCATCTACGGCGGAATATCTCAAGTCTCCTCTGTGGATTGAAATATCAACGTGACATCAATATCTCACAAAATCGCGAACTTTCTCACCTCGTTCTTTCCTTCCTTTGTTTTTCTTTTTCATAGCGGCTCCGTAACATCAGCTCAAAGTTTAAACTTTAGTGATAAATATACTAGTTCGAAGCCGTTTCAGTTCATGGGTTGATTGAGATACATCGGCTTTTAAAATTCTTTCGGTCGACCTAATGTAATCGAAGCTGTGTATCTACATCCCGCGAAGTCAGTTTTTCACCAATCATATTAGAGGAAGCCTCCCAATTTAAACACACTACAAATCCACAGCCATAAATGATAAAGTGAATTTCGGTTAGAAGGTTACTGTTAAATGATTCTGTCGAATTTACATAATCTACTTTTCACTTTGATGCATCATGTATTGCTACTGCAAGCAAACTTGCATTGCATACCGCTTGATTCCGATTCCCATGTGGCACGCGATGTACCGCAGCCTCGGACCCTCTCTTCTTTCATTTCTCCATGAACAAGAATGAGTTACGAGTAAATGAGAATTAAGTCAATTCTAGCACATTTTACTTTTCATTTCAATTATAAACTGCGAAGAAAACGAGGTCATATGGAAGATCATACGATTTTAATCCAATATCATAATTCATAGACATTCGAATTTTTGGGAGGGTTGAAAAGGTTACTCAGTGTTTTGCTTAACCACCGTCCACCCAGAGGCGGATCCAGCAACTTGGCAACACCGGATTTCGTCCATTTAAACCTATGGAAATGTATCGATTCTTGAAAGGGTCAGGTGCTCCGACAAGAATCGATTATTTAGCATAGGTTTAAATGGAGGAAATCCGGTGTTGCCAAATTGCTGGATCCACCTCTGCGTCCACCACGCACCCCAATAACACGACGTAACGTAGACTCAGAACGCCTCCTCCCAGGTGTATTACATAATACAACATAGGCGGATCCAGAAACTTCGGACGGAAGGGGGACCGTGTTAGGGGGGTCCGTTGGGCTTCCACCAGAAAATTTTTGAAACTTTAAAGCATCTAACATGCAGTTTGAGTCAATTTCGTCATGAATAATTACCGAATGTAATCGTCCTTCTCTCTCGTTTCCTCCGCTTCTTCCATTTCTCTTTCTTCCCTTTTTCCTCTTCCTCTTTATCGAGCGAAAGGGAGGCGTACGCCCCCTAAGCCCCCCTGGATCCGCCTATGTAATACAAGCACACTCCTCACTGCACATTTGAAAAAAGAAAAGAAAAGAAAGAAAAACTCTAAAAGACTCTACATTTTTTTCTTCCGGCAAAACATTCCCAACAAGATGTTGTTTTAGCAGCCTCATTTGTTTTCGGTTAAATTTCGAGGAAGCGGAGAGCAGAAGAGATACATTAGCTTTTAAACTTGTTTCGGACGACCTGTAATACAACCGAAAGCTGTGTTCATCCCACGGAGCAAGTTTTCCATCGATCATATTATGGAAAGCCTACCAATTTAAATAACTCGAGCGAGAATCCAGGACTAACTGCGCAACGAGGAAGGAGACAATGCCAACTTGAGCCCAGGAACGACTCAATAAGGCGCGCGGCGCACAGTGAACCGAGTCAGTAAAAAAAACGCAAACTCAAAGAGGACTCAGGAGTCTGAACATGATAAAGAAACTATAAAATTTTCTTTTCTTTAAAACGGAGAGATTTAAAAAGGGTTTCAGTTGTTTTTTCGTAAAACGCCCTTCAAATGGCACCTCTTTGATTTAAAATAAGACTGAATACACTCGCAGAGGACTCAGAAGTTTGGACACGATAAAGAAACTATAAAATTGTTTATTTCCTTAGAAACGAAGAGATTTAAAAACAAGTTTCATTTGTTTTTTTGTAAAATTCCTTTTAAATGGCACCCCTTCACATTTAAAATAAGACTGGTCAGACAAAAATTTGCAGATGTAATTATAACAATGTCAAGTTCAATTTTTCCAAATGGTTTGTGCCATCGTGTCACGTAAAAAACCTAGGAAAAGTACTTTCACTCAGTCGTAACTCGTAAAAGTAATTTTACGAGCCCACCACTCTTTTGTACTCACTCTTCTTTTTTGAGGTCGGGCATGATTTAAAAAATTTAGAATTTAATATCTCCTTCAAAACGTGGAGATTTGAAAGTGGTTTCATTAGTTTTTCCGTCAATTTTCCTTCAAACGACACCCCTTCAGATTTAATTTAAAGTCGGGCGGAATCGACATCAAAATCACAGTTAAAGTGAAAATTTTGTCCAATTTTTCCCGTTGGCTCGTTCCACCGTGCGACAAGAAAAACCTAGAAAAAATACTTTCACTCGCTCGCGAGTGTTATTTTATGTAACTGGATTCGCATGGCCCTCGGTACGGGGAGACGCAGGACAAATTATTCCGGAGCCCTCCCTCCCCCCCCCACGGCATTTCTTGGGGAATAATTCTTCGTCGAGCCGTTGTTCTGCATAAAAATGTTTTCTTTGGCACACAGTTATCAAGGGACTCGTAAACTATGCGCGCGGTTCATCCAAATTAGAAATTCTTATTATCATCAGGCCTGTGATTACATTCATTTCGGATTCATTTTTCGTTAAGCGAACCGTTTTTCCGTTTTCCATTTTCCGAACGCTCCGAGCTCGCCC
>NW_017547132.1:7458705-7530242 GCF_001854935.1 Bemisia tabaci
GCCGGGTGGGTGGGAACTTTATGCGGTCTCGGTCCAAATGCGGCCAATTTTCAATCTGAATTCATTATTCTTTCGGGGAGTGCATAACACAATTTACCGGGGAGCCCTCGCGCGCCCTCGCACGTCTATAACATATATTTAGGCGGCTAGGTGCCTACTTGGCGAATAAATATGTGTGCATACGAGCAGACTAACTTGTTAATGGCCTCCCGAACGATATCTTCAACACTCGCCTCGTTATTATGGTACGACCGCGACGAGGCGAAGGTACGCACGAGAGGTGGGGGGCGGGGGGGATTCACCATGGTGCTCAGACTCCCTTGTGCAATTACTTTCGATATTTTATTCAAATTATCTTCCGCGGTTGCCACTTTTCCGTTCCGATTTTCATCCGATGGGAATTTCACGTGTAGTCGAAGGGATATGGAAATATATTCCATACATTATGTTTACGCACTAAAGAAAAAAGGAAAAAAAAGAAATTTAAAAAAAAAATCATAATAAAAGGGGAAAACTGGGTCAAATATTTTCTGAACTTCGAAGGTTGTGTAAAATCACAGACAAGTAGTCAAGAAAAATTGCAGATTTTAGAGAAAAGTCACTGGAATATGATGAAACCAAACACACAATGTTTTTAACCACTAATCTCGAGAATTTCCAAAATTTAGAACTTTGAAAATGCGTGATGGTTCTTCACGGGCGAGAATATATGGACGTATTTCTGTCAAACGGAAGTATGTGAATTGTGATATGAGCCCTGAGACCCATAAAAATATATGCAGAACAAGGTTCACTATATAATGCACATAGTTCCGTTTGGCAGAAATACATTCATGCGTAAAAAATAGAATATCTTTTGAATACAAAAAAATGATTTAGTCGGTGAGTCCCTAAAAACGGGGCCCTCAAATTAAGAGGAACGCCTCTTCTGTTGATCATTTTCTCAACATCGTTATTAGTTGAGAATTTACCCTTAAAAAAAAGAAGAAAAAAAGGTATACCTTTTTTTCTTAGGCATTGTGGGTTTGGATTTTAGAGAAAAAAGTTGAACCCGTCAACACCGCACAATTCAGTTTCAGTGTCAAATGCAGAAATCGGATTAAAAAACATCGAGGTTGCCACGTAATTAGGTGTTTTGTTGGTTAATTTATTACAGAACACCTTTTCGATGACAGCATCCAGGTGAGTCTCGGCCAGGAAAATAAAATGCGGTTCCCATGCAATTCAGTTTCACGCCACTGGTGGGATTAGTCGACCACTTGCTCTAGTGTCGACGATGAGACTGCAAAACCACTTATCTCGATGATTGCGGAGTTTTATGATTTCAACTCTATTTCATCTTAATCATAATCAATAATTGTGGCTTGAAATTTTTACAAAATATTCTTTACACAGCGAAAAAAATCAACTAAAATCAAGACATGTAGAGTCAAGTGATTTTCTACTCAAGAAATAAATTACGTTAGGATGTTTGGACCGCCGCAAACCAAGATATGCGTTGCTGAAATTTTACCGTTGATGTGTTGAACTTATAACATCTCAATTACTCAAGAAATCCGTATGGTATACAGTTTGATTAAGGAGGCCCTTAACACAGAATCGTAAAATGCATTTTTTTTACATCATAAAGTTCAACAGTTTGTTTTTGAAAGTAGATCTTTGCTTTTGTAGTGGAAACCCGCTGTTAGCGTTTGAAATGGTCTATTTCTCAGAATACTCTTTTGAATTTTACTCTAGATTTGTTAAAATTGTCCTTTTAATGATGTAATGCTAAGGATTTCCTTTAGTATCCCTTAATTTCAATAAATGTCGCAGGCAATTAGCAAGCAGCGCGCAAGTTCACTCGATCAATTGCAATAATTCGCATTGACCTAGCATGGGTTTCATTGGTACAGAATTTCAAAACTCCACCTTGGCTTTGAGCGCCTTCAAATCGTGGTGATACTCTCCGCTTTTCCAGGTAGTTGGTTTGGTTGCCTATCCGACCATACCCGACTAGGGTCACTGATTTCATTCAAAAAGAAAAAAAGTCTATTTGACTTCTACGCTTAATAATCTGTACTCTATTCTCCGAAGTCCCTAAGGCAAGACGTCTTGCCGTTCATTGTAGTATAATGCTAGAGACCCAATGGCAAAACGACTTGCCATTTTAAGTTCTAATTTGAGTTGCCGGAACGCTGCTTCGACACCATTGAATGACTTATAAGTGAGCTCGAACGTTCTATTTTATGATGCGAAAGGGAGACTAATATTTTTGTGGTTTTAGACGGTGTGGAAAGTAACAGGGCTGAATCACTATAAAAATTGTGAAATCTCCGGCTGTGAAGAGGCTACATGAGCTCATTTTTATAATAGCATGTTGAAGACCTGCTAAAACATCTTTAACTACAATATTAACAATGTGCAGCCTCGTCGGAACTGTTTAAAAGGAGACCGAAAATGGGGCCTTCCTCAGGCAAGAAGTTTTTTTTAAAAAAACGAGCTTTTTATGAAGACGAATTGGACGGACAAAGTTGCGAGCTCGCACCCATGGAGAAGGCAAGAGAACACTTAAACTGTCCGTACTGGTGTGCTAAGGAAAACCACCGTATGAGCCTTCAGGCGGTACCAAAGAGCCATGCACAAAAAGGGCCAAAAACGGCCCATTTTTGGGCCTTCGAAATTGGGGTCGAAGTGAGGTTTTTTTTCATCCCTAGGGTGACTCTTTACACTTACTAAAATTTCAGATTGAGTATACGCACCATTTTCGAGTTATGGGGGGGCAAAGTCCCCGATTTTCACCCATTTTTGCAGGTGTTTTAATGTCGAACATCGGCTGTTACGAGGTACTAGATCTAGATATTGAAGCGCGGTTTTCGGTAATTTGTTCAGCTATTCCTGTAGTATTTTTCCACATCTTTCATAAAGCCCCAAATGGTTTTTCGGGGGGCGGGGAGGGAGGGCTTTATTCATACTACCATGACCGTTAGCGCATCTTACTGACTTTACTTTGTTCTCTTCTCTCCACGCCGCGGTCATGATGGTATTTTCCGTTGAGAATTTTTCTTCTTCTTTACATTGTACCAATTTTAATATCCTCCCTCCCTTTTCCCCTTTTTACCCCCTCCCCCGCAATCCAAACACTTCCTCTCAAGTGCTTCATCCTGTAAGGCAGATATGACAGGGTCATATGTGGGGGATTATTTTTCTTTCTTCACGATTGATAAAATTTGACCCTACTTACTTCTCCCTTACAGGGGTAAGGGCCCCCCTTACCCCTGTATTATCCCCCCCCCACAAGCCCGCTCCACTTTACTTGAAGTAGTTTGCTCCCTCCGCAGCAGAAATGACGATGTTTCCTGTGAGGAATTTTTTCTTATTCATATTTTTCTTGTTTCCCTTTCCACTTCTATGTCTAATTTATTCTTTCCAAGGTACATTCTCTTCCGCTTTCTCTTCGCATAACTATATTACTCCCACAAAAAAAGATTAAAAAGTAGAAGAAAAGTGAAAAGTAAAGAGAACGAGGCAAAAGAGGGACAAATAAGAGGGGAAGAGAACGAGAAGAGTAGGAGGGTGGCTCCCATGTATTCAGTATTTCAGTACCTAAACATAAGTAAAAAATTATTTGCCAGAAATATCGTCATTTCTGCTGCGGAGGGAGCAAACTACTTCAAGTAAAGTGGAGCGGGCAGGTGGGGGGGGGCCCTTACCCCTGTAAGGGAGAAGTAAGTAGGGTCAAATTTTATCAATCGTGAAGAAAGAAAAATAATCCCCCACATATGACCCTGTCATATCTGCCTTACAGGATGAAGCACTTGAGAGGAAGTGTTTGGATTGCGGGGGAGGGGGTAAAAAGGGGAAAAGGGAGGGAGGATATTAAAATTGGTACAATGTAAAGAAGAAGAAAAATTCTCAACGGAAAATACCATCATGACCGCGGCGTGGAGAGAAGAGAACAAAGTAAAGTCAGTAAGATGCGCTAACGGTCATGGTAGTATGAATAAAGCCCTCCCTCCCCGCCCCCCGAAAAACCATTTGGGGCTTTATGAAAGATGTGGAAAAATACTACAGGAATAGCTGAACAAATTACCGAAAACCGCGCTTCAATATCTAGATCTAGTACCTCGTAACAGCCGATGTTCGACATTAAAACACCTGCAAAAATGGGTGAAAATCGGGGACTTTGCCCCCCCATAACTCGAAAATGGTGCGTATACTCAATCTGAAATTTTAGTAAGTGTAAAGAGTCACCCTAGGGATGAAAAAAAACCTCACTTCGACCCCAATTTCGAAGGCCCAAAAATGGGCCACTTTGTGCATGGCTCTTTCGTCTGATGATGAACAAATTTCCAGAAGAAATCGTGCAAATTTTTCTCCCAGTTTTCGGAAAATTTCATTCGCAATTTAATCTACAATATCTGAATATTCTCAGGAGGAATAAGCATGAGTTACCATTAAAATTTAAGTTTGTTGACGGACAATTTGGCAACATCCGTACGTTCTTACGACGTTTTTCCTCAGGACGGCAGCGTAGGACAATAGCCTCGTCGATTTGGATTAACCGCCATTATTCGGGGCGCAGTTTCGGGGGCGCTCGCCCTAGGGTTATTGAGTGCGGCACGTGAGACGGGAGGGGGCAGGGATGGGGGACGTTGACTCCCGGGGGCGGCGGCGGTGGTGGCGGGTCAGGAGTCAGATTGAGTTTGAAGCGAGCGTCAGATACGGCGGAAGCTCCCCGAAATAACACTTCAAACACCCAACACGGATCCGTAAACGTGCGAAACTTATCCGGCAAAAAGTGCCGCGGTCAAGTTTGTGAAGGGGGTATCGCTCCGCGCCGGGGGAATTCGCCCGCCGCCCCGAAAGTTAACCGCCGCCCCTCCCGTCGGCCCCGGAGCCCCGGCTAATAATTAGCTTAGAGTATAGTGATAAGCGCGACTAATCTAGCGACTAACGGTCCGGCCGAGCGACCCTTGCTCGGATATTACAAAATAAACTGCTTTCTGGTCATCGGGCCGCGGCGCGGCGCACAGTAGGGTCCAGAGCTTGCACGTAATGGAGCTCTTACATGCGTCAGGGATTTGCGATTTAAGTACCTTTTTGAACGTAAAATTTTGCGAGAAACACGATAATGCCACGGGTCAGGGTGTCTAGTTTATTTCATTTCGGGAAATCCTGATTTTAGACTGCTAAATCTTGATTTCATAATTTTTCCAAATCCTGATCAAATCCTGATTTTTTGCGGAGAAAAATTAAAATTTCTGTAATAGCTTCATAGAAAAATTCGATCGGACGGCCGACTTTTCTCAAATCCTGATTTTAAGACCGATTTTTCCTCAAATCCTGATGAAATCGGGATTAAATCCTGATTTACTACAAATCCTGATAGAATCGGGAAAATCCTGATGCTAGACACCCTGCTGGGTTTTCTCTTAAATCAACTTCAGAGTTAGAAAAAAAAACTCTTAAAGTTGAGACCAGGGTTGCCACCAAATCTAGAAAATGAAATTCTGACATTTACCTGATTTCCATGACACATTTTAGTTAAATTCCCTGACAATTGAAGATATGCCAGGTGGTCAAAGAGACATAATTAGAAATAGTTTTGGGGTAAAATTTGTTGTCCGAAACGTCAAACCCATTATAAAAAATAAATAAAGGAGCTTAACCATTTTTTCCTGACGTTTTCGTCATTTTCCCTGACTGTGACATCCCTGTAGAGAGGATATTCCACGCTACCCTGAGAGTACATCTCTATATCAAGACAAACTGTCCATGCAGAGATAGGGAGCAAATACATTAGCAGGGTTACCGTGTTTTCAGTTTTGGAGTCCTCAAACAAAGTGGCTACACCCTGTTGATGTATTTACTCCCTATCTACATGTAGAGTTTGTCTTGATATGGAGGTGAACTCTCAAGGTAGCTTGCGATATCTCCTCCATTACGACCTCAACTTTGAGAGCTTATCTTGAGCTTTGAAGTAGATTTCAGAGAGAACCAGTGGCACCATCGTGTTTTTTGCGGAATTTTACGTAGGAATCAGTATTGAAATTGCAAATTCCGGACACATGCCAGAGCACCATTTCTAAACTTCAGGAGTTTATATATTCATTGATACATAATGTGGAGGTTAAAAGGCAGGTTTCTTGTAAAAACTCATGATTAAAATTTATGATGTAACGAAATAAACATCATTTGCAGTTTCTGTGGAGGAGATCATGTATAGGGCCTCCCCTAAAGACCCGTTCCACTGTGCGGCGAGGGCGGGCCGGGGGCGGGGGATAGCCCGGCTTAGCTCACAATGAAACAGCGCTCAATCAATTTTACGCCGATGATGACAAGGATGTAATTGCCGCCCTTTGTGGGCGCTTCCTGCGTCATACAGCTCTCCTTAGACGAAGCCTCCCGTCAGGAGATGTATGCGGACGCCTTGTTAAACTTCGTGGTGGTAGACATAAACAGTGAATGAACGATTATTCACCCTACCGTTGGATTGGATAAATTCCAATTTTGAAAAAAAAAAAAAATCATTGTTTGTTTCAAAAAGACTGCGTCGAAGAAACCAAGCAAGTCACTGATTCATCTTTTCTTTGGTTCTTCTTTTTACGGTAAAGCTGTACAACGTTATGTACGATTCCCCGGAAATGTGAGAAAGGAGAAAAACTCAAGTTTGATATTTTTCTTCTTCTCTAGGTAAGGAGGGAGCAGAATGAAAAACATTTGAGCTATTCGTCTCGTTTGTCCTGAGAAATGCGGTTGAAAAGTATGTGAAAATAGCGGAGAATTTGGCATGGACTTACAGTGATGTAAATATTTAAAAAGAAGCATCTTGATTTTTTTTATTCATTCATTCGGCGCAATACTCAGGAACGGAAAAATAAAAAAAATACAAAGATTGCAACATAAATATTCTGATTATTACTAAAGTAAATACATACATCGTGTTCGACGTCATGACCAAACAACTTGTTTGGTATGGTCATGTCAATAAGATGACGGAAGAGAGGCTGCCAAAAAAGATGCTTGATTGGGTTCCTCCTGGGAGGAGGCGTAGGGGACGCCCAGTGAGAGGTTGGCGACAGGGGGTGTTAAGTGAGATGAGGGAGTGTCAACTCCCTGATAACCTGTGGGAAGACCGAGCTTTGTGGCGATTAGGTGTCGCAAAGCGCCAAAGAGCGCTATAACAGCGACTCGTATGTAAATACATACGCCCGACATGAAATGTCATGCGCGATGGAAAAAATTGAAAAAGTTTTTCTTTCTACTGGAATTGAAGCTCTAAGCTCAAAAACGACCCAACTCGGGATTTTTGCGATAGTCATTCTCATGCTAAGAAACATTCCTTCACTGGTTGTTGCGCAGTTTTTATCGTGTCCCGAAAAATCTCATTAATCCGAGAAGGGTGGTTTTTCGAAGTGAGAGCTTTAATTGGCAGAGAAATGTCTATCTAGAAATTATGAATTAATTAATCGATCGATTGACTGACCATCAAGTCGTTCTCAAACCCCCCCCCCCCCNAAGCAACACGGTAAAATAGCTAATTCAGAATTTCAGAGATACTTGGGATGGAACTTATGACAGTTAAAGATGCAAGTCAATAGTGACACAAATCCGAGCTATGCACAGGAACTAAACCACTGCCACCCTCTCCTCCTACGTTTCTAGAGATGAGAACATAAAGCTAAGCCGAGAGCATAAACTCATCAGCCGTAATGATGCTCTTGTTATCGTATGTCTCTTGTGCCTGCGGTCCTAATACGATACTGAATGAGGCTACGGCTCCACAGAGCGTAAGCGACGCGGGCCTTCGTGCTCCGCTCCAGTCCTTCATACATAGCTACTCAAACGTCTCAAATCATATAGAATGTTAACGTAGGTAGAATGAGTTAAAGGTGGGTAAAAATAAGAAACTTTAAACGTAGGTAAAAATTAGAGAAATAAGCGAATTTACGAATGGACCACTAGACAAGGTACGAATTTCAGCATTCTGATTTATGTTTCTTAACCAAAATTTCACGTAAAACACGATGCGCCTAACAAACATTACCGAAATCAACTCTTTACGAAGATATTTAATGATTTTTGATGCGTGAATTCAAACCACCCGCTCATGAAAACTCAATGCTCTACGTGATTCACATCGCGCGCTAAACGTTTATCATGACAGTCTCTGCGAGATAAAAATCTGGCAACCTCAATCTTGACGCGTTTGCTCAGCTACAGCAAATTGCTTACAGTTTGAACAACACATGGTGGGAAATGAACATTACTCGATTGAGAAGCTTGTTGAAACCGTTGTAGTGCGCGATTTGACTCACGTAGAGCTTTGAGTTTCTTGTGAGCGGGCCATTCAAATTCCTCGTAACCAATGTGATATAAAAACGTTAGTATCTTCGTTAGGAGTTGGTTTCAGTCATTTTTGTTGCGCGAATCGTGTTCTGAGTGAAATTCTGGTTAAGAAACATGTTGCAGAATGCTTAAATTCGTACCTTGTCTAGTGGTCCATTTTGTGTAATTTATACGGCCTCTTTGATATTTTAGGAAATTTCATCTGTACGTATCATCTCTTAATGAATTAGACAACATTTTAAATTTGTCATATATTCTAGAATATTCTGAAATATAAAGTAATGCATTCTGAGGAACAAAAACGAATTTCAAATTCAGCGACGGTACATGGATGGAAGGGAAATTTCATAAAATTTCGAAGATACCGAATGAATTTTAAATGTTTATTATTTGCCAGAATCATTAATGATACTAAACCTCTTGTAACGTGTCACATTATCTCTATTCTGATACGGAAATGAGAATTATGATGTGCTGTGTGAGATGAGAGGGGGTGCAAAGGGGTGAGTAAAGAGAAACTGGACTACATTTGGCAATAAGAACCTACACTTTTTGCTTCAGTTTACAAAAAAAGCACGATTGAATCGTATTTCATACATCAAACAGGTGGGATTGTATCGATACCGATTGGTTCAACATACAAACATAGCCTTAAAAGTGAATTGAGGAATCTTGTGATAGAATTTTTATTCTTCTGTGTAACGTATGGCAACGAAAACTGAAATTGTTAGGAATTTTCTCATTTTCAGCTTTTTCGACTTAAATTTGCTTATATCCTAACATTTTTGTTTGAGGTTATGTTCTATTGTTTTGAACCAAACGATACATCAAACCTTTGTCGGATACGATCCATTGCAAAATTTTGTCCGATTAAAGACCGCGAAATTACTTACGCCGTGGCGTGCGGCCACTCAATGAAACCATGGCTTGAGACAGTACGATTTGCGTTTTTGCGTGCGCGCCTCGAGCCAAACAACGCAACGTAACGTACGCTGGAAACAGTTGATTCGGAATCCGCGAACCTCGACTTCCCTCCGCGGCGCGGCGCACAGTGGATCGAGTCAATCAGAGAGGTCGGACATGAAATTGTTGACTAAAACTGCAAATTTCGATGTTTATTTCGACGCATTCTAAATTTAAAAAGGTGTCTCTAGAGGAAAATTGCACGATAAAACCAATGGAACCACTTTTAGAAGCTCAAAGTTTTGTATGAACGGAGTTATAAGCTTTTAAAGTTTCCGAATTTTGTCCGATCTCCCCCCACTGACTCGATCCACCTAGAGTACCTATATTGAGAGAGTATGGCCACTGGGCCCCATGGAGAGGCTTAGGACCCAAAAATGGCGGTGCGTTCTTTTGGTTTTTGTGGATGGGAGGGGGTCGTTGCCAACTTTTGACGGTTTTCACCAATCGCACTTGCTGCCAACCTTACTACATCTAAGATAATTTTTCTCAAAAATTGCACACGATTAGCCATAAAAATATGTAAAGAAGTCGCAATAGTGCATTTGGGTAAATTCCTCGTTACGATTAGCAAAGAAAACTACATTTTGAGTCATTTTGCATTACATTAATTTATGGGGTCCGCCATTTTTGGGTCCTAAGGGCTCCATTCAGCCTGAGATGGCAGGGCCAATCAGATGTGGTAACACCAGTGGCCATACTCTCTCAATGTAGGTACCCTAGATCCACCGTGCGGCGGTGCAAACGCCACGGTGATGGATAAGTACGATCCGAATTAATGCCTACTAATGAATAGGGAGCTATGAGAATAAGACACGACTATGCTTTGTGCCTCACTATCTGGTTTGAACTCTCATTAAAATCCCTCTCGATTTTCCGTGCTCCCACCCCGTGCTCATCAGTCAATACTCTACTGAGCTGTACGTACCTATCAGGTTGTCAGATTTTCACGGATATCCTCGCGAATTATGAGGTTCTCGAGGGTTATTATCCCTTCGTGGCAACCGTGGTGACGATTACCTGGCACAATTCCTCCCTCTTGAAAAGGCATTCCAATATTTTACTAATTAATCGCCGAAACGCCGCCGATTTAAGTGGATACCAGGATACCCCCGACATACCTACCGGCTCTGAGAGATTCGTACTTCCACGTTCTCGCATAGGATTCCTTTTTTAACGATCCTCAACTGTATCCTTTTCTCGTTAATCGCCACTATACTAGAAATTAAATAATTCGTAATTTTTCTCACGAAAGAACGTAACCGTAACTACATGTCAGTCTTGCCAGATTTTTCCGCGCAAATTGTGTTTTTACGAGAAGAATTTATAGAATATCTGACTGAATATTCCTCTAATTTTTCCTCTCATCTCATGCAAAAATCAGACACATTTTTAACGAAAAGTACGCGGGTTTACTCTCGTATTAAATGGAATTGTTTAAGTCGATTTAGCAACTTTGGAATGAAGTTACGTTCGCTCGTGCGGGAAAGGATGAAGGGTTATACCAGAAATTTGATAATTCGTCGTTTTCCTCACGAAAGAATGATTAGCTACATTTCGATGTTGCCAGATTTTTCCACACAAATTGCATTTTTACAATGAGAATTTTGAGAATATCAGACTGAAAATGCCTCGAATTTTTCCTTCGATCTCATGCAAAAATCGGACAAATTTTAGACGAAAATTACGCAGGTTTCCTCACGTATTAGATTGAAATGTTTAAGTTAACTTGGCAACTTTGGAATTAAGTTACGTTCCTTCGTGCGGGAAACGATGAATTGTAACCCCGATTTACTACGAATCTGGACAATATCCTGGCGGCCGGTCGAAATACCCAGAACTTGATCGGGCTCTGTGTGTTTACTTCAAATTTCACTGATGATAGCCAGAAATGATACTATCAATTTTTCAGGATCATTAGTTTTGAGCTCGCTTGTTCAATGGAAGTGATCTCACCAACAACTCACCATTAAATTCGGGTTGACAGGTTTTCTCAGATTTTTAAAAATTCCGATTTTCGGAATTTCAATACGTAGTTCACAGGAATCTCCCTATTTTTTCGAATGATGTTAAAGCACGAAAAAAAAAGTGTTCAAAGGTGTGTATTTCGAGCTCTCATTAGAACGCATATCACCGAGAAAGTCGAGGGATCCGAGGAGGTCCCCCAAGCGGCGCACAGAGGATCGAGTCAGTAGGAGAGGTCGGACAAAATTTGGAGACTTCAAAAGCTTATAACTCCGTTTATACACAATTTGGAGGTTCTAAAAGTGGTTCCATTGGTTTCTTCGTGGAAATTTCGTCTAAAAAACTCCTTGAAATTTAAAATGTGACGAAATAATAATCGAAATTTGCAATTTTAGCAAAAAAATCTCCTGTCCGGCCTTTCTGATTGACTCGATCCACTGTGCGGCGGTTATACTTTCGACAACGCGTTTCCCTCTAGCGCGATCCATGGTCTATACTTTGATAACGAAAAATAAACGAACACATCGACATTTTTAATTTTTTAAGAAGTGGCTTTGTTGTACCTTTTTGATGTCAATGGTGTACCTAGTGTGCCTGGTTTGCCGGATTTTCAGATTCCAATTGTTGGATTCCAATGTGTGTGTTTATTTCCCGATTTTTATGAACGGATCATGAATCGCCCCAGAGGGAACGCTTGCTTAGTCAAGAGTGTGACCACTTACGCCAAGTCAAGAGTGTGTGTGTGTGAGAGGGCAGTGGCGAGGCGCGAATAATCGATTTTCGATATTTCCTCATTTGACGCAATGACAAAGCATCGATTATTAAGGGTTCGTTGCGAACACCCTATTTATCGATCCTTTCTCATAGGTTTAAGTGGCAGAACAATCAATATATAGCAAAGCACGCCACGCCACTAATAGAGGGATCTCCACGGCCTCCTCGGCAATAATCTTTTTAAATGGTGATCAAAATACGCAACTTCTGACTAGTAATTCGTGATTTAATAACGTTCAAAAAAATTAGGGGAAAATCCCGAGAACTATGTTCACTCTCTTCTTTTCAAAAACGCAATAGTTGAAAATTAGTGAAGGGGCTTATTGCATAAATCAGTCTATAAAGGCGGGTGACTAGACAAGTAGACACACAGTAAAGGGGGGGGGNACGGGGTGGAGAGGGGTGGGGGAGGTGTGAGAGTAGATTGAGGATGGTCGTTGTTCAAAACAATCGACCTTCCACGGCTGCGGTTCGGAAACGTGTCTGGCATGAATAAGCCGATTGACCAATCAATTAAATCTTGGCCGCCGCCGCGGACTGGAGTGCCCGCGCGTACAGATATACTTAAAAAATTCGCCTCTTTATTTACCTTATTTCGAGCCGACGCCTCGTTGTCTGTCTTAATTTATCTCATTTTTAAATGTAATTATTGCGAATCTTAAAAGCACGGAACAATTTTTCGATGAAGAATTAACACGCAAATGTTTTATTCCTTCATTTGAGGGTGTACTCAGAGCTGATACAGCGGTATTTTTTATGATATTTTTTTCTGAAACGGGAAATAATATAAAAATATATTTAAAACTAAGAAAATACACCACCTAGTGACATCATTATAATTCAATGGAGATGTTGCGTGTGTGAGGAATTTGCGATTTGACTGATAATTCCTATGTAAAAGTTCTCGAGAAACACGATGGTTCCACTGGTTTTCTTTGATATCAACTCCCAAGCTCAAAAAAAGCTCTCAAGTTGAGGCCAAAATGGAGGGGATATCCCACGCTATCCTGAAAGTCCATCTCTACATTAATACAAACTCTCCATGCATAGATAGGGAGCAAATACATTGACAGGGCTGCCACTTTATTTGGGGACTCCAGAACTGAAAACACGGCAACCCTGCTGATGTATTTGCTCCCTATTTTTGCATGGAGAGTCTGTCTTGATAGAGAGGTGGACTCTCAGGATAGCGTGGGATATCCCCTCCATTTTGACCTCAACTTGAGAGCATTTTTTGAGCTTGGGAGTTGATTTCAGAGAAAACCAGTGGCACCATCGTGTTTTTCGAGAACTTTTACGTAAGAATCAACAGTCAAATTACAAATTCCTCACACATGCAACATCTCCATTAACTCAATGGCGGATTCCAAGTATCCCCCATGCGCGTTATTGATGACGGCAAATACAACTATTCGTACTCGATGAATGGCAGCGCTGCATGAGCAGAAAATGAAGGCGCTCGGCTATCTCAATATCAAAGCTCGAATGCAACTATTTGTACTCGATGGATGTCTGTGATGCATAAAGCAAAACGATGAATGCACTGTATGTTTTTTGGCGCTCTAAGAGATGATTCCACGAGAGAAAAATGATAATGTAATGAAAGACTGATGTGACAACATTGATATAAAGAAATCCGAGGGACAGCTTAATCGACAACTAGACAGTAAAAATCAACGTAGGGCGCCAATGAAGTGGCTTGATTTGAAATTGATCAAATCTAAATGTTTCATTTGAGCAGAGGTTGGACGCGAATGGTGACAGCGATTACTTACTTTCGGAAGTCAACTGTTAGATTCGTTTAATTATTGTAGATAACCAAAGAGTTGAAGGTGGATCTTCAGCTTTTGTTCAATGCATTCTGGGTACGATCGCTATATCTCAAATGATCTAAGTTGAATTATTTGTGGAAAATCTAAATTTCGGTCTGTGGATAAAACATTGAAGAATGATCGTGCTGAAAATCATCCTCCAATATCTTAAAACAAAGTCAAAAGTACCGTTTCCACTTGACCATCGACATAGATATAAAATTGAAATTGGTTGCAAAATGGAAACTGTGCTTTTGACTTTATTTTAAGATTTTGGAGAATGATTTTCGTTCTCGAACACTCTTCAATGATTTATCTACAGACTGACATTTAGATTTCCCCAAAATCATTCTATATACTAAATGACCAAATTTAAGATAAATTGATTTTACCCAGAATGCATTGCGCAAAAGCTGAAGATCCACCTTTAACCTAATTTGTAGAAATTGCCCTGGCAAAATGCTCATCCCAACATTCATCAGGCATCATAACGCAAATATGTTGCTCAACAAGTTGCTAATCAACCATCACTGGGCGAAAAATAGCGTTGACCTCCGAATTTTACTCGCATTTCGCTCGGTTATTAGATTAGATTTTTGGAGCGGGATGTCTAAAATATATTGCCTCAGTCTCACTGAGATGGGTCCAAACATTTTGAGAACACGGAGGGAGCCACATGCGTGGTTTTTCCTTTTCCAATGCAGAGATTTTCCCACGAGGACCCCTACTTTATACTGCCGTGCTAAGGAAGAACGCCGTATGAACATTTGAGAGTTGCCAAGTTTCCTCCGATAAATTTTTTTTTTAAAGGAATGTTATGAATATTTTTCCTTGAAATTTTCAGGAACTTTAGCTGAAATTGTGAACAAAATTATCTGAAAAAGTAGAAGAAAAATATTCATAAGTTAACTAGAAAATTTGTATTTTATCGAAGGAAATTTGGCAACGTCTGAAGGCTCATACGGCGTTCTTCCTTAGCACGGCAGTATACTATCAAGCTTTTCGAATTAAAGAACTTCAAATTAGCTGGCGGAGACTGTACAGGTTGCCAGGCAGAATCCTCGTTATTCCTCTGACGTAGAGACGTACCTTAAATTTCACGTGCACCAAGTTCGCCGTATAACCCAACGTATTCCGCGACTCATGTGAAAATAGAAATGCGCCGTTACGTAAGTAAGTGGCGTCACGAGTCACAAAATTGAAGGCTTTATTCAGGTATGAGGCGCAGAACAGAAGGATGATCTTCCACGTCATAACCGAAAGGGAGCCCATCTCACCAAAGGCGAGCGCTCCGGCTTAGCGGCCAAAAATACGGTCTCTAATGACTTGTGCGTAGGCAGGCCATGAGTGGGGTTTACTTTGATCTGAGCCCGTGTGCACTGCGAGCTCTCCAGAACAGGCAATAACTGCGGATTCAACGTTGGATTTTGAGGGTTCTTGAGCGCGGGCCGGCAACCCTCGAGGCCCGGCTCGAAATTAGCGACTCAGAAAAGGCTTAAAGCTTGCGAGTAAACTCTGCTCAAAAATTAAGTGCCAGCGAAGCGGACGAGGCAGAGCGGGAGTGGGTGGGGGGGGGGGGGGGGGGGGGGAGGCCAAAGGCTTAATCAACGCTGGTTTTATTGCTTTTGATGTTAAAGCCATTCCATTACATTTGGCTCACACATTTTCGCCGAAATAAAAAATAGCGCCCGGGAAAAAGGCTAGGTAGAAGGGGTAATTAGTGATCCCCCGAGGATCCAAGTTCGCGTTTTCCTATTTTTTGACCTCAAGAGGGCGCTGCTGCTGCCGGTGGGTTGTGGGAGGGCAGCAAGATGGACGGCTGGGGGTCAGGAGCCACGCTTCGAGTCCTTGACTCATGATTTATTTTCAGTTTCAAATTATTACCTCTTGTTTAGGTTTTAATTTGCTGCCGCGATTCCCTCGCCCTTCCTCATCTCGCCAGCACACTACTGCCGTGCTAAGCAAAAATGTCATATGAGTTATCAAGCGTTGACAAATTTCCTTCGACGAATCACAAATTTTCAGGAAAATGTGTGTATATTTTTCCTCCGATTTATCAGAGGATTTTGTTCGTAATTTAATCTAGAAAGTCTGAAAATTTCAAGGAAAAATATGCATAACGTTCTTTGGGAATACATGTTTTATTCGAGGAAATTTGGCAACTCTCGAATGTTTGTACGGCGTTCTTGCTTAGCACGGCAGACTATACTCTAGTACCGCTGTCTATTGCAGTTGGTTAAGGCGCCACGAAAAAAGGTCTCAATTCGTCGCCGGCCTGCCATAAAGGCGTAACTGCACTTTGCAATGAACCCCGTCGTCCATATAACTCAATGCTTTCCTGAGCTCGTCTCTCAGTGTAGTTACGCCCTTTTGTCAGTCAAGTTACGAATTAAAACACTTAACTCATTTACTATTTTTAATCAAACAATACTCACATTTGAATCCTTTATTGAGGAGGGGAAAAACCAGGATCTTATTAATATTGTACATTCGATACCTGAGTTCTGGTTCGGGACGGTTTCGCCGAGCCGTGATTCGTAGTTGAATTGTTCAGTTTGTAGCGCCGAGAACTAAAATTAATTATACTAACCACAGTCTCCCTTCCCCCTCCCCCTCTCTCTCTCTCTCGGTTTCTGTGTTTATGACTTTCCCCTTCTTTTCAATGTCTGTAAATGATAATTCTTAACATTGTAGTATCTATGAGGTTTCCGAAAATTCAAATTTGCAGACCTCAAAATGAATCATTCATACTATAAAATTTCCTATGACCCCCTCTCTTCCCTCAATTTTTCAGAAAATAACGGAGAAACCCCCAAAAAAAACTGAAAAATGATTATACAATGTCACTACTACCATACTAAACTAAGGTATCTCTTGACTATGATTAATTTACGGTTAAATAATGTAAATAAGATGAACCTATCATTGAGATCCGGGATACGTAATGTCCCGGTCAAAATTATTTTTGAAATATTTTTTTTTTTTCATTAAGTGGGAGATTTACGTAAGAATGGACTTGGTCACCCCCTCCTCCCTCTAAAGCCGTAGTAATAAGGCGATTTCAGGCTTCCTATCCTTCAGTAGCTTATGTATTACTTGAAAGACCTCTTAGCACTGAATATCATGTCTGAAGGTTGAAATTTTCCCCCAAATTACAAAAATTTAAAAAAAAAAAAAACTTGTTTACAGTTGGACGTAAGATAAGGGGAGTATTCAGTCATACAAAGCGAGATTTTCCGAGGGAAAAATCCCCGGGATGATTTATGGGATTCCTACGAATATCCCGCGGCAATAAATGCTCCGAGCAGTTACTAAACAGTTCAAACTTGTGAAATTAAATTTTTTCTACGAGCCTATAATGAATTTATTGTTCGCCGAGAGTTTATTGCCGCTCGGATATTCGGCGGCCGTTAAATGTATCCTCGAGGAATCGATAAAGGCTGTAAAGGAAGCTTACCCCGAGCATAAATTGAGTTGTTCTCATAGATTTGTAATACTTTGAGCCAACTTCTCTATCATAAAGCTTTTACTCGGATCCCGGGAGCTTCGTATAAATCAAAGCGGAAAGAAGCGGAACTTGGGATTTTTATGTCTGTTTACCTATCGATAATATTTTATGGGCGCGAGCTGTGGAGGATTTAATGGGTGGCAACGCTAAAACAAAATCCACGGGCTCCTTGGCGCGCGATTTGCCTTTTTTCGCACCCCCCCCCTCTCCCCAATCCCTGCAATCATTAAAAGAGCTCAAACGGATTTCGCATGCCTTGTCGATCCAAATTCAAGTCCTTCGACATGATAATCTAGTAGACTGGGCTCAAGCGGAAGGCCACGTGTTTGCATGGCCTTGTAGAAACGACCCAACCGTGCTGTCGTGCTAAGGAAAAACGCCGTATGAACATTCGAGAGTTGCAAACTTTTCCCGGATGAAACATATATTTTTGAGGTGATTCGTGCATATTGTTCCTTGAAATTGTCAGATACTTAAGATTAAATTGTGTGAAAAATTTTCCGAAAATTTTGACGAAAAATATCTGATGGATTCCTTGAAAATTCGTAATTTATCGGAGGAAATTTGGGATCACCTGAAGGTTCATACGACGTCCTTCCTTAGCACGACAGCGTGGGTGTTTGGCGAAGGACAGTCTGTCTCGGTGCCTTTCACCTTTCCAAAATTCAAGCAGACCTTCCGCCTTTGAGAAGGAAACAAAATCAAAGTATTTAGTAGAGCAAACTTAGCCTGATTGCTCCTTTCTTGAGTTTCGCATCAAGACTTTTAGCGATATTTGACTAGAAAACTCATTTCTTTCATGATATTTGTCAAAGACGAGTTGCTTAACACATTTACAAAATGACGCTGGTTATTCTTTGACACCAATAACACTATAAGAGGTTTCTGGACCATTATCCACCGATAATTTGCTCCAAGAAGTAAGTTTTTTTTGGAAATTTCCGCCGGAAAAGTTTTGTCTCACAACTGACAAGATACACCGCAACTCCTCAATCGCCCCGTTTTTACATCAACTCAAATATGTGAAAAGACAAATAAATTTACTCACGTTTTTTTCGAAACCAGGGTCGGATGAATGGTGGCATACGAGACGCGGCTGCGCCAGGCGCCGCACCATCAGGGCGAGGATACTGAAATAAGAAAAGAAATATAAGAAGAACTGTTTGAAAAAACTTAAGAAAAAAAAAATAATCAATAATAAAAAGTAGCAGTATCGTCAGCAGTACAGACAAATAGTTACCGCAAATATGTGCAATGCGCGAAGTATTCATGCAGTCTTGTAGGCGCTAATGTGCGTTTGACTCTGACCGCACTTTTTGGCGCAATGCGCGAAGTATTCCTACAGTCTTGCAGGCGCTTATATGAGTTTGATAGTTTTAACACCAACCACACAGTGTTCAGCGCGATTATTCTAACTCGCGTTAGGATAATCACGGCATCCAACAATGGAGCTTAAAAGGCCCATGTTGTGTGTTAGTTTCAAGGAAAGTTACGAATATCTCTTCTTGAAATGTTTAGGGATCTTAGATTGAATTGCAAACAAAACGCTCGAAAAAATTGGAAATATAATATTCATAAACCTACCAGGAAATTAGTGTTATATCTACGGAAATTCGGCAACATCTAGAGGCTCATACGTCGTTTTTTCTTGACGTGAAAGAACTATGTTTCGGGACGATTCGGTTCAAGGCAGCTTGCGAAGTTGGAAGCGTGTTCTCGGCCCGACCCGAGGATCCGGGGAGTGGCGGGGCGTGCTTTGCGATACATCAACTGATCTGCCATTTAAATCTACGGAAAAGGATCGATATACAGGGTGTTCACAACGAACAGCTTAATAATCGATTCTTCACCATAGCTTCAAGTGGAGAATCGATAATCGATCATTCAAGTATCGCCACTGGATCCGGGCAACTTTTTTGCCGGGAAAATTGGCCGTCGCGACATTTGAAGTCCGCGCAGCGTGCTTTGCGATATATCGACTGACCTGCCAAAAAATCTACGGAAATGAATCGATATACAGGGTGTTCGCAACGAACGCCTTAATAATCGATCCTTCACCATAGTTTCAAATTGGGAAACATCGATAATCGATCATTCACGTCTCGCCGCTGGATCCGGGCAACTTTTTTGCCGGGAAAATTGGCCGTCGCGACATTCGGGTAGGCCCGCTTTTCATGGAGCGGGACGCGGCGACCGAGTTAGCAGCTTGTGCATTCGAGCGACTCCACACCGCATCGCATCGCCATTCGCCAACGCATTATAATTAAGCCCGCGGCGTGACAATGCACCGCAAAAGTTGCGGTTTCACCAGCTTTTGTTTGTTCCCGTTTGGTGGTGAAGTTGTGCACACCATTTTCAATAACTTATCGAGCGTTGTCCTTCTCGCCCCCCCCCCCCCCCCCCCCNTTCTCGCCGGCGAGTGCCGTGCCGCACAGTGTAACGGGCCAATAAAAGAGCTTGAACATAACTTGGACACAGGGTGGCATGAAACGTTAGAAAGTAATAAAATATTGGAAATTTCAGTGAGATATTTCGTGAAATTTCACGAGGCTGTGAAATATTTCATACTTTTCAGGGGCTAGAGTATGCAACTCGCACTCAAACACACAAAAATAGAAGAAAGTCACAATTTGTACATTTTGCGAAGCATGAAAAGGAACCGGTAATTTTCAATATATTTCATTTTCTGAAATTTCATGAAATATTTCACGTGTTTCAAGATTTTATTTTTCATGAAATTTTGCCACCCTGCTTGGACATTTTAAAAGCTTACGAACCTATACGCAATGTTCAACCAAGCCGCAGTTTAGTTTTTGAAGCGGGAAGCTTAAAAAACGCACATTTATCACGCAGATTTTGAAGTTAGGACTGTACTTCGGACTTTCCCTACGCGCTTATGGTGATTTTTGAGCCATTTTCTACATGAAGAAACTCTTCTCTCTGCCGTAGCTGAAGTTTGCAACAGGTCCATTCATTTGCGAGACACCTCTTATGATTTACATAATGTGACGAAACCAACAGCATGATTTTTGTCAAAATTCAAATCCGATTTCTCCCAAAGGTTTGTTCCACCTTGCGACGAGGCGGTCCTCACCCTTGTCGGACTGACGATGATAGTCGCGTCGCTTGTTGGAGACGCATACGAGTCCGTTGCGTTCCCGTTGTGTCTAGCCTAACTTTGACTTTGATCTGGACGTATTTCTATCAAACGGAACTACGTGCATTATGACGTGAGCCCTGTTATGCACATATCTTATGGGTCTCAGGGCTCACGTCTTAATGCACATGGTTCCGTTTGGTAGAAATACGTCCATATTTGTGTGGTATGCAGGATATCATGCAGCTTGAATCACTTTTGCATAGCCCCGGCGAGAAACACGCGTTAATTCTTCCCTTCACTCCGTGTATCTCATGCGGTCGTGTGCGCCTTCAATAAATGAGATGGCAATATGAGTGGCTCGGGAACATGAGTGGCTCGGGAACATGAGTAATAGCACGCGATAGTTTTGCTACTTCTGCAGAATAGTGGAAAGGGGCATGCACACGTTGATTACGTCTTTTACTGCGTATTCCCATCGAAATGCAGGGAAATCTCCCTGTTTTAAACAATATTCCTATTGCTTCAAACAGACACTCTGTCACTTCAAAGAGATTTCTGTCGCGGCAAATATAACTTGGATTGCATTTTGCAAAAAGGAACCAAGAGCATTTCGACGTTGCTGGAATTGTGCGATTGACATTCTTTGCAATACAATTACTGAAATCACGCAAAAAACTGAATTTACTAAGATAATTTTCGTCATGAATTCATAGTTTATTGAGAGTAAAGATAAATACTGTTTGATCAGTTTATGTTTGCAAGGTGAACCAAGTTGCACAATCTTAGCGACATTGGAGTGCTCTGGTTCCGTTTTGCAAAATGCCATTCACTTGAACATTTGCTTCAGAGTTTCAAGCGGCAACGAAAAGAAATTATGACTCAGTACTGTCCTGCAGCCTGGTTGGTGAAATTTTGATTTGCCAACTGGTCGAGACAAGACCATTTGAATTACATTCGGCAATTAGGTACCAAAATATCTGACTCGCTTCCATAAAAGCGCCTTTCTGCACAGGGGAACCGATGATTCATAAGTTGTTTCTAAAATGAGTCAGAAATATTGGTTCCTTATTGAAAAATTTAATCCCCTTGTAAAAGGAACGGAGTCATACGATCAGTCTGTTTCAGCGGTGGATCTCTGTGTTGTGCCGGATGGAATCGACCATAGAGAAAAAGGAAGTGTTTGCATTGCAGTGTTGGCATCTTGGAACTTTTTTGATGACGTAGGTCGGTAGAGCGACATTTATCATCGATTTTCTTGGAAATGGTGTAATTTATGGAAAAAAGTCATTCAATAAAAAGTGCTTGAAATTAAATCATGAGTTGATTTAAGCAAAAAAAAAAAAAAAAAAAATGGGACACTATGGTCCGTTTTTCATACTTCGAATTCCGGATTTCGCTGGCCAGGTTGTACCGACCTACGTCATAGAGTAAGCAAACCTCAAGATGCAAACACCTCCTTTTTTTTCTCTATGGGAATCGACGAAAAGCTGAAGTCACCTCTTTGGTTGCCAATACTTTGTCAATAAGTCCACCTAAAATAGGCACAGCGGACGACTGACAAAGGCGATTTAATCTCATACTGTCATTCCTCTTTTCAGTCCTATCTTGTCCGGTCGTCAAACACAAAATTTCAACAATCAGGCCTCTGTCCTTTCAGAGCCAAAATTTAATAGAATATCGGAATTCACGACTCCAAAATTGCCCGAGGAGAACTTATTTCCTCTCAGCCATTTGACTATACAACTTGGAAATTACAGGAAAGGCTCATTAATTATACTTGTGCGTTGCGATAAAAGGAACGCCAAAGACGGGTATGAAAAGACAATGTTTTCGAAAATTAATCCAATTAAAGGTGATTTCACCCTTGGCTGGCTCATTTAATTGTAGAAAAATTTCGAAAGTGATTAGACGACATTTCAAGTGTTTGTTCTTGCGCGACGAGGATTTATGAAAGCTTCAAAAGTCACGTAAAGCTCATCAGCAGCTTCGGGGGGCGAATTTTAAACGAAGCGCGAGATCGTTCTGTTTAAAATGTTTATACGCCTCCCGCCTCCCCCCCCCCCCCATCGTTCATCCCTCTTTCCTTTCCTCCACCGGATCTTCGCAACATCTTCCAAACCATTTCTCGACAGAAGAAAACGGACGATACAGGACTATGAGCACAGATGAAAACAAAATATAATCCAGAAAAATAAATAAATAAATAAGTAACTGCATTACTATTTTGTCTCAATACACCTCGAGTTTTCTCTAGAATAATCAGAGGAGTGAAAAATCTCCGAGAGATCAAAGGAGGAAAAATAAATGAATAAATAAATTAAAATTCGCAGAAGAGGCAACTTTTGCAACAAATAAAAAAAAAAGTTCATTTATTTTCTGACTTATGTTCATTCATTTTCCGATTCGATCCTTCTGGTAAAACAACATTTTTGCTTTTATTTTTTTCTTTCTTTCTTATTAAAATGAAAAATGGGAATCGATGTATCGATCCTTTTCCGTAGATTTTTTGGCAGGCCAGTCGATGTATCGCAAAGCACTCCGGACTCCTATACCGAAATTTCCGCACTTTTTCAGTACTTTCGGACCGCCCTTAAAAAAGCAGTGCTTTTTCCGGACTTTCCAGAAATTCCGGACTTGTAGACACCCTGTCAAAGGTTCCCAAATTCCAGGACGAACATCAAGTTTGAGCACATAGGTGGAGCTCAGGAGGGCAAGTTGTGTTAATTGGGACAAGGTGCACTAATACCTTATGACCGATGTTTTGGCCCGTTAATCCATCTCTGAACGACAACGGACTCAACGAGCAACGGCTAGTCCTTAGCTCCGCTCTATTAGTCCGCCTCCTCCCCGACCGCCCACCCCCGCCCTCGACGGATTACAGCCCTCACCTCCCTCCTCGTCACAAGTTATCGTTTTTGTTTACATGCTTGTCCACCATTAATTCCTCTTTGCAGCGTCAAAGTCAACACTAATCGTTGCAGCTTTGCTCCCAAACTCGGTAAGTCGACTCCTCTTAGCTGCCGCTGGAAAACGCCGTATGAACCTGCAGGTGTTGCCACATTTTATTTGGTAAATCTTGAGTTTTTGGGAAAATTTTTGAATATTTCTCTTCCAATTGTTCGGATAATTTTGTTTCCAACTCCATCTAAAGCTCCTGGAAATTTAAAGGGAAAATGTCCCTAACGATCCTCAAAAATGAACGTTTTATCGAAGGAAATTTGGCAACTGTCGAATGTTCATGCGGCGTTTTTCCTTAGCACGGCAGTTAGGTGCCGCGTTCCGCGCAACCTCGTCTTGCGGTGAGGACTACTGCCGTGCTAAGGAAGAACGCCGTATGAACATTCGGGAGTTGCCAAATTTCCTTTAATAAAATGCTTATTTTTGAGGAAAGTTATGAATATTTTTTTTTGAAATTTTCAGCAACTTTAGATGAAATTGCAAACAAAATCATCTGAAAAATTGGGAGAAAAATCTTCATAAGTTCACCAGGAAATTTGCATTTTATCGGAAAAAATTTGGCAACGCCTGCAGGTTCATACGGCGTTACTCCTTAGCACGGCAGACTAGAATACCTGCATATTGACATTAAAACTCCCAAACCACGTAACTAGGTTGCAGTGTTTAAAAATCTCGTCTTCCATTTTATTTTTTCGATTGAGGATAAATCAATATCATTCCTTGGAATGTCATCTCTGCACGAAGAGAAATAACCGCAGGAGTTTTCAAAAATTGACGCTAAGTAGTTTTTCATTTTAAAATAAAGTATGACAAGAAGTCTTCAACGTCACAAACCGAGATACGTGATCTGGTAGTTTCCCCGTCGATATAGGATACCTTTAAAGGAAGAGTACGACCACTTGGTCTCATGGACTGAATTTCCTTTGTGCTGCAGATAAAATTCATTGAAATTTTCAAACAAATTAAAACAACAATTTCTCTGTGAAAAAATAATAAGGTGGCAGAAAATTTTACATGTCGCGTGGCGCTTGTCGGCTTGTGATACATTAGTCGGAAGGTGACGACATGTTCGTGACAGGCACAGCAGCCTCTATTTTGGGCAGTGGCGTGGCGTGCTTTGCTATATTGATTGATGTGCCATTTAAACCTATGAAAAAGGATCGATAAACAGGGTTTTCGCAGCGAACACCTTAATAATCGATTCTTTACGGTAGGTTTAAATGGCATAACAATCGATACATCGCAATTATCGCCACGCCTCTGATTTTTGGTACCAAGTCGTTATGAGCTGACAATCAGAACGGCTCCACGCAGGGCCGATTCCGTAGCATTTACATTTAATAAAACCCCACCGGATCTTTGCACTTTTCAGACTCGAGAGGGAAAAGAAATTGGCTAGAAAATTACGCTAAACTCAAATAAACCGCTTAAGATGGGAGCGGAATGTGTTCCAATCAAGAAAGCGTACAGCTTTTATTCATATTTTTCTCAAACCGAGTGAAAAATGAGTGGATGCTGTGATGATCGCATTTAGTTAAAAAATAGTTCCAACATGTAAAAAAGTGTGATGTAGTTGTCATCAAACTTAAAATCAATTCTTATATTTTGTCTGCACAAGCTCCGACATTTTCTAAAATTGTATTTGTTAAAAAGAGCGGTTGTCAACGAGTCATATTGGAAAATGTGAATCTGTTATTAGATACTTCATTAATATACTTATTTCTACTCTTTCTTTTTCTTTCGTCTGTACTCGCGAGAGAACGTACAGCGTTGGTACAGAATGAAATCGTGATTGTGGATGCGGTTTAATAAACAATCACTTAATCATATCGTCGAAGCACTGAAACTCTAAATGCGCCGTACTCGGTTTTTTGTTCCTGATTTTAGACATTTTAATCGATTCACAAAGCTACCGTGTGTTTAAGATTTAAGCTCAAGTGGCGTCTTTATTTCCAACATACCGCGAGTACATTAAACTGATTAAATATACTAACCGAGGGCAGAAATCTAGAGAATTTTTCTGCACGATTTACATACTCATCCTTTCAAAGGATACAACATTGTTCAGACTTTTACTTCCGCTCGGAGAGCTGCGGTAACGTAACTAGTAGCCCGGATTTAAAAATAAAGGTTTGTGTATTATTTATGGCCGCGCACTTATTATTCTGTCTCGCACGATTTTGTCTTCAAATAAATTGGCTGCATGCCCTAAACCATGCAGGAGTGGATTTAGTAATTGAATCAGAGTAACAAATAAGTTGGACTCCCGCAAACTTTCAACACTTGCCCGAATATTGGTCTCGATAAATCCAACAATAACTTTTTCAAGTCCCTTATCAAAGCCTCAAGCGGGTTGTATCAGTTTTTCCTTTCCCTCGAAAGCCCTCAGTCTTCGCAGCTTGTTTTGAGATCCAGCTTATGCCACTTTCTACTTTCTACACGTCCGGTATAAACAAACCCGCGCAACGAAGGAACTTTCCCAACTTTCATTCAGAAATATGCACTATTGTCATACCATTCATCTTGAACTTTGTTTTCAAGTTTATATGTTTTCACGCGCTTTGACGATCGTTTTATAGTTTTGTTTTTTCCTATTTTCGGCTTCGGCGCGGCGTTCGCGCTTTGCTCCGTCCTTAATTTTCAAAGGTTCCTCCTACTTTCCCGCCCTTAATCGATAAATTCCTAAAAAAAAGCCGTCGTGTATGCTTTGCTTATCGATGGCTAAGCAACAATACCGCCTATCTATACACTGACAATTTTGCATGCAGGACGAAGAGAAAACTTCGCCGAATTTGTGATTCTTAGGTCAAATTTTAATGTTCTTATATGTATATTACGACGTCATAATAGCCCTCTCATACAGAATTGGAAAAAGCTAAAAACATCAGTTTACATATTTAATACTGCAGAATGCGGCGAAGTTGCTGACTAATTTTTGCCCAAGTTGTCACTTCAGCGGTATTGTTCCCTATAGCCCTCGTTACGTGCTCTTCCCGATCCTTTCTACAAATACCTTGGACATATTCCTGATGCCGAGGAGCATCTTTTTTCAGAACTTCTGCGTCAATTTAGCAACAAAGTATTTTGTAAAATGAGACTTTGTCCCCAACCTTTAGAAGTCAGTCTTTCGGACAAGGGTAGACCGATTTTGAATTTTTCGAGGTCTTCGAGGGGGAAAAAAATCCTGTTTAATTGATAGAATATTTATTTAAGAGTTGTACCAGGGGCTTCAACTTTTAAAATCAAGAACCCTCGTTTCACCTCTTCAATAACTCCCGGGCTCACCGGTGGATGAGTGGGGGGGGGGGGGGTGACATTCAAATTTCTTTGGATAAATTGTCCACTAATTTCCAGGGCTTTTGATTTCTTCTAGCCTAAAATAACCACGAAAAATGAGTGGGACCGGTGGTCTGGACCACCCTGTATACATATTTTGGTGCAAGTTGATTCTTGAAAAGTATTGCAAAATTCAAGGGAAATGAAACTTTCATTTGAATAAAACAAGACGAAAAAGTATGGAATGTAATGTTGCATGAAAAACAATATCCAATTTCTACTTGTGTCCTCGGGCTGCTTTTCAACCACAGCCAGGGATGACGCGAGAGGTCTGCGGCAGACACTGCCACTGCGCGCCTCTTCGGCTAAAGTTAATCTCGGCGCACCCGAACGAAGGTAAAAGTAACCGCGAACAACGCGAGCATTTTCAGAAAAATAAACAGACCAACAAATCGAGGAGAATGAAGAAGACAGGACGCAGAAAAATCCCGGAAAGTATCAATTTATTCGGATCCCTCCTCGCTCCCGCCTTCCCATTCCGAGTCTCTCAACTGTCGTTAAACTGAATAGCTCGCGAATGCTTAAGGTTAATTTTTCCAGCGTAAATACCGGAAGTGAAAGTTTTTCCCGCTACTTAAGCTCCAAATGAAACGGAAGCTGAAGTGTTGCTAATTAAATTATTCCTGAATCACGGCCATTCGTACACAGCGAGGGGAAGGAAACTTCGGAGAAACTCCCGCCATAAATTGACGGCCCCCTCCCCGAGGTAAGAGTATCTTAAAACTTTCCGTTTCATTCGGTACAGTAGACTTTTGTCGATCTCGACGTGAAAAAAGTTGACCTATGAATAAGTGGGCTTGAACTAGGTCATTAAACTCATTGCACTAAAATTGATACTCGTTTCACTCACTTCCGTTTTTTCCAGTCCTACGGGCGATTCTCGAAAGTTGGCAAAACTGTTTTACCCTCATTTAAATCCATTGTAAAGAATCGATTCTCGGTTATGCAGTCTGCCTCGATAAATATATATAGATTGTTCTACATTCATTTAAATTGACAAAACCTGGTGTTGCCAATTCGTTTGGAAAACCCGAAGTTCGGCCGACGGTCCAAAGAAGACAACATATAAATGGACCGAGTTTATCAGAAAGAAACCAACCAACATTTTCGAAAATATTGAGTTAAGAATGTTTTCGAGTTCTAGTATCCGTGTATTTGCTCCTGCCAACAAATGAAAGTAAAAAACCAGAAATTAGTTTGTGAAAAGTTTATTTCCTACACTGAGGCTTATGCAGGAATAAAACTTCAAACATATTTTTCTCAGTGTCAACTTAATGTCAGTTGGTTCCTTTCTGATGAACTCGGTCCGAATATGTTCAATACAGTGGTTCTGAAGAGTTGGACCGAATAAACCAGAGGTAAATCAAACCGAATTTCGAGAAAAAAATAAATTTTGACAGTTTAATGACAATTAGTGACTTGACTGGTTCAACTAGTTTAGAATTATCCTCGGCTCAAAGAGACAGACTTTAGAAAAACTAGCTTTTTGAAAAATTGGATTAAACCTCATCATGAGTTCTCTCATTGTACTCGAACCGACGAAGGTGAAGAGAAAAAGATAGGCTCGAAACGGGAATTGATGATGTTTGATAATGTATTGTAAGTTAGGTGCGGCTTTGAAAACGTACATGCTAGGTATGACACGAAATATCCCTTAAATATGCCAGCAATGCATTTTCACTTAGTTTATTATATTACTTGGAAATTTGAAAAAAAAAAAAAAAATTTAAAATTACCAATGTATGCATTTATAGCAATTTTTTTCAAGGAATCACCAGAAAAAATTCAGTTAAATTAGAAGTCCAGACACTAAAAATATTTGGCAAGGAAGAATACTCTTGATTCAATCGAATTTTTGCTTGAGTCGAGAGCCAAGCCTCTTAATTAAGCCGACACACTTTTGATTCAAACAAAACTCGATTGAGTCAAAAGTACTTTTTCTTGCCAAATTTTATAAGAGTCTGGACTCTTAATCCAAGAGACTTTTTTTTTTCCAGTGTATCAGTTGTACTTCTAAAAACCGACTTGCTTGAAATTTCGAGAACGATTCCATTTTGGTGTGTCAAACTATGTTATGCAAGAGATGTCTGAAACAAAGCTGTAGAGTCAATCGGTTCAAATTGCAGAAGACCAGACTCGAAGGAAAAAGGATAAAGGAAAACGGAAGCTTCAACGTGAAGGTAATGCAACGAATATTCTACTTTTAAGCAAATCCCTGAGGAATTTATCGAGTTGTCCATTCTTTTAGTGCATGGGAAAAGGAAGTCCCAAAGAAAATAATGGTCGAAACATTGACTTAACATTCAATACGCTCGGAACTTTTGGAGCGTTTCACGCACAAAAAATGGTCGAGGAACGAGGAATAGTTATGATGAGAAAAAGTAAATAAGAAAAGAGACGAAGGATACAAGATTTCCCCAGTGGTCATTCTTGTTTAGCTGATAGTAAAGACATTTTTTTGCTCCCAACTTAAACGAGATTGCTATTTTCTTGGGGTTTATTTTTTATGGGGAATCCCAAAAAGGCCATACGTCAATAAATACTGACGACAATATTTTCAACTTTCGACCGCGCTGCGACAACTTGTAGCAAAGTCTTGGAACGGCTACTTCCAGATAAACGTTCTCAACTTTATTTTTACTTCCTTGACCTTCTCGTTTCTCTTTCCCTCACGCATTGTACCTACACCCTCGCCTATCTCTACCGCCATTTTTTTTTACTCTACCCTTTCTTCGCCCTGGGTAAAAATTTCCGAATATTCCAATTTTTCTAACATCGTCGTGTTCCAATCCTCAAACTGAGTCAAGTATCATCTACCTGTAAATCTGACAAAAACTAATTTTCCGGATTGCTGGCATCATAGTTGACAAATGGAAAGCTACCAATGATATCTTCATGAATATATTCTAATTTTAGATTCCAAATATGGATGTGATTGTCATGAAAAAATTAGATATGATATTATTTTTTTCCAACCTCAGATGGTAATTACAGATCGAAACTAGAATGAGAGAAAATCATAATTGCATTTCAGAAAAAAGGAGAATTAGACGTGCATTTTGAAGCGAGATTAAATGGAAGATTCGTCGTAGATCAATCCGGGAAAGAGAGAAATAGGTGAAAAATTTCACGCGTGTGTAGGCAGGTCAAATTTAGTTCGGAAACTTGCGATTGGGAAGTAACTAAAAACATAAAAATCAATTTTGAAATTATTCATTTTTAGTATGTGACTGTGTATGCACGTGCTTGTATACAGATGTGCACTGTTAAATTCCACAATTTTTCCAATTCGACTGAAAAATGTACAAATTTAGATTGTTTACAGAATAAAAGCCTCAGCTTGTGTGATATCAGCGAGTCGTGCTCTCCAACTTCAAGTCTCGGGATGGAAAAATCGGATATTCTGCTAAGTTTTAATGGTAATTTTTGAATAATTTTTGAAACCACTTTCCAGAACACTCTTGAGTGTTGTTTAACGCAGCACACAACTTCGTACCAAAGAGGTAAACTTAATGAATCCTTACCTCGGTATTCTTTGGCACAGTTTATTGACTTCTTTCTCAGTTCATTTCCGTGCCAATATGCATCCCGCTCTACTCACTTACTTTCCACCATCACTCTCATGGCCGCGAGTTTTACTCAGAGAGCTTTTTGAAAGGAGGGGAAGAGTATTGGAGCTTACTTTGCCATGCTTACTTTCGGCTATTTGTTTAATGCGAGATTAGCATAAACCTTGGATCAGGGAGTGATCAAATAGTCTCATCTCCGATATTATTGAATTTTAAGTTTCACTTCTCTCTCCCTGCTAAGATCTTTTCCTTTGTTTCTATTTCTTCCTTCTCTTCGCTCTGTTTCCCGGCGCATCGCTCGATGGAGCCAGTTCTCATTCGAGGGCTCTATTTTCAAGATGATTCGATCTTGGTTGCAAAATTTGGCAAGGATACCGCTAGCGTTATTTATCAATGGAGATGTTGCATGTGTGAGGGATTTGCGATTTGACCGATGATTCTTATGTAAAAGTTCGCGAGAAACACGATGGTGCCACTGGTTTTCTCTGAAATCATCTCCCAAGCTCAAAAAAAGCTCTCAAAGTGAGGCCAAAATGGAAAGGATATTCCACCCTACCCTGAGAGTCCACCTCTACATCATAACAAACTTTCCATGCAAAGATAGGGAGAAAATACATTAGCAGTGATGCCGCGTGTTTTCACTTTTAGAGTCCCCAGATAAAGTGGCAGCCCTGTCAATGTATTTGCTCCCTATCTTTGCATGGAGAGTTGCTCTTGGTGTAGAGGTGGACTCTCAGGATAGCGTGGGATATCCCGTCCATTTTGGCCTCAACTTGAGAGCTTTTTTTGAGCTTGGGAGTTGATTTCAGAGAAAACCAGTAGCACTATCGTGTTTCTCGCGAACTTTTACCTAAGAATCAACAGTCAAATCGCAAATTCCTCACACATCCATCATCTCCATTCAACTTTTGATATCAGACATTATATTGTTCTAAACGCGTAGAGTAAGTATTAAACACGCAACATTCATACCTCGAAATCTATTCGTTCGATTTTTTCTCAATGAGTACTATCTTCCGAAACACGGCCGACAGTTCGACCGCACGGCCGGCGCGGTGCGTCGCGAGTGGCGAGAAAGCGGAAATCAAAAAGACGGAATGGAATTGAAAATAAAATATTTGTCATAAATTGTCGAGCTCAATTTAATTTCTGCGCGGAGGGAGCGGGGCTGCGAAAGTTGAGATAGCATGACTCCCGTGTCGGTGCCCGACTGCTACAGGAGCCACGAGCTGGATCGCCTGATTTCTCGGGGGAATCGCGACATCCCTCCGACAACCTCTTTCATTCCTGCGTGCCAACACGCTGCCCATCCCTCCAGCCACCACCCCCTTACAACTCCGAAACCACGTACTCCCACCTGAGCAACCACCTGAAACACAGAATCACTTTCACGCATCGTCATAACACATCGTAAGTGCGCAAAAATCTACATTATTTCAGACAAAACGTCGGCCCTCTGACGTAAGGCCGTATCTTAATCTCCGCATGAACCTCGGAAAGCATAGAGTTATTCAGAGAACAAAGCCATGGTGACTACAATTTTTGACCAAGACCATTCCCTGATTTTCAGGAGCTCATTCCCTGATAAGATAATGAAGTTTTCTCCCACTTTTCCGGGTTTTTTTTTTGGGGGGGGGGAATACAATCCTACAGAGTTCCATTTATAAATATCGATTTTAATTCATCTTTAAACCATTGCTTTGGCGCACATTCAAAAAATTCCAATTGCGTTCCTGATGTTTATATTATCCGACCAATGAGACCTTCTCCATGTTTTGATAATTTGAAACTTCAAATGGGTCATTCGGGAAGTCAATGCTAGATTTGACCGCCAAGTTTGAAAACGAAATGATCCGTAAGCGGTATAAGAGGAGATTTCCGGTTTCTGGAACAGATTCCCTGATTTTCCCTGTACATTTTCATTCCCTGATGAATTCCAGGTTTTCTCGTTCTGGACACCATGAACAAGGATCACGTGCAAATCGAGATACGCTCTTACGTCAAAGGAGCGACGAAAATAGCAGTAAGTCTACCTCTACATGACCCCGCCTGCAGAAAGCCGTTTATCGACGATGAAACCTCCAAACCACGTATCTCAGTTAGCGACAAGTATGCAGACTTCCTGTAATACTTTATTGTTTAAATAGAGAACTACTTAACGTCAACTCTTAGAAACTCACTCGATTTTTTATGCGGCACTAAGATTTTCCCTAAGAAGAACTTTTGATGGTCCAAATAGCCGAAAAATAGCCAAAATTATGCGAGATAATCTGCGGCTTTTAAAATAGCCGAAATAAGAAAAATGTCATCGAGGAAAGTAGTCTTATCCTGGTCTGAAATATCCTTCAAGTATCCGCTATTCAATTCGGGCCAACCTGGCTAATCGGAGTTTAAACATTACTAATGTTTTGCAAACTGAAATCAACGTCACTAAAATTCGGCTTTGCCATGTCAGCAACTGTACATATCCAGCCTAATATGAAACATATTTCATCGACTTCCGGTATTTTAACCGCCTGAAGTGTCAGTTTATTAGACTCCTAAAATTTACAGGTGCTCTCGCAGATTTAATTTATGGCTCCTTTACGATGGAGACCGATTTCATTACGATTCATATAGCGAATTTTGATGCGAGGATTGGATAGAGAAGAAAGACTTCTGCCAGATGTTAGCGAAAGAGAAGAAGGATGAGTAGAAAAGCCGGGCGAATCTTATGAAAATATGTAACTTCAAATTTACGACACTCACGTTTTACTACCTCGTCAATGGTGGCAATTACGTTTTTACGGCGTTTGCGTTTGATTTCGGGCATCAAATAAATTGTGCCTCACTTCAAGCGCAAATAAAAATACTCTTGATTCAATTTTTATTCGATCTCTTTCTGTCCCCGTAAGTGCTAAAAATTTGACAATCTCTTTTATTGGCTATCGCTTTGGAGGTTAGTTCGGACCGACACGCGGGTGTTTGACAGGATTAACAGGATTTTTACAGTGGCAACGTTGTTGGCAAAAGTAACTCCCTCGGGATTTCAAAAGATGCGAACAATCTACATTCCACGCAGAATACCGGTCGATTTTCTATTTTGCTTAGCTCGGTTTCTTTTACTACCTTCCTATGGTGAAAATTGACTTGGAACTCGTAATTTAAACGTTCTTCTTTTTAGAACATTTTTCTTATTTGTGACCGTCCATACTTAGCAATGGGACTCTTGGTCTGCGCAGAAATGAACATCAGAACTTAGAAAGGCGATTCACAAAATAAGAAGAAGAGGAAAAACAAACTTGCGAAAATGTAATAACATTATGGCAGTACCACAGCGGTTTGAATTTTCCAGTTACAAAATGAAGCCTTCAGGCCAGAGCATTTAACATTCTAATCGTCGCTCCTTTGGGAGCATTCATAAATTACGTAACACACTTTTTCGGCATTTTCGACCCCCTCCCCTATTGTATGCGACTGTATGGGTACTAATATGTGCTAGACAAAAGCTGGATAGAGATTTATGACGACATGTAATCGCAAACGGTTTCGGAGGTCAAAGACGAAAATAATAACAAGAAACTCGAATAAATTCGACTCTAATCAAGTCAATTTAGAACTCATAAAATTTCATCTTTGCGGTTTCTGAAGCCTAAATGAAGCGGCCATCTCAATTAAGCCGATTTTATGCCAAGTTCTTCATCTTTGTGAAAGCTATAACCCTACTTTCGAGCAAACGGTTATCTTTTCAAGATTTTCACAAAACAGCCCTCTCGATGTAAGGGTCCCAATCTTGGTCGAGCTTCAAGCGTCACGCTGAAAAAATTTCCCTTGGAGCGTGAAACATGAACGAGTGACTTTACTCGCATCAAAACTCAGAAAATGAATGAGGAGGAAGAATTATTGAGGAGAGCGCACTAAAAGCATGTCACAAATCTCTTTTTCCCATCGAAATATGGGAGCACAGAAACCCTTGTGGGAGGGACTAAACGGCGGGCGGGGAGGGTGAAATCGAATCACTCGACCATGGACGCAAAGGAATAAATGTATGAGAGAAGGCGCGCTCGTAGGGATTCCATGCAGAAACAGAAAAAAACGGACCAACAATTACGTCAAAAAATAAAATTTACTTATTTTTAAATGCAGCCACTGAAGAGATAAACCAAGCATCTCGGACCGAGTCCTTGCCCTCTGAGCACCCCGTCCTATTGTGCTCCTGAGCGGGCTCCGAATAAAAAAACTTTAGTCCCGCAACTGCTAGTTATTAAGATTGTATACATTTTTTCATGATTTTTCTAAGCTCGACTCTTTCTCAATTTTGCGAGGGGTGAAACGGGGACTGTAAATCACGGGTGTATCGGGTGGAAAAATATGAAAGAAAATGGAGATTGAAGCACGATTCGTCGTTTTCTCCACGAGGAAACATAACTCCAGTCCAAAGTTGCAAACACTGGGAAAAAAAGTAGCTTGGATCTTTAGTCCTGACTCTTAAAAACATTCACAAGAAAAAATACTCTTGATTCAATAGGACTTTTTACTTGAATCAATGGAAATCCGTCTAAATCAAAAGACTCTGCTCTTCGATTCAAGGAAAAATCGGATTGAATCAAGAGTAAGTATATTTTTTTTGCCAATATTATTGAGTCTGGACTGTAGATCCAATACACTTTTTTTCCCATGATGCAAACAATAAATATCTTTACAAAACGTCGCCCCCCTCACGAAAGAACGTAACAAAGTTCCTTTCGCATTTTCCATTTTTACCAGGAGAATCTTGGGCATCTCTAACCAAAAATTTCACTGATTTACCTTCAAAATTCGGAAAAATTTTGTAGAGAAATTGTACAAGTGTATCCTTGTAAGAAATTGATTTGCTCGCGTCAATTTTACAACCTTGGAATAGAATTACGTTCCGTCGTGCGGTAAATGACAAACAGTGGAGCTCATGGATATCTATCCAAAATTTAACAGATTTTTCCTGTTAAAAATTAAAATTACAAAAAGAAATGCGGCAATTTTGAGATGTAGATACGTTTTTCGTAAAGAAATTATGAATGCCGCGTCAAAACGATAATCACGACAGAATCTCGAAGGAAGAATACAAAATGGAGGCTATGAGCTAAGGAACATTACATTTTAAAGCATTTCTTATCTTAGCAGCGTTCAAAACTAATTCCTCCTCTAATGGTGGATTCAGGGAAGCATCACATTTTCCATGGCATAACATGAAATGGAACGCATTTTACAATACGGAACTACAATCTCTGGCTTTTCCATAAAAGTACCCTTCAGCGTAGAAAAACCGATGGCATAAAAGTACATAGGTTGTTTCTGAAATGAGGCAGAACTTATGGTTCCTTATTGCAAAATGTAGTCGAAATATATGTCTTATTTTTGATTCGTTGTATGGTCTACCGTTTCCTTTTAAGTAGATACAGTATAGATTAGGGGATAATTATTTTAGAGGAGGTAAGCTCATTTCTTGTAAACCTTCAGTATAAAACCACGGTCCAGAAGATTTAACAGCCTTTCTGCGTAGAGAAACCTATATATATATATGTTACCTATAAACATATATGTTCTTTCTAAAATGAGCCAGAAATAGTGGTTCCTTATTGCAAAATGCAGCCCAAATATTTGTCTTATTTTTGAATCGTTGTAAGGTCTAACGTTTCCTTTTAAGTGGCTACAGCACAGATTCGGGGATAATTATTTTAGAAGAGTTGAGCTCACCTTTTGTAAACCCCCAGTAAGAGACCACGGTCCAGAGGGTTTATTGGAGAATTCCGATGACTTCAGCATCATCACCACTCAATTTGACGGTGAAGGGAATTCACTCATGTTTTGCTCGAGCGACAAGCATTCAGTTTGAGAGAAACGATCGGGCTCAAAACCATGGCTACATCACGTCGGCTCATGGATGTCGATTATGTTGGGAAATTCAGCGTGAATGTAGGTTGAACGTGAGGATTTTCACCACGTGGCAGGCGGTTATTCACAAAGTTAGCACCCTTCCCCACCCTTTTAGACTCTATCCCCGGCACCAAAAGGCTCCCGAATTCTCGGATAACAAGGACTCATTCCAGAGAATGGTGACTTCGTTGGACCATTGATCAGTGAAACTAGAACAGGGTTGTCGACGTGTATTAACAACACAAATGCTACGTAGTAATTATTTAACATTTAAAGGGATGCAGAATGTTCTCCATCACGCGATCATGATCACGTAGCCGCTCGCGTGAGAATTAGGGTATGCTGTAAAAATTGAGGTTTTTTTTGCTGCTTTTATTGAGGAAGTCGAGGTAAGTAATAGACTACGCCGAAAAAAATAATATGCTGTTTTAGCATCTAGGATGTCAAAAATGTGTCTGGTGATCCCAAGATGCTGCCTTTACTGCCCCCGCAGTTAATTTCACATCCTGTGAATGCAAATTCAACTGCGGGGGCAGTAAAGGCAGCATCTTGGGATCACCAGACACATTTTTGACATCCTAGATGCTAAAACAGCATATTATTTTTTTCGGTGTAACGGCGACCCATGAGAGACCCTATAGTTAGTCCATTATTTTTTCCCTTGGTCAATGATATGATATGATAACCAATTATTTCAACCAATAGGATCGCTCCATTTTCTTTTTTTCTTCGTTATGTCTATCAATTTCAACAATCAGAGATATATTTATTTTGTAATATTTTTACATTTGTGGGTTTTGTGTGACGAGTGCGTCACATAGTGGAGGGGAAAAGCGTGTTGAATCATTTAATAACGTTATGCATAGAAAAAACGTATAGAAAGAGTGAGATACTTCCGGCAGTAAAATCCTCTTCCGTGGAGATACTGTTCAAAAGGAGGAGGCGACGGGGAGGATAATATAATATTAATACTATTGGTAATTAGATTACATTTTGCCGTAAGGAACTAATATTTCTGGGTCATTTTAGAAACAATGCATGTGCGATCATTTACCCTCTGCTGATAGGTGACAAGTTTTTTCTATGGATGAGCCAGAAATAGTGGTTCTTTTTAGCAAAATGTAGTCCAATTTTTATCTCTTTTTCAAAAATTCTATCTCAACTTGAAGCGCAATCCGGACAATACAGGTAATATCTGTCCACAGTACACTGCAAAAAAAAAAAAAACACATTGGATCTGGAGTCCAGACTCTTAAAAACATCGACAAGAGAAAATACTCTTGATTCAATCGGATTTTTGCTTAAATCAAGAACCAAGCCTCTTATCTTAATTTGAGCGGATTTCCTTTTGATTTAAGCAAAAATCTAATTGAATCAAGAGTATTTTTTCTTGCCAATGTTTTCAAGAGTCTGGACTCTTGATCCAATGTGTTTTTTTTTTTTTTTTTTTTTTTTTTTTTTTTTTTTTTTTTTTCCCAGTGTAGAATTAGAGGTCAATTGATTTCTTACGTACACTTAAAAGCGACTCTTAGCGTACTTCAACCGAAGTGATTTTCACTGCAGATAATCGGATATACACACTAATATAGAATTATAGTCGTAGTTTATTCAATCCCACAACTCAGCGATTCGGTCGCAACTTGTTCGAGAGGCTGGCAGAAATGAGTATTTTGGGCCGCGATAATTTTTTGCGGTTTTAGTTTCTGACCCTCTTCAAGACAGTATTAGACAGGATCCGTTTCGGTCCTGAAGATTCGTGAACAAATTTCGTCAGAAAAGCATCGGACCCGAGCGGAAAAAACACGCGTGGACTCGGGCACTTTATAATGACAGAGAAAATATTTATTGGGTCTTCGGAGGGAGTGTGTATAAAAAGGCACTTAAATCCTCACTCAAAGTGAGTCGTAAAAGTAAAACGCTAACTCGAGTGAAATTTTGCGCGAGTTTATGGCGTTGGCATTGCATTAATGGTCTTTCTTGTTGGGCGATCGTGTTATTCATCGATTATCCTAAGTAGCCACTGCCGGATAATCAATGTCTCTTTTCGCCAGATATCGTGACACAAGTCCAATCTTCAGTTCACTATTACTTGACACATGCTTACTCAGACCGCGTTTAGCGGAAAGCAACCAAGCCACATCAGTAATTGCCAAATTTATTTGGACAATTCGATGTTTTTCAAGAGAACGTTTGTGCGGATTCCTATGAAAATTTAAAGGAATTCGCTTTGTTCAATGCAGAAAATCTACTGAAATTTGCACAAAAATCCGCAGAATAGTTTTCAAATAAAAAATTAAATTTTTCAATTAAATTTGGCAATTGCTGATGTGGCTTGGTTCCTTTCTTCTCAACGCGGTCCATTTGATCTTTACCGTATAACTTTTACTTGACGGTTATTCAACGTTACTAAACCGAAAAAATCGTGCGTTTCTCATTAATATTTCATAATAAATTGAGAGGTACGCCCTCTGACTGCTTTGTGGTCAAACTTCCTAAAGCGCTTTGCGCCTCAGGTTTTATAGGTTGCACGTTACTGATTTTATATTATTGAGTAAGACGTATTGGAGTTGCCTTTTTTTCTGTACTTTGAGAAAAAATAAAATAAAATAAAAATACAATTAAAAAACGAAACAATGCTCTATTGTATAAAGAATGTTAGGAACTTCTAAAAAAACCTTTTGATTTTTGTAAAAATACAAATCTTAATCAACGTTTACGATTTTAAAAGACACACATTTTTAGGGGTAAACTTAGCCAATTTTTGAGGATTTTTTACAGCTTCTGTTCTTTTATGCAATCCTTTCCCTTGCCCTTTGAGCTTTCTAAAACATTTGCTCCCTTTGAGATTCAGCTGAATTGACAGCGCTTTTGTTGACATGTTAAAAATGCGCATCATACTCGACAAGGTGTACCTACGAGCAATGTTTTAGAAGAGAGAACCGAGCCTTAATCGGTTGAAACTGCATCGACAAGAGGGACAGGAGCAGTTGGTTCGATTGAGCCAGGAGCTAAGTTAGTTCATTCGGCTGCGTTTGAAAGTTCAAGCGACGAGTAGCCTTTTTCAGCGTCTCGGGTTTTGCAGGCGTTGCAACTCGGACGATTTTTGAGAAACCAGAGGTCGCTTGGAGCGCGGAACCCGACTCAGGTACTTTACGCTCGGATGAGCGAGCAAATAAACAAATCGTTTCCCTCGATAAAATATTTAAACCTCCGGGTCGAACCCTTATCGAACGACCCACATCGATTCACAGCATTACTAAGATAGGGATCTATCGATTCATCGATAGATCGATGAGGCTCGACGATCGACACCGGGAACTTATGGATGCACCGAGCTTCGATGAGACTTGAGGCAAGTCAAATTGCTTGTCTTTTGATGTTGCTTCCGGGTCGCGGCGGGCGGGGAGGGGAAATTTGCAGAGGCGACTGTCTTCCTTTGACAGATAAAAATGCACAGCGGGAGGATTAGAGCGCGCAAATAAAACATCGCAAATGGAATCCAATCGAAAGCGGGCGACTTGAGTGTAAATCACTGCGGCATTTCGGAGCCAGCGGAGTGGCGAAAGGAGTCGGAGTCTGAGGAAAAATCGCGGATGTGTCATGGCGCGGGCGAACACGCGTTGGTAGCAAAGAGGAGGAGGAGAAACAATGATAGCTGTAATAGTGGACCTACATAGAAATATTACACGAGAACTGTGAAACCCTTGTATATTTTTTGCCTCGCTGACACTACGGAATTAATCCAGCTCTAAAGTTAAAAGATTTAGGAAACGCTGGCTCCGGGGCGTTTGAACCTTTATCAAATCTGTCAAGAAAATGGAATGCAAGAAGCAGTTGTGGCCAGCCTTGCGTCGCCGGACTCGAAACGAGCGTATTTTCGCCCGGGAAAGCGTCCATTTTCCGGCGTTCCCTGCAACAGTGCCCGCGGGGGCAAGAGTGGGTGGACAGCAGTGATACCAGAATGTAACACCCTTCGAGGGATATGAGGATATGACACTTGACTCCCTTCCCTACGTGTGACCTGCCCTCAACGCTCTCTCCCTCCAGACCTCCTTCACGATTTTCTCGATTTTCTTTGTTCCGGCGTGTCGCTCTTCCTCTCTTCTGTCTGCCACGAACGCTAAAGTCATCGGATAAAAATTTAAAAGTCATCAGAGAATTATGGTAGCCAGAGGTGAAAAGTTTCATGAAAATTCGCGTGAAATTTCATGACGTTTTTTGAAACTTTTGGCGATGCATTCAGGAGGTCAAGAAACGCCTAGAAACAGTGATTCTCGATTTTGGCATTTTTCATCCCGAGCCTAAAATATTAACGCGTTGCAAATGTTTTCATTAGGTTTAGAGGTTAGATCAGGGCTAAATTTCTCTCTAAACTGCCCCCTTGTGCCCCTCTTCGCGTATAGCATCTCAGTAGGGCAGCATAACACTGCCGCATAAACAGAAAGACCATCTGAAATGCTTGCTGGACTCCCGAAGGTTTAATTAATACTTTCGTTAAAAATTAACACATTTCAAATTTTGTGAAATTTATTCGAGTCTTTTGAAGTTTCAAAACGAGAAATTTCATTTTTCATCTCCCATAATAGCCAAACAGCCTTTAAAGAGCAACTTAAAGTATTTTTACTTATTTTATTGATCTACATATACAATTGTACATGCGAGCCTCCAAGAGGCTATGATACTTGTCCGGTACCTTGGTTTTTAAGAACATAATATAATATAGTACACACAGTTAAGAAAAATAGTCCGTAATTCAAACTAAGAAAAATACAGCTAAATCTTCGCGTAAAACGCCTTGATACAACTATTCGTGCTCTACGGATGTGCGTGTTGCGTGCATAAAATTGAAGGCGTTTTGATTTTCCTTGTCCTTCTGGTTGAAGTCATCCAATAATTTATCTTGGATGGGGGTTGTGGGTTGTGAATGGGAGATAGTGATGGGGTTAAACTGCGCCCACGTTACGTCACGTCACATTTCAGTGACGTAATCGACTGACGATATTTTCCTTTTTGAAGTTATAGTAAAGAACCCGACGTAGTCGATACGCACACCCCGATAATCGATCCTTTCCCATAGGTTTAAACGGCAGATCAATCGATCCATCGCAAAGCACGGGGCGTCACACCCCATGCACGCTCCGTTACGAACCCGGTTTTATAGACCTCGCCAAGAGCCATAATATCACGGAGCTCATTTTCTCGTTGACGTTTTGGTAATGCGACGAGAAGGAAACTGTTTATGGGGGGAGGGTCCCGGGGGGGGGGGGGGAAGGGGGNNNNGGGGGACGAGACAGTGAAAACGCAGGACAGGGGCGAGGAGGGAGGGTGCGCTGTGGGTGGCACCGTTTGGGAGCGGGAAAATTCGCATTTCCGACATAACTCAGACGTGATTCTGTAAATCTGGGCTGCGGCCCACCTCGCACGCTCCCGTCGCAAAAACGGTGACTTCCGGTTCCGGGCCTTGGCGAAAATCCAAACTTTGGACTTAGCCCCCCCCCTCCCCCCGTGCGCCCCCCGTATACGAGTTATAACCGAGAGGGTGGCCCGGTGACTCCTACTGCGCTGTAGACCGTTGGGGTTGGATTAACGAAAATTGGGTTGAGTCGTGTTGTTCCCCCGTTGGATCAACCGCTCGGATCCCCCTTCCGACTCAACAAAAACCTATGTTTAACACGGAGGGAAAAGCATCGGTCATCTGAAGCGGAGGCTACAGATTCGATCGAAAAATAAAAAAAACGTGAATCGATCGACACCGATCAATCACTGGAAAAAAAACACATTGGATCTAGAGTCCAGACTCTCAAAAACATCGACAAGAAAAAATAATCTTGATTCAATCGGATTTTTGCTTAAATCAAGAACCAAGCCTCTTAAGAGTGGAATTCCTTTAGATTTAAGCTAAAATCTGATTGAATCAAGAGTATTTTTTCTTGTCAATGTTTTCAAGAGTCTGGACTCTAGATCCAATGTGTTTTTTTTTCCAGTGAATCGGCAGATTATTAAAAAAACAGTTTCGATTCGATCGACATAAATCGACCGAAAAATGAAAACCTGAACCGATCGACGCGATTCGATCGATTCACGGGTTCGTCGAACGCTTCATGTTGTTGGTCGATTCAAGAGTTTGTCAATCGCAGCAGGGTTGTCGATGGAATCACGTCGATCGGTTCACGTATTCATTCTTCGATCGATTCATGTTGATCAAATTCATACCCTCCAAACGAACCGAGTGGCTCTGTGGCAGCTTTTCTGTTCTGGGCACTGAGTTCTGTGTCAAGCGAACTGACCGCTTTAGTTTACAAAACAAAAAATACTCAAAAAAATCAGTGTTCTGTCACATCAATACTGTTTGTGACCGGTTATGCCCCAGCCAATCCGATCTCTGTACCGACCAACTTTATGTATTATATCCGTACTAAAACCAATGAAATACTCTAACTGCGGTAAGTGCTCATCCAGCTGCGCTTGCATTGGCTACCAGCTTTTGAAAGGCGAGCTGGTGATAATGAGTGCAAAATATTGTGAGTGGATTAATTAAGTCACCACTGGACTGAAAATGAAACCGATAAAACACTCAAACTGCTGCAAGCAACTATTACTGCTCCTCACATTGCCTACCAGCGCATTGAAGGCGCACTGGTGAGAATGAGCGCAACGTTCCGTATTGTGCGACTATGAGCGTGATACTATGGTGATGGTTGGTGTGATAAAAAGTATCGACTAAGTAGTCGATGTAAAACACTAATCTCGTTGCTGTTTTCTACTAAATAGGGGTCGAGGCTAGATCAAAAACTCTGACACTTGCTGTGTAGTCTCCTTAAGGAGGATCAATGAGGTAGTTTTTTTTTTTTTTTTTTAATTTAATATTTTTTTTAATATAAATTTTTGACAACTGTCCGTTAGGAAAGATGCAAACTATATCGATTCTCCATCAATTTTATCAATCGCTATCAATTGTGTCATTTTGCTACGTGACCGATGAGGTAATGACTGGACTAACAGGGCTCATGCCCCAGTCAGAACTCAGAGGATGAAGAAGACGCACAGATGATAAAATTAGACGAACATAATTTTATCAATTCTCATTCGTGAGAATATGGATTCTATTTGATGCAGTGTCGAGAATTGGAAGCCAACGAAGGCAGGATACCTATACATGAAGGCTAAAATGTAATATAACCTGAGTGAAGAGTAATAAAATTAAAGACCAAAAGCAGCATAGCTAGATTATTATTTAAATGAATTGACCTCCTCTATACATATCCTCGTTGGAGACCGTATCAGCTCCACGCCTTATAGGTCCATATAAAAGACCTTTCTCGCTCTCCAGACTTTGGCCGAGAGCGAGTGTGAAATTGGATTTGGCGGAATTACGGGGGTCTAATCTCGTTAAGCAATTGTCGCCTGTCATCGAGCATCGGTGGTCGCGGTGACGAAACTTAGCGCTCAACAGCTCCGGGCATAATCGGTCCTCAACAGTAATCGGTTAATCGAATGCGCGTGAAGTAACCATTAATCTCGCGGCAAGATTCGTTAGGTTATGAAAGATGCCTCAATAAATCACTTACGACAAAATGCTCGAAAAACTATTAACCAACTCGCGACGCCGCCGTGAGGGTTAAGGTTTAAGGTTAAGTCACGGGCGGGCCAGTGAAAGGGTTGCTGAGCCTGCGACCATGTGCGGGGGTGTCTTAGAGCCGTGGCGGAAAATACAGGGTGGCGCATAAACCGTGCTCTGTGCTCTAACAATGATTCCGGAAATCATTAGGTAGGAAGATGTGAGAGGAATCCAGGCAAATCAAGAAATGTTAACTCCCAAGAAACAGAGAAATTCTCTTAAAATTACCGCCAGATCCTTGCTAGGTAAACCCTGTGATTGCGTTCACTGGAGATTTTGACCATATGCAGAAATTTTACAAACTTCACATTGATACAGCATACTGTTTCTTCAAAATAATTATCATTTACGGTTAAAGTAATATACTTCTTTAATATATGAGATACGTAAGGGTCGTAATCAGCTAGAGGGACACAAGTTTTGTCGCCGTCTTTTTTTTTTCTTTTTTTCTTCCTATTGTTCACCAGCAAGTCGCCGAAATGACGGCCAAAAATGTGTTCGTGATTTCGGCGACGCACTCCTCTGTCTAACTCACGATCCCACATTTATGATAGTTTTGAAATGGACAAAATTCATAACTGAGCAGAGCCTTTGAGGAAATAATAATTTCAATGCATGAAATCAAGTAGAATGTGAAGTTTTGCCACCGAAATTATGAAAATCCCATATTTTTTCATCAACATCCTTCTAAAACCGATCTAGGTAATCTTTGGAGATATCTCGCTGCAAGTATGAGCATTGAATTCTACGAGGTTTTTCCATTCAGAAAATAGCTGGGCCATAGAAACTCCTTTCTACCCCCCTTTTCTAAGTGGACCCTTAGAAAAAAAGGGAAAAAATAAGATAAATAATTGAAAAGGTAAACTTTTGTCCCTTTAGCTGAACACGACCCGTAAGTTCAATTATGCTGACATTGCTGCCGATCCCGGTCATTTTGAATAGATGTTGCGTTGAAGATTCTACCATTTTGGGACACGAGAAAATTGATGATAGTTTGTGATGCAATCGATAGCACGAAGTATTTTAATGAAATTATGGTTAGTTGTATTAATTACTAGGTATTAAAATAAACACTGGAAAAAAACACATCGGATCTAGAGTCCAGACTCTTAAAAACATCGACAGGAAAAAATACTCTTGATTCAATCAGATTTAAGCTTAAATCAAGAACCAAGCCTCTTTTGAGCGGATTTCCTTTTGATTTAAGCTTAAATCTGATTGAATCAAGAGTCCTTTTTCTTGTCAATTTTTTCAAGAGTCTGGACTCTGGATCCAATTTTTTTTTTTTTTTTTTTTTTTTTTTTTTTTCCCCGGTGAATATGAAAGACAAAATTAAATATTTCTTGTATCCCCTTTTAATTCTTATTTCTGGAGATGCCGATGAGCCCTGTATCATCGCGGCTCGTGGCGTGTATAATGACTGTAGATTCTACTAGATGAATAACGAATTCTTCAGATTCACTTTTCAATTATACCGATTAACCGTGATCCCCGCGGCGGCCCCTCTATTTTTTCAGGTGATCGGTGTCTATGAGCGAGCACAAAAGGCGCGAGGGTGAAATAAAAGAGGGAAATCCGTGCCGGTCCTTTATCCCCTCTTAATTCTCATTCGCTTAGCGCCTTTGTTGCGGCAGGGTCCGGCTCGGGCAACGTTGACGCTTCGGGAGGATATTCCGGCTTTCTCCGCGACACCTGATATTGATGGATGTATTTTCGGACGGAAATTAGCAGCTCCAGGGTTTGTAGGTGTGAAATATCTCACACCTGTCCGATCGTCGAGTGCTGGGCTATTGTGTGGCTTTAGAACTGTCAAAATTGACTTTCTTTCCCGCCACGGCCCTTCTCCAAAAGCCTGGCCCGCCGCTTTCATGCGGTGTTGTGGCGTGCTTTGCGATATATCGATTGATATGTCGTTTGATCCTACGGAAAAGGATCGATAATTAGGGTGTTCTCGACGAATACCTTAATAATCGATCTTTTACTATAGCTTCAAACGGGGATAAATATCGATAATCGATCATTCAGTCCTCGTCACTGCTTTCAGGGATGCCAAGAGAGGGTGTACTGTACATTCCGAAATTTTGCCGTGCTAAGTAATAACGCCGTAAGAGCATTCGAATGTAACCAAATTTCCTCTCAGAAAATATTTTATTTTGAAAAAAGTTTTGAATATTCTTCTTCGGTATTTTCACAATTTTTAGATCAAATTACGAACGACATTTAAAATAAAAACCGAGAACAATATTGTCTGAAAAATTGGAAGAAAAATATTCATAATTTTCCCAATAAATTCATATTCTATCACAGAAAACTTGGCAACGCCTGAAGACTCATACGACTTCCTTCTTTAGCACGGTAGTCTAGATATCATCATTCCGATGTTCAATTCGCAGAACAATTTCAAACATTCCGCGATTGGCTGCAAAATCTCAAACTTTTCAATATTTTGGTTCCGACTCCTTAAGACTTGACTAATCGATCTTCTCAAGTTCCTAATGAGGCTAGGTCTCTGCTTTAATCGGCCGCACTATGCAGACTCCTTCCCCATATCGAGTTCTCCGAGCCCATTATTCGAGTGTCGGAGCCGAGAGGGATGGAATCGGGAGCACAGGACACCATTAAAAGTTTCCGAACGTAGGGAAAGTAAGTAGGTGGTACTCGGTGGATTGAAAAATAGATCTGCCTAATGTGCTGCTCAAGACGAAACCGCGGAACCCACTCTCGCATGCGTATGTATTATTCATTTCAAATTGATTATTTATGCGTTTTCCCTCAATTTGCCCCTCTTTCCTTGTTTTTTGAGTTTGCGCAACCGTTTCCGTCTTCCTCCTTTTCATTTGCTTGAGTTTCGAGAGGTTCGAGCTAAGTTCTGCTTGATGCATGCATTCGTGGAAAAATATCAAGATTGCAGTTATCACACACTCTGAAATTTGACGCTCATTGGAAAAAAAAAAAACACATCGGATCTAGAGTCCAGACTCTTGAAAACATTGACAAGAAAAAATATACTTGATTCAATCGGATTTTTGCTTGATTCAAAACGAAATCCGCTTAAATTGAGAGACTTGGTTCTTGATTTAAGCTAGATTCTAATTGAATCAAGAGTACTTTTTCTTGTCGATGTTTTTAAGAGTCTGGACTCTAGATCCAATGTGTTTTTTTTTTTTTTTCCAGTGCTGTAATTCCAATTTTTTTTCCTCCCTAAAAAAGCAACGTATGAAGTTCAAATTGCCACGACCTGAGTTCCACAACGAGGTTTTCCAATCACTTTTACACATTTGAAGTTGAATCTAGTGTTCTTATCTTTATCGCAGGACGCTTAATATTCAACTTTAAGTTCAACCAACATATCGATGGCCAAAGTGCGAATCCACGTATCTCCATTGCTATGTTTCGGAATTTCAGTTCCACTTTTATTTTCTCGAAGAGAAATGGACCAACTTTTTAACTAGTAATAGTCCAGGCGCCTGGTAGCTAAAAATGAGGCTACCTGGAATTTTGGGTACACAGCGATTTTTTTGGCTTACTTTATGTTTTTTGGGTCGCTGAATCCGAATCTGAAGTTTCCGCACGCGTATCTGGTGAGCATTTTCCGCTATTTTGAAAAAATGGCCTAAAAAGGCCTTTTTTTGCGGTTTTTTTGATATAGCGGCTACGGATGAGGAAAAGTCCCGGATTTAGCTAATGTTTTGAATAGCTGACAAAATTTGGAAGAAAATGGTATATGAATATGCTAGGTTTGCTCAAAAATTGAGGAACCTCGGATTTCGGAACTTTAGAACGCTTCGGAACTTGGCTGACCGCGGCGAGCCGGATCGCGCGTTGACGGGTGCGCCGCGAAAACGTGAATAGGCGCGATGTTCACGATGCTGTATCTTCCTCAATTTTTAAGCAAACCTAACATATGTATACACCATTTTCTTCCAAATTATGTCAGCTATTCAAAACATTAGCTAAATCCGGGACTTTTCCTCATCCGTAGCCGCTATATCAAAAAAACCGCAAAAAAAGGCCTTTTTAGGCCATTTTTTCAAAATAGCGGAAAATGCTCACCAGATACGCGTGCGGAAACTTCAGATTCGGATTCAGCGACCCAAAAAACATAAAGTAAGCCAAAAAAATCGCTGTGTACCCAAAATTCCAGGTAGACTTACCAGGCGCCTGGACTATAATGAGAAATCAACTTAAAATGGGATTAATGCCACAAAAATAAAATAAAAAAACCCCGGGACGTGTCGCGGTGTTTCAATCGGTGTTTCAAAAAAGTCTGAATGATGCACAAAGTTCTACATTGATCATGAAACTGCAAAAATCAACTGATTCTGTAAGAATAACAATTGAGCTTTCGTGAAACGGAGCAATTTAATAACATTCGCAGGCAGATAGGCGTTTTTGTGAACGAGCAAGGAATAGTAATCCCCATCTTAAAAAATTTAGTCCAAATGATGCATTAAAGCCTACACTGAATTGTGAAACTGTAAAAATAAACTGATTCTGTAAAAATCATAATTGAGCTTTCGTACACTGGAGAAAAAAACACATTGGATCTAGAGTCCAGACTCTTGAAAACATTGACAAGAAAAAGGACTCTTGATTTGATCAGATTTAAGCTTAAATCAAGAACCAAGCCTCTTAATTTGAGCGGATTTCCTTTTGATTTAAGCTTAAATCTGATTGAATCAAGAGTCCTTTTTCTTGTCAATGTTTTCAAGAGTCTGGACCCTAGATCCAATGTGTTTTTTTTTTGTTTTTTTTTTTTCAGTGTAGAGCGAAGCAATTTGATAACATTTACGAGCAGATAGACGTTTCCGTGAACGAGCAAGGAATAGTAATGTCCAACTTAAAAAAAATTTAGTCCAAATAATGCATAAAGTTCTACACCGAATCATGAAACTACGATTGTGTAAAAATGACAATTGAGCTTTGTCAAAGCGGAGCAATTTAATAACATTGATTCTCGGCTGGACTTTCCCCATAGAGAGGGGCAACTGCGGAGAGGCGCATGAATAATACAGGAGTCATAAGCGAGTTACAAGCTTTTCAGCGTGGCCGCCGCGCGTTCGGCATTGAGAGGAGCTCCGCCTGTCAACTAGCCCAGATTCAATATCCGGGATCCCTGCATCTTCACTCTCCGTCCCTATCGCTTTCCTTTCGTCCTTCCCTCGTCACCCTTTTTCCCTCGAAAATGTTGCCTCCCTGCAAATCATTTTCCTACTTATTTCATGCAGGGGAAATCCGCGGTCGAACTTGTGACCTTATAGGTCAGTTGCGCTAAGCACAGAATCGTGTTTCGTTCGTTTAAGTTAACAGATTTCCATATGTCGCAGGCAATTAGCAATCGCCGCCAAATTGCAAGCCAGTGGCGAATAAATAGAATAGTATTGAATTCGAAAATAAAGGAACAAGATTTGTGTGCTGATTATGTTGCCTTCATTGTGCATACAGACACTATTCCTGCCGTGCTAAGAAAGAGCGCCGTATGAACATTCGAGAGTTGCCAAATTTTCTCTCAGAAAATAGCTATTTTTGAAGAAAGTTATGAATATTTTTCCTTGAAATTTGCAGGAACTTTAGATGAAATTGCGAGCAAAATTATCTGAAAAATTGGAAAGAAAATGTTTATACATTTACTGGGAAATTCGTGTTTTATCAAAGGAAATTTGGCAACGCCTGAAGATTCATACGGCGTTTTTCCTCAGCACGGCAGTATTGCCTCCCTAAAAACAGAAACAAGCACATTCAGAGGAGCCGTGTAGTGAACTTCGTAACATTAGCTGGGTTTGGATCGGATTGGCAACTAAACTAACTTCTTGACAATGCGTAGAGTATCATAAAAAATGAGGGCGCTGCGAGCCGATATCATGGGTCACGGGGGCCTTCCTAGAGAATTCTGGACTTCGCCGAGCGTGAGGTGGTGGCCTGCTCATTGCATGCCGGTTTGCCTTCAGTTTTCAGTGTAGGCAATATGAGCTCTTACGTGGCAGATTAGTGGTATCACTCTCAGGCGGCGCGATTGCTCGAGGAAGAAGGGGGAGAAAATGGCTCCTCCTGAAAGAATGATTCCCCATCTTGACCCTTTTCAACGGGAAATTTGAGGGGTACGGAATAACCTCTTGTGGATAGGAGGGTCCATGGCAGGTCTCCCTCAGAAAATTTTGAAAAATCGATTGCATTTTGTGCCATTCGGAATGTAGCACATCTACATAACTATTATATGCAGTATCTTAAATGATCCAAAAACCTTTAATCTTTGTGGAAAATGTAGTCCACTCAATATAAAATCTGAAAGAACTCGTCCAAATCATTGGATTTTTGACACATGTTGGTGATTTTGCCAACAAAAGTTATATTTGGCATACAACGAAGATTCTGCTTTCAGAAGGAAAAGCTGATTCCAGCACAGCATATGTAGATAAAAATCCTGTTTGGAGCAACATTAGTTAAGACCTTTTAGGAAGGCAACTACAGACGCATTTCGGGTCAAAATCGGGTGAACACTTGTGTAAAAAGGACTTGTACATCGATCCGCACACTGGAAAAAAACACATTACATCTAGAGTCCAGACTCTTAAAAACATCGACAAGAAAAAGTACTCTTGGCTCAATCAGAATCTAGCTTAAATCAAGAACAAAGCCTCTTAATTTAAGCGAATTTCGTTTTGATTCAAGCAAAAATCCGATTGAATCGAGAGTATTTTTTCTTGTCAATGTTTTCCAGAGTCTGGACTCCAGATCCAATGTGTTTTTTTTCCAGTGCATTTTGTTTGTGCTGCTGAATTGTACTTTCCTTTCACATTTGCCATGCAAGAACTGGAAGAGACTATTCGAACACGAGGTATCTCATCATCGATCGTATTAAGTTCAAGTATTTTACCACTTTTTGCACTTTCGAGGCGCTAGGACTTGGACTCTTTTTCCCCTCTTCCCGTTGCGTGGCGTCGGAGCCCGATTTATGTGGAGAGTCAAGGTGCAAGCTTTAGAATAGGCATCTCATTCATGCGGTTGCAAAGTTTATCTTGGTATTATTAAACTATCCGCTTTGAAGCGCAGCGCGTCTCATTCTGGGGCTCAATAAAATGAATGAATAAATTTGAATTTGGTAGATATCGGAGACGCCCCCCCTCCCCCGCCCCTGGCTCCCCGTCTCGTTTCACGCCGCCATTCTGAGCGGACGCAGTCTCGCGGTTTCATCGTCGTTTAAAAAGAAAATAACCTCGGTCCCTTCCTCCTCCGTTGCCTCGTTTTACGGAAATTCCACCTTACGGATTCACCTCGAAAGGGTGAGAATTTACGCCCTTGTTCAACCTCTGGATATAATCATGATAAATAGCGAGAAAAATAATCAGAGTTTCGTCACATTCCGGCCAAGGTATCACAAGCGCCATGCGACGTTTAAAAATTCCCGCCTTCGTTTTATTTTTTCACAGAGAAATTTTTGGTTGAATCTGTTTGAAAATTTCACTGAATTTTATCGGCGGCTCACGGTAAATTCAGTGCAATTTTCGGACAACTTAGATTGACAATTCCTCTGCACTGAAAAAAAATTCTCGGCGATTTTATCAAGGTCCGTTGGTACCTTTACCATCTCACTTTTTTTTACCGATTATTGGTAATTTTGCCAAGACAGACTGGTAAGCTTACCTAAAACCGGTATTTGTATTGTTTTTTCCAGGTAAGATGCCACTTTCTATGGTAATCAATTCCCGGTAACTTTGCCATTTTATCTCGGTAATTCTACCACAGTCGATAAAAAATATTGGCGTTTTTACCAAGGTCCAGTAAAATTACCGAGAAAGTTCAATAATTTTACCGAGATTTTTCAGTAAAATTGCCAAATCCATAAATAGTAATTTTACCAAGAAAAAACTGGGATCAAATAGAACCCTGCATTCTTGGTAACTATACCCTTTTCTTTGTAAATACACAGAGATTTTTTTTTTCCAGTGTATAATCATGATAAATAGTGAGAAAAATAATCAGAGTCTCGTCACATTCCGGCCAAGGTATCACAAGCGCCATGCGGCGTTTAAAAATTTCCGCCGCCGTTTCATTTTTTCGCAGTGAGATTTTCGGTTGAATCTGTTTGAAAATTTCACTGAATTTTATCGGCAGCACACGGTGTATTCAGTGCAATTTTCGGACAACTTAGATTGACAATTCCTCTCTGAAAAAATACAATTGCGGCGGAAATGTTTAAACGTCGCATGGAGCTTGTGATACTTTGGCCGGAAGGTGACGATTATGGTGTCTTTAAAAAATTTACCGCGAGAATCTTCGATACTCCACTGTGTCCAAACAATGAAATTGTAAAAATGCTAAAATTAAGAAAAAATTGAATGGAGTCTGTTGCAAACAACGTCGCTCTTCTGACTTGAGGGCGTATCTTCATTTTCACGCGAGCCCTGCAGGCCATTGAGTTACATGGACAACAGGGCTAACGTGAAAATAAAAATATGCCCTTATATAAGAGGAGCCACGAGAGGCCTAGTATTAATCGGTGGCACCCATTTTACAAAATTAATTTTCTGAAAGTACAGAATGACTTGAGCTTCTACGAGCTTCTATCAGATTTTCCCCCCTTAATGGCAAAGAAACCTCGTTTTGAAAATGCCAATAACAGAACCGGTTTAAAACGACATTTTTTGCGGGCTCTGATAACGTAGCCATGCAGGGGAAACGATGTTCGTTGATTGGCTGAACCCAGCTACAGGAATCGCCTTGCTACGTCAATTGGACGGTCAGTTTTTGATCTGTCAAATTTTAATTCGCTTTACAAATAATTTTTTAAAATACCCACGGCAACTTTTGGTTGTTTCACGGAATTTTACTTCAGAATAATTGTACTGTGACCATGCAAAAATTTCTCGCCACTGCCGCATTGCACGTTAGGGGCAAGTCGCACCTCGACTTGTCACCAATTTCCAAGATCTTAGGACCTTAGATTCAAGAGGTAAGACATCAAAAATGTTACTGTATAATTTTAGAGCCTACAGGGGACGAACAGTTTCCGATTTGAAACATATTTCAAAGGAATTTACCAGATTTTCTGCATAATCATTTGGAACTTTTTGGGCGGAGAGGTTCAAGCCATAGGCTTACGTACCTCAAAGGAGGGATGAAAAGTTGGCTTGCGCATAGTTTACAGGAAGTGGGTAAAAAAATCAACCAAAATGTCTTATCAGTGAACTACTTGGCCGGCTCCCTGACTGCCCTCCATGACTAAAATCATGACTTAAAAGGAAGAGCGTTGCGTTGCATTTGAGGATTGTACATAATGGTCATGGGCACGGGTGCGATCATCAGGATATTTGCAGCTGCTCAGAAAAGCCAAAGGGACTTTTTTTTGGAAAATCGGCATCGAGGTGCTTATATTTTCCTCTTACAGTGGTATTTCCCTGCGGGGTCCTGCTCCCCATTCGCACAGTGTAAACAGATTTCGTTATGAATATGTGACACGTCCCATGCTCCAGCTATGGCTTGCCAAACACTATGAAATGGCCGCGGCGTCTTGTCCGGTATCTCTCGACCTCCGGCACCGGCATAGCGTTATCCAATTGGACGTATTCATGCTAAAAGGAACTATGTCGCACGCAAACCCTACGCACATAGTTCCTTTCAGCATAAATACGTCCAGTTGCATTATACCTCCAGTTCTTCACCCCTTTAGCATCCAGTAAAAATGGTAAGCACTGGTAAATACGAGTCGAATACATCGTTGGCACCAAAAAAGGAAGAACCTACTTTGAGTTTTGAAGGGCGAAGTACTTTGAAACGAAAGGAATGGGCCAAAAATTTATGGAAGGACTTTTGAGTGTTACAAATTGACGATATCCAGGGTGTCAACTAAAACAGGCTGGCCGAAAATCAGCATTTATACAGTACTTCTTCAGTACTTCCATTTGACGAAATTCAAAAAGTTGTAAAACGTTTAAACACAAAATTGTATTGGTGGCCTGCAGATTAACTGACTGCACAATCGCGATCTTGCAGGCAAATACTACTCTAAAAATCAAGTCAATCAATCACAATCAGTGGCGTGGCGCACTTCGCAATATATATGTTGAAGGTAATTAGTCAAATCAGGCATTTCATTCATCAGATGCCTAGGTCGGTGGTGAAATTTTGGAAATTTACGGAATTTTGAAAATTTATGGCGAGGAGTTCACGGGTTTTCAATATTTTGGGTAGAACAACTCTTCAAATCCGCAAGCTCTCCTCGTTCCTTCCTCCCTTTTTACATGCCTTTAGTACATTTAAATGTTAACATTTTAAAAATTCTGTTTTACGAATTGCTGAAAATTTCATGAGAAATGAGCATTCAGGATCTTAAAATCGTTTAATATACTTTGGTATGCTAGATATTTCTACAGAGAATCCCTTCTCACAGGAGCAACGAATTATTTTGTCTAAAATTATTGTAAAAAATCAAAATTTCAATCTGAGTAATAATATTTAACTATTCGCCTTCGACAAGTAGATTTATCTCCCATTTAAACCTACGGAAAAGGATCGATAAACAGGGTGTTTGCAACGAACACTTTTTCAATCGATTCTTCACCACAGCTTCAGATGGGGAAATATCGAAATCAATCGTTAAAGCCTAGCCACAGAGTACAATCGCTTTTCTGCCATTAATCAGGTCATTAGTAGTCACTAGCCCTCTGAAAGCCGACACTTGTGAGCCACACGAATAAGGACTAAGTGCTCGCGGAGGATCCGAGGAAATTGAGCTGGGAGGGGGATCCGAACGTAAGATTTCCTGGCGACGACTGAACAAGGAGCTCATGCACATGGGCTTTATCTACGGCGCACAATGGATCAAATCAATAGGAGAGGTCGGACAAAATTTGGAAATTTTAAAAGCTTATAACTCTGTTTATACGAAACTTTGAGGTTCTGAAAGTGGTTCCATTGGTTTCTAAGTGAAATTTTCTATCAAGAGCACCCCTTAAAGTTAAAATTGTGATGAGATAAACTTAAAACTTCACAACTTTTGTCAAAAATTTCATGTCCGACTTCTTCCATTGACTCGATCCACTGTGCGTCGTGGAGACAATGACGTCATTATGAGGTGGAAATGCAGCGCGGCGCACCTGCTCGGAGGATGACGAGCCGAACCGAGCGGGAGGAAACTGTGGCGAAATGCGAAATGCACTCGGGTAAAAGCCATCGTGGCCCATGCAAATCCATACTCGGCCATAAATAAGCTTCATTTCTTCCGCGAAGAAAATCACCCTTCGCAACTCTGGACGGAAGAACGCCGTATGAACATTCGAGAGTTGCCAAATTTCCTCGGATAAAATGTTCATTTTTGAAGAAAATTATGAATGTGTTTCCTTGAAATTTGGAGACACTTCAGTTCAAATTACAAACAAAAGTATCTAAGAAATTGGTTGAAAAATATTCAAAAACTTTCCTGAGAATTAGTGATTTGCTAGAGGAAATATGGCAACGCCGGCAAGCTCATACGGCGTTTTTCCTTAGCACGGCAGAACTTGGATCGGTGGCGCGATGCGACGCGCAGCTATGCAAGAAGCCGCTCGCTCACCCTCCCGCCGACGCCCCCCACCCCCCACCCGCCCCCGCTCCTGCCTGGAAACGGTGCACGTTCGCAGAAATATATTGCTCTTATTCGATTTCCTCAGCTGTAATGATTCAATAAATTTTACGATAATGGAAATTCAGGTAAATTCCTTTTACCACATTGTTGTTACGGATATTTCGCCGCTCCGCGCTGTGTGTTCACGAGTCTCTCCGATGTTTGGGACAACTTACAATTTGCATTTTTGGGGCTTCTCGAAACACGTCTCGCGCCCGCATTTTTTCGCTCCCGAAATGTGATCGAATGAATCTTAGACTTGTGTGACTCCTCGCCCCCGGCATGCTTTGCTTGGACATGGTTGAACTATTGAGAGCAACTATGACTATACTCCCAAAGCCGCTCGCATTGTCTCGTCATGATATTGCAGGCAAACTGGTCATAATCAATTTCATCTCTGACATAGAGTCTTATGGAGGCATGAAGCTTCAAGCCTAAATTTCTTGGTTCATTTCGATTAAACTAAGTTAATTTAACTCCAAAATTATAGGAGCCATTCGACTTAGATTGAGACTAGAATGAATTTTTTCGGCAGCAAAGATAAAGTCGAAGATAAAAGTCATCGAATTTTAATCATCTGGACATTCTTTTTGTCTTTTAGGAGATGTTGAGAATTTAACGAAGAGCGGAGGGTTCATTGGATAAAACTTTCCACTCGGATGCAAATATGACTGTTTTCCAGAACGTCATTTTATACATCCTGATGAAAGTTTGAAAGCAGATAGATCGACTAGATCATGTGGCTGTCGCAAGATTTTTCTTAATTGAATCATCTTTCCGTGATTTGAAACGCACGACGGCCAAGTTAAATTAGATTCAAGGTGGTTGAGACCAAAGGTCATCACTTCATATGATGTCAAAAAGCTTCGAGGCAATTATAGCATTTCTTTTTATAACTTCGACTTTAAGCCTCTATTTCATAGAAGCCTTATAGAAGCGATTTGAGTTCTTTACAGCTTCGAAACGCGTTTCTCGCAAAAATTTACTGCAGAAACCATTTTCCAAGGCAGTATCTGGATCTTGCAACAGCTTCATTGAAATATGATCCACCGCTGAAAGAATGAGTACTTGTTCGATTGAGAGCATCGAGGGTGTTCTGATTACTACGTGCAGTGCGGGATTTCATTCTCGAGGAGGAGTTTGAAAGGGGTGGCGACCAGGGGAGGGGGAGGGGGCAGGGGGGGGGGGCTGCAACATGTGATCAAGGCAGTGTTCCACGCTCAACACGCTGAAACAATTCGGAATGGTGGAATGGAGTTGAATGAAACGTGGTGCTACGTCAAAGATGCCAAATCCCGTGATAAAAGTTGCACGGATTTCATTGAGTTATATGAAAAATCTTCAGACTTTTCTGTTCAATCTGGCAAATTGGCACGCTCGTCCTCGGTTTTATGGGCTTCCGGAATGGGAGCGAGACGTTTTGGACATCCATTGTCAAAAGCGAATCCTTTTGGTGATGAAGAGCGGGATTCGGACTAACTGAGCGAGAAGCTACCTTGATTTTATCCGTAGGCCTTCGAGCGAAATACCTTTCAAAGGCGATTGTTGCAACTTGGAGAAAAAGTACAAGTCAAGATGGAGTTAGTTCCACAGTCGGAGTTCTACTACAGTTTCAATTCATAAATGATTTTTTAGATTTCAAGGCACCAGCCAGAAATCCATAAAACCAAAATCATTCCTGAATATGTCGATCAGTTGTCGATATTAACACTTTCATCATAAAAGTATTCGAGCTAACTTTAAAACTAGGTCTGGGCGTGTAAAAGTGCAATTGTGCATATGGAATTGAAAGTCGAAAATGTTAATAAGATACTACCTCAAGACACGCGTTTAAGGGCATTTCAAATTAAAATTGATCAAATTTCGTATATAATTACAAGCCGTCCTACTGAATACGTCTCAGCGATTTTGGGAAAAAAGTAGAAAATGAGGAAGGGACGATTCTTCCAACTTACCAGTTTATCAATCAATCGATCGATTATTGGATTGGTTTAGCCACCACAATAAATTCACCTGAAAAGAACCAAACCGCGCGGAAAATATGGAACGGGATTCATCATGACCATCGTAACTCTACTGCAGATAATAGTAAAAACGTCAGGGCCGGATTTGGGGGGTGGCCACATGGGCCGCGGCCCATGGCGGCAAATTTTGCATTTTTTAAAAAAATGCAGATATGAAAAAAATTACATACGAGAAGCGGCGACAAAATCTTTCATTTCCTAAGAGTATAGTAATTTCGAATTTCGTCGTTTAGCGGTGATACAAGAGACAGCACCTTTAATTAGTCGAGTTATGAGAGAAACCAAACACGCAATTTGACCTGCAGCGGCGCGGCGCAAATAGCAATAATGACGAGGACTTGAGATGAAAAAGAGAAGCCGTTTGCACGGCGGTCTCGGCATGTAACACGTATTAGCGCCTACAAAACTGCATAGATACTTCACGCATGGCGTCAAAGACAGTGCGGTCGGCGTGAGACGCTTAGCGCCTACAGGACTGCATGAATACTTCACGCATTGCGTCAATCACAGTGCGGTCAGGAACGGTCGGCGCGAAACGCATAGCGCCTACAAGACTGCACGAATACTTCACGTATTGCGTCAAAACACAGTGCGTTTAGAAGCGGTCGGCGTGAAACGCATAGCGCCTACAAGACTGTGGGAATACTTCACACATTGCGCCAAACATAGTGCGATCCGCGCGGCGCGGCGGTGGAAGTTAAAATTATTAAACCACATTTGTGTTTGTTCTTTCATAATTTTTTCGTTCATTTCTTATAAAAGGAGGGCCTTGTCCACACAGAGTTACGTTTACGGAACTTAACTTTCGCGCCAAGTTTCGTGAACTTTTGCTAGTAGTGTTGACAGGACTTTCGCAAAAAAATGTGTCCAACACAGGTAAACGCGTCTGATACACCCCTCTCCCTCCGGCGCGTTCACTTTGTGGTTTTTATTGATGATTCAAAACGAATGAGAAGGGGACGGCGAAATACAAGCGGCCCATGGCCCCCATGGGCGGCGAGTAGGTAAATCTGGTCCTGAAAAACGTATCTGCAAACTTTTGCAAAAGCTATTGCTTTGACACAATTCATGAGGAATAAGGGATATGTGCGGATTTTTAGGGCGTAAAGGCTGATCAGAAAAAGTAGGAAGAGGACGAGGAAGAGGAAGAAGAAGTAGATGCAATTGTACTGTCTGGTTTTATTTGTAGTTTGAATGATCATGCTCCCAATTTCATCGATGTTGCAAAAACATTGCCTCTTTTCGCGAGCATGAAGAGGTCCTCTTTTTGGCTCGACAAATGCAATTATCTTGCAGAATCTATTTGAAGTTCACTGCCCAAAGCAACTGCAAAGCTCTTGTAAGTAATCGCCCACAGATATACAGGACGGATTTTCAATTAGATTTCTAATTAATGAATGTCTTTAATTAGATCCGAAAAGGAACTGGAGGGATAAAAAGTAATGAAGTGATTGAAGAAGTTTATCCTGCGAGAGTGAGATAGGTAGAAGAACAGAGGAGGAGGCAAAGGGATAATTTGTATTTTGGGTTACATTAAGTGGAGGGTAATAAAATTTCCCGGAATCAAACCGAAGCTGAAAGTAAAGTAAAGTGAAAAATATCTTACTTGGAGAAGAGGTCTTGGGCTTCTTTGGGCAGTGTTGCGGATTTTTGTGAGAATTTGCCTCTCGCACATTTCAATCCCTGAAACAAACGAAATAAAAATAGTTATAATCTCCAATAATTTACAACTGCGTGCACTCTTTGATATTAAAAAATTAGACGTAAAAAACTTGGAAACATTCTTACTGTGCTCATTTTCAATCGGTTAAGTAGTTACACCTTCTATAACAAAGCCGTTTAGATAATTAAACATATTTATGCTGAAAAGAACAGTGTATATTATGAATTAAAACAAAGAGAGCTATGAAGCACTGAAATCTCATATAAAGAGCTCTTTTAGATTTAATTAATATGTATTCATTAATTCATCATAGCACAAATACATCCAGTTGATCATCATTCACTCGCTGACTAACAGACTGTAAACACAAGAAAAAGCAAATTGCAGTCCTGCTCGTCTACTTTAAGCGCATAAATATGGATAAGAAATTGTGCAGGGTGAAAAGTTTTTAAGAAGTCAGGGAAGACTTTTAAAAGAGTGGGTATTTTGTGACGAAACGTTGAATTTTTTCTACAAGCCAAGGCATGACATGTATCCGATGATAAAAGACTAAGAGAAGAGAGTATCCGCTTAAAAATAGTCATGGGCGATATAAAAATATGGAAAAAAGGAAAAAAGAAAAGCTGTTTAGTGGAAAACAGTGTAAGAAGAGCGCTAACGTTAGTGACTGCTTATTGATAAACGGTAAATGTGCTTATAGACCCGAAAGCGAACTCAATGTTCATGCGACCGAATGGCACACCCTTATGAAAACTTATCGTATATACAAACAAATTCATCGACACAGACCGTCTGACAACTTTAAAAGCGATGATACCACTATTCGACCACTTAAGAGCTCGTGTTGCCTGCACTAAAAATTGAAGGCGAATTGCTACGGCGTTACAGTAATTTCTCTCGGTTTGGTAAAAATCCATTCTCTGAGTGTGTGTTCCGTATTAGCATGCCATTCCACGACGATACCACTGTTCGACCTCGTGGTGGAAGGACGCTCACCAACAATCATTTTCGGCTATTTTGGTTTGACATTTGAACATGAAGGTCAGTAGCAGCATTTTTCTAGCTTTTTTCGCAAAGGAGGGTTGGCTGCCCTTTCGCGCCTTGAGATCACCATTTTTCGTCGTGTTCATATTCCCCCTATACAGCTGGACTCTATCCCTAACTACATCACTGCGTGAGTGTCTTGTTTCAGTTGGAGTATGAAGTGAGTGCGGGCACGAAGAAATATGGACCTTTAAAGGGCCCGAAAGGGCAGCCAACCGTCTAACACGAAAACACTAGGAAAATGCCGCTTAAGGTAAAAATATCAATTTTTTCGCGGGTTGAATAATTACGCAATTTTGAAATTTCAAACTTTTGAACTTTTCCTAATGCCCATTCATGTTTGCTTTAGGGAAAAATTTATGAGAAGACTTCTTTGCAATTATTCTAGCTTCAAAATGAGACCAAGAAAACGGAAATCGGACACGTAGTTTCCGAGGTATAGCGCGCCGAAAAAACGCATGACGGCCATCTTTACGCCACCGTCTTGGTTCTTGCACGGATCATAGAGTGCTTCTCCTTCTAAAAGAACTTCTAATGACCATAATAATGATTCCTGAAAGCGGCAATATCCAATCAAAAAGTGCAGAGTTTTGGCCACCAACTAGCTGCCAATCGCAAGATTCCAATATTAAACCAAAATGGTCAAAAATGTTCATAAACCCTTATGCAAACATGAGTAAATTCATGTCAAAACTAAGTCAAATTCGTGTTTACAAACGAAGGGTCGTAAGGATTGTCATGATGATTCATTCTGGATAATTGGAGTTCATAGGTTACCTGCTTTTCAGTGGCGAGCGTGAATGATCGATTATAGATACTTCCACACTTGAAGCTATGGTAAGAATCGATTATTTAGGCTACCGTTGCGAACAACCTGTTTATCGACCCTTTCTCATAGCTTTAAATGAGAGATGGATCGATTTATCGCAAAGCACGCCACGCACCTGCTGCTATTTTCGGCCCTAGAGGATCCCCGACCAAAGCTCCAAATTACCGACATGTCAGTACTTTCCCCAGGTACTCAAGTCTCTGTAAATACGTGCATTGCAAAGCCACCGTAGGACTTGGGGAGGATCTAAGAGGTGACACCTGAATGAGAGAGACAAGGGTGGAGAGAAAGGGTGAGGAGTGGAGAGACAGGAGCGAACACAGGAGAGCCCTCAACTCTCCTCTCTTCGTGCCGAGTGTGAGCCCCGTAAAGGAAAAACGCCGTATGAGCCTTCAGGCGTTGCCAAGTTTCCTCCGATAAAAACCGAATTTGTCGGGAAAATCGTGAATATTATTTTCCAAAATTTTCTGACAATTTTGTACGCAATTTAATCCAAAATATTTCAAAATATCAAGGAAAAATATTCACGAATGTTGTCAAAAATACATGTTTTATCGAGAGAAATTTGGCAACTCTGGAATGTTCATACGGCGTTCTTCCTTAGCACAGCAGCGTAACCCGTAACACTCGGGAGTTACAGTCGGCAGTGCTCGCTAGTTACCGAGGTACACACAGGAGCACACACACACGGATACTTTTAAAACTCTACACTTGTTAGCAGGCACCCTTATGAATACATATTGCGGAGTGGATTGGGCAAAGCTCCTACCTAAAGTTCATCTTCTTCAAACTTTCATGACTGACTCTCAGTTTATTTTCATAAATCACCCGACAGGGGTTGCGTTGCTCATACAAAGTTTCCAAGTTTCGCATGTAGACATTCGGATCTGCGAGTGTTTGTTCCGCAGAGAAGCAACTAATAATGAATTGGTTTTCTTTGCCTTTGTTCACTCTCTCTCTCTCCCTCCTTCGGCCCTCGTTCCTTCAGAAGTCCTTGCTTAAAAGCACATTTATTCTCATTTCACAAGCTCTCCTGTGCCATTAAGAGACCTTTGACAGGGTTCGGTTATTAAGGCACCATAGCATATCATCATGCGAGGGGAGTCATCGCTGATTTTAATGCCGAATAACAAAATTGGGAATGCCACGACGATATGATGTTCTCTTTTATGACCCTATCATTCCTACGTCCAATTTTTCTCATGGTATTCATTCTAGAAATCTTCCTCATTAATTCTTATTCTTCTTGAAAGTAAAATTCATCTCAACTCTGGCTCCTTCTCAAAATCTAACACATCTCTTGCCGAATTACGGAGTTTCCTCTCAATTTAGAAAAACTACCAAAATTATGGGTCATTTTACACTAATGGGTCCTAGAGTACCTATATAGCGAGAGTATGGACAGATCGCTTCATGGAGAGCTTAGGGCCCAAAAGTGCGGCCACCCTTATAAACAACTTCTGACACACAAAATTTCACTGCCAGTTTGCAGATTCCAATTCTAACCAAGATGGCCAAGAATGTACAGAAATGAGCGTTCTTCCGCAAAATTGAGTAAAATGCTGCAAAAACTGAGTCAAACACGTGCTTAATAAACGACGCTTCGTAACAATAGTATTAGTAAATCGTTCTGGATAATTAAAATTCATAGGTTGGCAGCATTTCTGGGCCCTAACTTTATTCGCAGAAGCATCGGCCTGATGGATTTTCAGAGTTTCACATCTGTCCATACTCTCGCTATCTAATGGGTCCATTCTTGAAAACTACCATTCAGGATGTGCTATTCCCCCGCACCAAGACTGAACCCAGATCCTTCAAGATATCTCTTATTTCCTCCATTAATACTCCTGAGGCCATTGCTGTACTCCAAGCTTTAAAATTTCTTCAAGACGTCGAAACTACAGAACAGCAATCATGTGTTCTAACTCTTCGAGTGTCCTAATTGCCCCTCTTCAGAGCTCTTGTCCAATCATCGTTTATATTAAAACTCTTTCGTTAAAGATTGTTCGTAAATTAAGTTCTGCCCAATTTGTTGTACATGTCTGGGAAGCTCTTCCGATGGCTCTCTATCGTTATCAAAACGATTCATTTCGGATAACCCAATCCGAAGTTACACATCAATCGAAGGGGGTTTCGAAAGAAGGCAACTTTTGTGAGCTTATAGTGTCCAGTAAGCCCAACGGGGGATCAGAAAAATTTTAAATTTTGACTTTACTATGCATGTCCGCTAAGGGTGCGAGTGCCAAATTTCGACTAATTCTAAGGTCACTTTTTCAAAGTGGCACCAGTTTGCATGGAATGACCCTAACACTACCAATTTTCATTTGCCTGGGACAGAGTTTGATCAAAATGCAGCCAGTCCTCTCAAGGTTGAGCAGAGAGAAAATTTTGAAATTTCATTCCTCCATGGAACTGAATGTCCAAGATTTTTATTGAAAATTGTGTTTTTATTTTCAGCATCGGACTACAGAATTAATTAATTTTAATCGTAATTTAATAATGTTTTGTTGGAACATTTGAACCGCGTTTAACATTAGGAACCAAGCCACATCAGCTTTTGCCAAAGTTAGTGGGCAATTTAATTTTTTACGAGAGAGCGTTTGTGCGGATTCTCTTGAAAACGACGAGGAATTTGCTTCGTACCGTCGAGAAAATTCACTGAAATTTTCACAAAAATCCGCACAGCCGTTTTCATGTAAAAAAATAAGTTGCCTAGTTAAATTTGGCAATAGCTGGTGTGGCTTGGTTACTTTCTGTTTAACGCGGTCCATTTTTGAATCACTGTCGTGCCAAATTACGCAGATGTTATATGGCTATTGAAAGTGGATTAATTTAGATTTGGCAAATTAGGTCCATTTTTTTTCTCTTTTTTTCCTACAGTTGGTACATATGTTCCCTTTAAGGGATCGTACAAGTCAGTTTACAAGATGATAGTATTACAGGTAAACAATGGGCCTGTTGCAAACTTTTGCTAGAGCAAAAATAAGAGTTGTTTCTTGTAGATAATGCCTCAAAAATCACGATGAGCGCATCGGCAAAGTCTGAAATGCACTCATAACTTCACAATCTGCGTAAGAAATTTGCGTTTTTTTAAGCTTCCCGCTTCAAAAACGATACTACGGCATAGGTGAACATTTTGTTAGAGGAGTCGCTCCATCGTCGGCGATATTCATCATGGCCGACGCTTGCACGCAGTTCCGCGCGTAATTCAAGGAGAGTTCAAGGTCAATCAATTCGGGCGTGGAAAATATGAACGTTAACACACCGATTGTTATCTGGTCTAATCCAGTTCAGGTGTTATCTCGTCCCATCAAACGTGTTTTGAATTATGATTTATGATTATTGCCGACGATGGAACGACTCCTCTTACAAAATGTTCACCTGTGCCGTAGTATCGCTTTTGAAGCGGGAAGCTCAAAAAACCGCAAATTTCTTACGCAGATTGTGAAGTTATGAGTGCATTTCAGAGTTTGCCGATGCGCTCATCGTGATTTTTGAGGCATTATCTATAAGAAACAACTCTTAGTTTTGCTCTAGCAAAAGTTTGCAACAGGCCCATTGTTTCTAACAATCAATAAAAATGTAACAAAAATGCCCTGAAGACACATTAAAATCCCTTCAGACACATTTCAGAAAAACTCGGGGAATATGCGACACTATGAAAATATCGTCGCGAAAAGAGCAAACTGAGACTATCTCTGGCACAGACATACTGCGAAAATCAAATTGACCCTTCTGAGTGCCCATCCCAGCGCAAACATCAAAGAGGAGCCTCGATTTATTTCCACTTCGATTTCACGGGTACGCGAAAAGTTATTTGATATTCAAGTGCTCGTATTTCCCTATGGTGCATGTAACGCATGATGTACAATCAAAACACTTCTTGACCTAGGTTACGTTCCCTCCTTCAATTTTTCCGCCGCCGTTCATTCTCAAAAACTTTCTTTTATCTCTCAACATGAGATAGGGGACGAATATTTTCTTTTCTCATATCACGTGCGGACCTGCCGAATGGAAGAGTTGCTGTGTATAACGAGAAAGTACATTCTCTCTGTTTCTTTCATGGGGGTTCCATAAAATACGACTCCCATTTTTTTCAATTTTTCGACCCCCCCTCTCCTCACCCTCAACTTATCCAACCGTCATCCACTACTATACATCCCCTCCCCATAAGAAAAAAAATTACGTCATCCTTAGCGTGCCCCTACCCCTCTTTGGAAGAAAACGCAGGGAATCGATAAAAATCAGTAGAGACGTTAGTCTGCAGCGCTAAGAAAATTATTAATTTGATTAGTTTGAGTATTAGATATGTATATGTTGCGTTCTTTTAAATAGGAAAAAAACATGGCCACGATATATTAGTAGCCGAAAAATTAAATAACGCAACGTTTCTTGCTTTGTAAAAATTAGAATTACTTATTAATAACCCGTTTTCGGAAAAATAACCGAGAGAAAAGGCACGGGGGATCTGGGACACCTTAAATAAAATGTGCAAGCCTATATCACGACTGATTGCTAGACCGCGGTGTCATCAACAGTCTTTACAGTCCTCGAGTAACAGTCCTCGAGTAACATCAATGAATGAAATTTTACCTCATAAAATAACAAAAAGATCGATTAAATTTATATTTAACCGAATAAATTTAAAATATTTGCGTGTTTTAATCAGCACATTTTTCAATTTAATGTTTTAAACGGCACTCCGGTAGAATAAGACGGTGCGGGGCTTTTCATGTCAAGTTTGCAATCCATAGAGGCAACATTCGATGATATTAATATAACAGCCCCTTGATACAACTATTCGTCCTCTACGGACGCGCAGGTTGCATACGAAAAAATGGAAGGCGCTCCGGTCAAGGTAATCCGCGAGGCAGTGCACGCAGCAGCAGCGAGTAGTAAGTACGCACCGATACCAAAATGTGGCTAGCTAAAAATCTCTGATATAAACTAAGGCAAGAGTATAGAAAAAAGCCTTTTTCGCACCATTTGCACCATATTTTTGTACCATTTTCACTTATCAGTGTATTATTCCCAACTGTCGCGCTACACCCCGCACCTAGTCATGACAGCGTGTCTCTGCGAGCATTGCTTCATGGGCTAGAATGACTAAAACGCCTTCAATTTTCACTATGCAATCCGTACTGCACGAATAGTTGCATCAAGACGTTGTGAGCAGTAAAGCGTTGCCAAATTTCCTCCGATTAGACATGAATTTCCTAGAAAACTTGTAAGCTCCTATCTTCAAGTTTTTAGAGTGTTTATGGGAAATCTGGTGACCACTAAAGTTCTTTTTTTTTTTGTTAAGTTTCAGTGTAAATCGTATACATGTTTCAGCCAATCAGCCGTGGACATTTGTCTTTGCGGTAAACGGTGAATGGAGTGGAAAAGCAGAGGAGCACAATTTTAGGGGCTGGGAAACGAAACTTAAATCATCTTTATTGCATTTGCCGGGCTAATTTGAATTCGGGGGGATCCGCCGGGTTTATGACTCGGAAACGCAACAGAAGCGCAAAATTTCGCCCGCGACAAGTTCGAAAGTAGCGAGGAAGAAAATTCAGGAGCATGTGCGCGGAGGTGCACCGCGGTTTACGCTCGACTGAACAAAAATTTTATTTTGTGCCATTTAAGAATTAGGAAGTTGCAAACTTTAATGAATGGCTTATTAAAGCGCCAAGTTTGGTTCCGTACCCTGGATGCATTGCACAGGTAAACTAAGAGTTCTCCCGAGCGGGGCGACTTGCCGACCTTGCATATTAAAGCGATTCAACTCCGTTTGCATCGCGCTTTCAAAGTCGCACACCGTGAACAAAGCAAATATTCAGACTTAGAGCAGTTTAAAACTCGAGTCATTAGTTCTCTCCAAAATACCTACGGATATTATAATTTATGCAACCCGCTCGCCGGGTCTTTTGCATTCCCGGTCTATTTTTCTCCTTCCCCTGCAAAACATTACCTCGCGAAATGCGCGCCGCAACCGCTAAACCAATTTCAAAGCCCCCGCTGAAGAACACTCGTACAGTTTACCGCGGAAAAATTAATCGAATGAAAATAGTTCCTCGTTAAAGTCGCCGAGAAATTCTTGTGAAATCACGTTCACAAGTGCACAAAATACCCATAAACGCGGGGTAAATCAAGGATTCAAGAGTCGTGAGGCAACTTTCGAAGTGATGACTCTTGTATTTTGTTTCTTAATTTTTATTTATTTAAGTTTTTTTTGTTTTTTCTTTTGAACGAATGTTTTTGATAAGCGAGGAAAATTGCAGGTTTTACCGTGAAATTAAGCATTTTGTCACAAAATCAGACAATTTTCCGTGAAGCAAATCGGGAATTTGGCTGTGATGAAATAACCCGTGATTTAGATACGTCTTATGATTTTGCCGGAAAAAGCGACTCCTTTCGAAGGTTGTGATTTGCATAAACAAATTTTTGAAGTTCAAAAAATGCAGAGTGTCCCAAATCGAACATCGGAAACTTTAGGGATCAATTCTCCAGACCAATATATGACTATTTTGTTCCATGATTTTACGTTTTTTGTCATCAGAAATGAATGGATAAAGCGCACAAAAAATTTACCACCCTCTCCCAAGTCTACGTAATTTTGGGATTTAAAAGAGTGGCCTAAGGTAACCATGCGATTTTGAACAAATGTCACTAATTCCGTGGCATAAATGAATTACGATAGTCAAACTTTTGTGCAACAGGAAGATGGAAATAAAGATGCCTTGCAAGTGAGCCGTTTACGCATTGAAGAGACTATATAAAGCGCCTTCAAATAGACACACACACAATCGGGACAACACGTGTAGTATCTGCTGCGTCCTTCGAAACTGAAGGCGATTTTCCTGATGAGACCGTCCTCACGCGATGAAATCGCATACGCTGTCTTCCCAACATGATGATATTCAACAAAAATATTTGAGTGAGATATTACTTAATGATTTGGAAATGTTTACACTTTTGCAAGATTTTAGTGATTTGTTTCAAGTATGTTACTGAAGGACGGCAGCTAGGTCATTAGTGACCAGAGATACTTATGGATCGATTGCGATGATTTAATGATTAATCGACACGCAGCGATGAATGGTGTTCTTTTTTTTCATATTGACCGGCGTGGTGCGGTGTTCTTGCTAATTAGTAGTAGTATGATAATGACGGAACTGCAAAAATATCTCGTTTGCAGTGCTCCAGAATTCTAGCTTCCATTTTATTTTAGCAAAGGAGAACGAACCAACATTAATCCTCGAAATTTGCACAGAATAGTTTCTACAGAGAATAAATAGCGCGGCAGTTCTCAAGAAATTACACTGAGGATTTTTTCAATCTAGGAAAAAAAAAAAAATTATGACCCTCTGCCCAAGACAATTTTTGCGGAAACCTCTGATGATGATAATTAATGCATAAGGCTTGGCAGCAGAAATTTCCTAGCGCAGGCAGGATTTCTACTTAATTTCGACTTCCAAATTCCCTGTGTTGCATAAAATACCTCTTCATAACTCATGCATCACAGTATTATAACACATAATCACTTCTCCCGGTGTTTCGATAGCTGACGACTTATAAAGGCTACCTCTGCCTTTTAAATTTTTTGTCTTATTCCACTATAACGCAACCCTATTCTAAAACAATATTAGGCTTAAATTAATGTTTTAAAAAAGTATAAATACTCTCCACTTGACAAACCAAAAGTTACAGAGTCAACGTCAAATTCCCTGAGTTTTGCTGGTGGTAGAAATCCTGCGGTGATCTACCATAGCACATGGTCACGGGGACGTATATATCATAATACCTCTTTTTAAAGACATCCTAAAGCCATTGGACATCATACACTGGAAAAAAACACACTGGATCTAGAGTCCAGACTCTTAAAAACATCGACAAGAAAAAATACTCTTGATTCAATCAGATTTAAGCTTAAATCAAGAACCAAGCCTCTTAATTTGAGCGGATTTCCTTTTGATTTAAGCTTAAATCTGCTTAAATCGAGGGTCCTTTTTCTTGTCAATGTTTTCAAGAGTCTGAACTCTAGATCCAATGTGTTTTTTTTTTTTTTTTTTTTTTTTTTTTTTTTTTTTTTTTTTTTTTTTTTTTTTTTTTTTCCAGTGTACACTAGTTGCAGACACCTCTAGTTTGAAGGACAACAACGAATAAAACAAATATGATTGTCACTATTGTGGCTGTGACATTTCTCTTCATGAAAACGGGTGAAACAAACACATTGAAGTTTGCATGAAAAAAAAAATGCCTTTGTAGAAATCAAAGTTCCGGTCAAATTCGTTTTACAAAGAGGACGACGACCCGCTTCTCCCTCAAAAATTGCGAGCATTAAGTGCGCACGAATGGTCATTTACTCTGGTTTTCTAGTCTTCTTTTTCTTTCCATTGTGTTTCAGAGAAGCTCCTTGATGATCGTGCGATTTTTAGGTATTCAGAGTTGACTAATGAGTGTTACGTTACAGTGCTTGGCTACCGACATTGCCGGATCATGTTTCGAATGGACTAGGGGGCTACTCCCCCTGACCACTTGGTGCCTCAGGCTTTGTGCGATACAAGTTCTTCTTGTGGCTTTACATTTTAGAGTAAGACGGGCCCTACAATTTTATAGATAGAACTTATACTGCTTTCTATCGACTACGCGGCTCTGGTTAACACAGCGTGCATGAACAACTTTGACGGTAACTTAGTACTGGTTATGAGGTTTCTTTGGGATAATGCATGTTTCGGAATCTGGTAACCACTAACATCGTTCGGGGATATTTCTAACTCCTATGGGAGCCTCTCCGAACACATTTTGAAAAATTGAGTCGTCTTAAGAGCTTTCTCTCACCGAAAATTGCATAGAAAGATGTGAGATACATCGCGAACATATTTACGAGAATCCCTCGCATTCCTCGGGAAGGATCAAGTAAGTTTCGGAGGGGGGGAATTAGTGGCAGGCTTTTCCCTACCGCTGCCCCAGGGGGAGGGGGGGCTTAGGGGGCGTACGCCCTGTCCCGTTCGCCCGAATAAAACGAGGAAGAAAAAAAAGGAAGAAAGACGGAAGGAACGGAGGAAAGAGGAAGGAAAGATACTTTTTGATCATTTCCTGACGAAATTGACTCAAACTACACGAGATGCTTCAGAAATTCAAACATTTTCTGAGGGAAGCCCCCAGATTCTCCTTAACCCCCCCCCCCCCCCCCCCNGGCCGAGGTGTCTGGATCCGCCTACGCTACCTACTCTCCCCCGGTTCCGTCTAAGTCTTAGACGGAAGGGGTCTAAGAGCTCAGGGTTAGCAGGGTGCTTCATTTAAAAGCCGACTTGGCGAAACTGGAGCGGCAGCGCTGGGTGATCGCCGGACACATCGTCGCTCCTCCAACGTAAGGGCGCAAGTCAATTTCCACGTGAGCCCTGTTTTACGTATAGATACATGCATTCTGTGGTTCATGTGGAAATCGAGATACGTCCTTACGTCAGGGGGCGACGATACTATACGGCACGGCGTGGCCGGCTCACAGTGGTTCGATTCAATCAGAGACGTCGCACATGAAATTTTTCACTCAAACTGCAAATTTTCATTTCCAATTCGTCACATTTAAATTTCAAGGGGTGCGTCTGAAGGAAAATCTCACGAGGAAACCAATGGACACACTTTCAAAGCCTCAAAGTTGCGTATGAACGGAGTTATGAGCTTTTAAAGTTTCCGAATTTTGTCCGACCTCCCCCACGGACCCGATCTCTTGTGCGGCGTCTGAGGATGAGCGCGGGATGAATAATGAACTCGGCGTCGCGAAATGGCAAACGACTTGACGGACGACCTTGAGAGTCGTTCGTACCACAACGATAGTTCCAAACGCGTGCTCCCGACACGGAGGCCAGTTCTCGCGGTAAAACCACCCGACTTAAACCGTCGGAACGAGAGGGGGCGATGGACCAGGCAACGGGGGCCGAAGCTCCAAGCTCCGTCGCATCCCGAGCGAGCCGGTTCGTCTCCCGCCGGATTTAGTTCCCCAATTGACCGCACTCCGCGGCCCGCCGACAGCGTGGTCGTCAGTGTGTCAGTCCTGCTATCGCGTCTCGTGTTGCGTGACCTCTTTACGCCGAGATTTCAGTTATCACGTGGATTCGAACTTAACTGGATACCGGTATTCGTTGATTCATCGAGTGTTTGACATGGAGCTTCTGGATAATTTGTTCAAATGGCGCCCGGCCGCAGAGATCACACCGAAGAACGATTGGGGCTCGTTCCAGGTCGAGAATAAGCAACTCGACAAGAATGTCGGCATCAAAATCCAGACCATCACGCCCGACCAGATCGAAAACGCCATCGGATTTTTGACGCAGTGGTTCCTCCAGCTGGAGCCGTCGTCCAGGTTTGTGTTGTTTACATTCGTTCGGGCGGCGCTGCCAGGTTCCACCGAAAATAAGCTGCATCATGACACCCGGGTAAATTAATTGAGGTCCTAAACAGTAGCGCGAAGCAAGGTGGGAGGGGGTACCCCATCTCCTTCATTATTGCAAATTTCCCTCCAAAAGCATCATATTCTGGGATCTTCAGGAACTAACTACTTTGACCCC
>NW_017547132.1:7530254-7605894 GCF_001854935.1 Bemisia tabaci
GCCCCCCCCCCAAAAAAAAAAAAAAAAATGTTGGCTACGCTCCTGATCTTAAAACTCTTGAAGTGCTGGTGAGATCGATCATGATAGTGTATGTGTTCAGAGGGACCTCCCATGGATTAGTGTCAAAACTATCTATATATCAGGTGTGCTCAGAAATTTTCCACGGAAAATTCTACGGAAAAACAAGGACTTCATACTCCAAGCAATTTCTCTATGAAAGTTTGTAAAATTTGCGTTCCCTTTTTGGCTCTTTTGGGACATTGTGGAGCATTATCCGATCATTTTTCAATCGGGGCTGCCGGTTCTCGGAGCATCAAGTTCAAAAAATCCGGAAGGATTCCACAACAAATCAACGAAACCTTCCCTCTCACGTGACAATGTCACTTGAAATCAGCAATTAGGGGAGGCATGGAGATACGAATTCAATGTAAAACGGTTCAAAACTGAGCAACTTTCCTTGCGTTAACAAAATCAGGGTTAAGCATTTTAATGCCGCGCGAGTTTAATAGCGGAACACGCCAATTTTTTATGGACTGATGAAAGAATTTCGCGTCTTGGTTCTCCTTTAGATTGAGCCACAAAAAGTGTCCTACTGCTTCCACACTCAGGTTGAGTCATCGATCTGACATCAGTATGCGGGTCCTTTCGTTAACAAGAGGTCAGCCGCCGCGCCGCGCCGTCTCAATTCTGTCAACTAATTGAGAGAAATTGGAGACAGATGGGTTAGTCACTTGGTTCTGTGACTAAACATAAAACCTACGTATATAATTTGATTCAACGAAGTGTATTCAAAATTGAAGAGATTTTTAATTTAATCTAAGAACGTAAAAAGAAGAAAAAAATTGAAAAAATACAAATTTTACGGAACAAATGCCGCCGGATCAGCATAGTTGATTTCGCTCAACCTTGAAGACAATGGGTCTGTTGCACGCAAGAGGTACAACCTACTGAATACACCATCTAAGAGTGAATTCACGCACAAATTACATTGAGGATATCAAGAAAGTCTGAAATCCACTCCATAGCGAGCAATCTGTGTAGCTCGTAGTATGTTTTTTTTTTTTTCAAATTTACCGCGTATGCGCGGGCAGTTTTTCATGTCAACTGGCTGTCAGGTTTGCCCGGCGAGAGACCTAACCTAAATAAACAAACAATCTCGCAAACTGTATTAACTCTTTTTGCATAAGATTTTAATTTATTCCAAGCTTTCATTTTTTTGAAATAAAGAAAGAAAAATGATAAAAACGCTCTAAAACGATGGAAATGATACAATAGAAAAAGTTAGTGAGATCATTTGTTTACTAGGGTTATTTGTTGATACTCTTCTGTCCGTGCAAACCTGGCCGACGGTGGCTAAGAAAAGCTGCCCGCAGGCGCGGGAAACTTGAAAAAGCGTGTTGAAAACCACGCAGATTGCGCGCTAAGGAACGGGTTTCACTCGATTTCAGTGGTTCGTGGTATCTGCAATAATCTGCAAGGATGAATGAGGGAGTTCTCACGAAGGACGAAGAATTTTAGCGAACGTCCAATCCATTACTTAAATCCACAGAGAAAAAAAGGAGGTGTTTAAATTTCGGGCATCTTGGAATTTTTTTGATGACGTAGGTCGGTACAGCGACTTTCATCATCGATTTTCTTGGAAATGGTTTGATTTATGGAAAAAAGTCGTTCTATAAAAAGTGCTTGAAATTATATTCTGTGTTGATTCAAGTAAAAAAATCGGACTTTATGGTCCGTTTTTCATATTTCGAATTCTGGATTTCGCTGGCCAGGTTGTACCGACCTACGTCACAGGGTAAACAAACCTCAAGATGCAAACATCTCCTTTTTTTCTCTATGACATAAATCATACACCGAATGGCAAATTTTAATCGTGGCCAAAGCAGGACAAAAATGAGTTGTCACGAGAAAAAATATTCGAGCTTATGGATAGGTTACTGAAATAACTGAGTAACCTTGATGGATGCGAACGCTTGCGTTGTTGACGACATTTATTTACGGGCGGCAAAATTGAAATCACTCACGAAGATGATGCAATGCTAATATTGAGCAGTGAGCGCCTTGAAAGGAATACGATCGTCATAGGTGCATAACTGCATTGCAATCAAGCAGACCGTTAAATGAGATTAAAGAACTTCGCTGACCGGCTTAACTGATCCAGGAATTTTGCAATTCGTATTCATTATAAAAGGCTAGATATCAGGGAACTTTTTTCCGTTTGATCTTTTAAAAAATCGAAGACGGATCCGTCACACCGAACTTGACAATCCTTCCTTTTGATGGCGCATGACGTAATTTTTGAACAACCCACGTCCTGTTGTGCTGGTGCTAAGGAAGAACACCGTATGAGCCTTCCCGGTAGCTTTGTTGCCTATGCGATGAAATTGAAGGCGACTCTCAAATGGATGATAGTCTAATATTCACCGAATGATAGTCATGGATTTTCTGAATAATTCCGTGGTATGAAAACTCGTTAAAGTTTCATAAAATGGCTGATTCGATAAAGAACGGAATATTTAGAAAAGAGGATCCGGATTGTCTTGAAACCTTAATTGCCTTTTTAGGTACAACAAATATAAACGACCGTTGAACTCAGAGTACGATTTCAAAAACCATCTTTTATCATGGTCACTGCAGAAAGAAAAGAATTGATCTTTGAGAGGAGTCATTACTTATGAACTAGGATGTTGGAATAATGGCGTTTCCGGCAAATAAGCTACGAAAGCACTGCTCCCCCAAATAAATTTATGATTTTTTTAATTGTATTTATTATCCGTAGATACTTTAATAAAATGCTATCGCAGGCTTTATAAACAGCTAACTCTAAATCGGACGAGGTTTGACTTTATTTACTACGGGACACCTAATTTTTATACTTGTAAACGATTCCAGGTACAAGTCCTCAAATAGATCACTGCATAGAGTATGCTTTTTGGCCTACTTTCAAAATTGAAGGCGAAATGAGAAGGTATGTAATCGCCTCCAAAGTCATTCGTGCAAAATCTGCTTTCTCTACGTTTAGACTCAGAAAACATCACTGAGCCCCCATAGGAAAGTAATGCAAACCTATGAAATTTTCTACTCTCACTTGAGTGATAGGAATTAATTGGAACAATAATTTTAAAAACATCAAAAGCATTACTGTGACCTGAAAACCCTTCTTGCTCGCTAGGTCTCGAATACGATCTAAATTTAAGGGCTTAAGCATTGGTTTCGTATGCCTTTGACGAGAGTGCTTATGAGAGCATTCAGGCAAGGTTTTAAACATATTTTCATTTTTCAGAGCCGCTGGAATCTTAGAGGACGAAATTTCTACGCAGATTTGGCAAGGTGTATGGTTAAAAACTTTTGAGCAGGGTGCAAGCATAATCGCAGTCACTGATGAAGAAACTCCAACCATTGTTGGAGCTCTTGCTTTGTGTGTGGTGTCGAAAGCTGACGATTTAAAGGAAGAAGTAAGTCGAGCTTGGAGTGCATGCAACAACCCCTTAGTTGACTCAATGAAGTAAAACAAAATGAGATGAGGAACTCTCTATTCGATTATAGTGGTAACAATTTGAGTCGATTAATAAATTTGGTAACGATTAGAAATCAAAACTCAAGAAAAATGATTCAGTAAAATTTGAATTTTTAGCGCTGAATACATCGTTGACCTCAAACATTTAAAAATATCGTATTACAGGGGCAATTCAGTGGGTTTAATGGGGTCCAACACCTGTCAGAGCAAAGAATTTGGGTTTTGCAATTTTTTCAAAAACCCAGGCGAGAAAAATAAATCTAATGACAATAAATTGATTGTGTTATGGGATCGCTAGCACTATGGATTAAAAACTGAAGATGAACTTATATTAAATGTATTTATTTGAAGTTGCCTCAGCCTTTCGGCCTCGTCCATCGTCAGGACTTTTCCGAGACAAGGTAATGACTTCAAAGTGATAAGAGATAAAGCTGGTTACATTGGGAGATAAGACCACCATAGATTGTCAACCATCTTTCAAACTAATGATACCTATTTCAATTCAAATTCATGTATGGTGTTAAATTGTTATTCTCTGTAAAAAAGTCCTGACGATGGGCAAGGCTGAAAAGCTTAGATAACTTTAAATAAATACGGTTAATGTAAGTTCATATTCAATTTTTATTCCACAGCACTGGCTACCCCATAAAACAATAATTTACTTAAATGCCTGCTACCAAAAAATGTTGTACATCGACACATTAAAAAAAAAAAGGACGATGAATTATTTTAGATTACTTTAAATTCGATACAATTTTATCCTCAAAATAGCACCTCCATGGGCCAAAAACCTAAGATTTTATCCTGAAAAACCAGAGACATCCTAGAATCCTCCTAAAACTGAAAATTGCAATATTATGCAGGGGCAATTGGACGTATTTATGCCAAATGGAACTAAGTGCATAGGGGTTGCGTGAGACATAGTTCCTTTTAGCATAAATACGTCCAATTCATCAATTCAATGTTAAAAATTACGAGCAAGTTGCCTTTGACGTGGATTTCGTCCTAGGTACTGTGGAAAAATTCCTAAAAGAAAGAGATTCGTCCGAAACTAAAAATATACGGTCAAAAGGACGAAATTTCCGTCCGCCAACCACAACTCGTGGCACATCCAAGGACTCGGGAAATATGGTTTTGCTCGCCGTTAATTGGACTAAATTTTGCAATAAGGAGCTACTACATTTGGTTCATTTTTGAAACAACGTATGTTCTATTAGTATCTTCTTGCATAGTGCATAGTTGCTCTTCGATTTTATGGATGACTCAGAGATAGTAGTTTCAGGTTCCTGGTGCAAAATGTAGTCCAATTAGTCTTCGGTAGCTTTCCCATTAAAGATGCCACATGAAGGTTAAATTTGTCCGTCATTCTAGACTTGTAATAAGCTGATTTCCTTGGAGAAACGTTTGGACATGTGGCATTGCTATATTTCTAATATTTCAGTCTGTACTGCTGAAGGCGTTTGAAAGGCCCTTACTAATTTTTTTCCGTAACACGATCTGATGTCACACGTTTTGCACGGAACGTTTCTTAAATTTCAAAAATAGGAGACATAACATGCGGTGAAACTTGGTGAGTGACGTGGGAGGAGGTATTACCCACATGATGGTAACCTTGCATTTGATCTGAAATTATTAAATTTTGAAAAACTATTCCGCTAATGAAAGTTTTTGTTTCAATTTGCTCTAGCTTCCAGGAGAGGCTGTAATGAGACAAAAAACACTACTAGGTGCTTTTGATGAGAAAATAGATAAGTACAAAATTTATGACACCGAGTATTTCATCCAAGACTGGGGTCTCTGCACAAATCCTGAATGGCAACGCTGTGGGATCGCAACTCAACTTTTAAGCAAAATTCCTCTAATCGGCCAACATTACAAAGTTCCAGCTGCCTTGCTCATATTTACTTCAAAAAAATCTCAGAGTCTGGCTCTGAAAGCAGGTTTCAGAGAGTATGCCTCAGTGGCTTATGACGATATTAAAGACGAAACAGGCAAGGTTATACTACAGGTTCCTGGAAATGAGAGTGCTAAACTAATGGGTTTGAAGATATTTTGATAATAAAAGAGATTTTCGAAAAAAAAAAAACACAACTTGTTTCATTTACATTGTTCTCGCCGTCCTTTCTTCTTTTGAAATATACTTGGCAATTTTTTGAGCCAACCAGCCACAATTTGATTTCATGCTTGATGGAAGTAAATTTTTTGGAGAGATAATTTAATAGTGGTGTTGCAAAGAGGTTGCATTTGCATTATTATACCTACTCCTAAAATTAGCCGGATCTGAGTGGAAAGGCTTTCGTATATTTCATTGAAGTTATCGACAATTTCTCCAATTTTTCAATTTCACAAAAGGGCTTCTGCCAATTTGGTTTTAAAATTTGACGAACTATTCAAAGCTCTCTGTCACAGGTCTGGTGACATATTTTTATTTTAAATTTGCTTTATGAACGAATTTGGAAGTCCTAACTTCATTGAGCTATTTGGAAGGATAATGACTCATATTACGCATTTCTTTAAATTTCAGTGCATGTATTTAAAGTCAAATAGAAAGTAAGATATAAGCTACATTCACTCAGTTCTAAAAATAATTATGCCTAATTAGAGCTCACTGGCGGTACATATATTCTGGGCAATATTATTTTGACGAAATATAAAATACAAAAAAATGAGCAAAAATTAAAAATTGAGAGAGAAAATTAAGTAACAGTCATTGACAGTCTTCAGAACTTACATGGAACAATAAAATCAGGTCCCACGAATACAAAACTACATAGATCACAAATATAAATCTTAGCAACACTTACATACTACACATAAACAAATTTGAGGTAAAAACATTAATTATTTTGCGAGCTAATCACAAGTAGGAATTAAAACAAGGTATCCGAGTCAGTGAAACGAATCGTTTCATTGTCTCTCGTGCAGATTCTCACTGAACCGAGAAAAACAATTTTTTTAAAAAAAGAACAATTGTCACTTGGGATGGAAGGGTAAGTTAATTATCTAAATTTCTTTATTATTATTTTTATTGAGAATTTTCAAGATCTTGTACAATGGCGCTGATTGATTCACTTCAAAATTTAAAAAAAATAAATAAATACATGGGAGAAAAAAAAGTACCTGCTACTAACCTAGTATTTTCATTTCATTTTCACTTTAATGGCTGTTCAATGCAAATGGTAAAATTAACAAGAGAACGAGAGCATTTGAGATGGGGGAAGAAGGTAGGGAGAGAGAGAGAGAGAGAGAGTAGGGGAAGGGATAGAGAGAAAACTTTTCCAAAAAAAGTGAAGACGAAAGAAAATAAAGTGGCAAAAATATGATAAAGCTAGTAATATTCGGTTAATTCAAATACTTAATGTTAAATTAAAACTATCATCGGTAAAATACTTATGTCATTGATAAAAGTAACAAAAATTTCAGCGAGTAACCGTCTCACGTTATCACAAGAATGAAAAGGAGAATCAAAATTGGAATTTGGAGAGAAACGCTGAGGAAGAATTAGGTAGTCACTGAATGAGGTTCCTACAAATAATAGATGCAGGCTTTCAGTTTTGCTGGGAGAAGAGTTACACCTTTTACGAATCTCGATGATGTTAAAGGACAATCCTGCATCCTGTTTACGGTTTCAGCCCCACACGTGAGAAAAAGGGGGAAAATGGAATCATGGGCCCATTTTTTTGAGAAAAATAAAAATAACATGACAAAAAATTTAGTTCCAAGACAATAGGGGCGAACCAACGATAGCCACCCATCGCTAGAATTGATACATGAATTAGAGGTAATTATGGGTCGGCATTACAGAGGTAGTAGGTAATAGTAAAAATCACTTATCGCTATAGAATAATAATTGATACATGAATTATAACTAATTATTGGTCAGCATTACGGAGGTAATAGTACTGATAGATGATCACTTATCGCTAGAATTGATACATGAATTAGATGTAATTATGGGTCAGCATTACAGAGGAAGTACTACTTAATAGTTTGCAGCACCGTCTTCAGTGTTATTACTTATAAAAATAAAATTGGTTCAACATTGTCAACAAAACTTAGATCTTATGTTGAACTGATTAGCTTCTCTACAAACAACATTAAACTATGCCTTGCAAGATTTCTTATGCATTTTCCAATCAGATTTTTGACATTCAACTGAGCAGTATTTTACTGATTTGCATTTTGAACAATTCAATAAAGCTTGTTCACCAGCTGGACCATTTTCCTTTTTGTCACTGCCACACTTCTCACACCTATCGGCAAGTAGGGCCTGGAAATCAGGATTCGGTATTTCTGTCCCACATTTCTCAACATGCGGAGCAGAAAAAACAAGTGAAAGTGCAACCCGAGTTCCATAGTGGTTGAGTATATGGTCCAGGTTTGAGAAATTCTTCATTTCATCTTTAAGATAGCCTTCAGGAAACTTTCCAATACCACACGAGCAGATAGAAGACTTGCGATCATGGCGAAGCCCTTTGGAGAGCGGGGCCTCACCGGCTAGTACATATTCACAATCAGATCTATGTTCCCAAGTTCGACAGCGCTCAGCCATGACAGCCATCATTGACTTCCAAGCAATATTTTCAGTTTCTGTGACGCAAATGAGAAACGCGCCGTTATCCTTTATTTCTTTGAGAAATTTTGACACCAGAGGGTCTAATTTCACATCATTTGTGAGCTGAATTAATGCACAGTCAAGCACAGTGGTGTTCCTAGCCAAATCTAGGCGAAGACAAGATGGGAAAAAGAGGGTATGAACCCGCTTATCAGTTCTCAGTCCGAAATAGTTCGTTTTTTTGCCTCGATAACCTGAGTACACCATATGCAAAAGTAGCAGTCCTTGTTTGAGGATCATTCTCGAATTCCATCCTAAATTTAACTTGCGTCTTTGATGATCGCGAGCAGAAAACATTTCAGAGGCATGTTTGTGTATCCATGAGCCGTACTTTCCCACTGAGCCATCTATATGTACCGCTGGCATCACATCAAGATCGATGTACGGTGATGTCCATGGAACTGGTACCATGCCGCATGGAAACTTCATAAGAAGACATGGGAACATGCAGACCGGGGCATCCTCTACGAGCGGATTAAGAAGACTTGCTTCTACTTCGATATATGATGATTTCCTCGCAATTTTTAGTTTAGGGTTGAGAGCAGACATAGGAACCGGGAACTCGAGCTGAAAATCGAAATCTTTAGCAATACTGACGTTAGCAATCCATGGTGATTTAAACTTTATCTTTACCTCGGAGGATACATCTGCTAGTGCAGTCTTCGCAGCTTCTGACTCCAATGTGATACGTTTGACTAAGACATTCAACTTCAGACCATCGTCTGAAAAGTGTGCTACAGTTGCATCTGAAGTAGCCATATCCATTTGACTGCCGGTTGAAACAAAATTAGGAAGCTCAGGCATTCCTGGCATGAAGCGAGTGATAGAGACCCTACCACTGGTTAGTTGACTGAACGAGAAATGAAGACTTAGACCTAATATCTCAGCGAATTCGAGGAAGGTCGCAGAGGAATATTTCAATCCACACTCCACTAGAGGGGTGATTTTTTTGGATTTGCACAGTAAAGTTAGATATGAGGTTGGAACTAGCACTGACGCATACATATCTGATGAACCCGATAGCATGGCACTGTCCTCTTCGAAAAATGGATAAGAAATTCCCGCCTCAGTTTTTTGCTGCCGTTTTCCAAACATAATCTGAACACATGAGAAGGATTGGCGGTGTTCCTCGCCATGCTCATCCACGCCACAAATGTTAATCACTAAGGGGTGTGATGAAGAAGATTTTTCTAGCACAGCAAGATCCTTCCTAGGCACTCGCAGTGTCACACACACCTGATCTGGTAAATCTTTGCTCTGACGGGCAATCGAGACAAAAATAGTTTGATTTATGTCTTCAGGATTCGGCTTGGAGAAAAGGCTTCTATCAACTCCAAAAAGTTTCATGTTAAGGGCGAGTTCCTGCTTAAATTGAACTTTCGTTGAGAATCGGCCGTTAGCAGAATAAAGTCCGTCGTACATTTCTTTCAAACAAGCATCCCAATCTGAAATAACTCTGTTTTTAAGGACGCTCAGAAGAAATGCAAAACTTGCACGTGTGTAAGGTCGAAACATGAGTTTACAGGAATCTACCTTCCACTCTGCTTGATTGGAATAATCTGCCGGCAGTAGAAGTTCATCCGACTTGAACATTGAATTATGGATACGAATTAGAAGTTTGGCAAGTTCCTTTGCTTCTACTTGAATCGGTGGAGAGAATGGAGATGTGCGATATCCTCCTGACCTCTTCCAGCGAAGACGTGACCGAACTTGACGTACCAAAACAATGCGGTGATCATTACCTCCTTCTGCTCCGGTGTCACGATGATCTTCAACTGAGTTTGTGGCATTCGTGAAGAGATCGGGGAGAACAAGACCTAGCAACAGAGTCATGCAACGTACATCAACACCGAAAAGTGTGGATAGCCGATCTACAGGATTACGATCCAACATAAACAACATTTCAGTATAGAGGCTGCTTGATGCATTACATTTGAGCAGACTAGATCCTAAGGCAAGCAAGTTAAAAGGTCCCAACGAGTCGATGAGATTCGACGTATCAATGATATCAAAGCTTACTGGCGCAGCACTGGTTTCCAGACTATAGTCACCGTGATGAAGGATAATAGGGCTACTTGTCATGCTGTGAGAGAACAAATTGACGGATGTTGAGCGTGTCGCTTGATAACCAAGCAAGGTGAAGCAGAAAGCGAGGGCATCCCCTGAAAAAATACGGATTACTAACCCACCTGCCACGGATTTCCTGAATGCTGAAGCCCATTGTGTGAAATGTCCCTTGGCACAATTGACCAGACGCTCTGTTGATGATAGGCTCCTGCCATTGATGCGGAAAGGAGATTCTTTGCAGATCGAGGTGTAAGCATTGCTCAGAGGAATGCTGCCGAGAGATGACATGTTATGATACAAAGTGAGCTTATTGTTCGGCGAATAGAAAAAAGCTGGGTTCAAATGCGGGGATCTCAGAGCTGTTGAATTATTCCCCGGGACTGTGCCGTACTCCCACCACTGCTGAGACACTTTGCTAAGATCAGCATAAGCTTCATCTTGAGTGGCGGTAGGAAAAGTGGAACGGAAACCTGTCCCATCTGGGAGATTCGTATTCTTATTGGGTCGGTGGGCCTTGGTTCTTTTGAGGGCAGCCTCTAATTGGTTCAATCGACGCTTCTTTTCAGGTAAGGAAAGACCTTGTGACGTGAAGCCCAACCAATGACATCTAATGGAAGACAGAGACTTTTCATCGCAAAAACGGATGCTCGGGCCGTATGCTGAGTTTTGCCAATCATCTATTGATGAAGAAATTTGAAGAAGCTTTTGAGTTTGAGACTCCAGAAGTAGCAATGACTTTTCATCTATTTTCCAATGGTAGTAAATATTGTAAATCTGCTCAATGTTACAATTGGATTCATCGTCAATCAATAAGGTGTACAACAACACATTTCGAGCATGAATCAAGGGTTCGATGTCGCAGCAGGTCACGTCCATTTTCCGCTTGTTGTCAGAGAAACACGTGAAAAGAATATTTCTAGCATCACCGCAACCCAGAGAGAGGATATCGGCATTTTGCTCTGGCGGTAAATCTTGTGTTAAGCAAGATGGTGGCATGTTGTCGATTGGGTAGAAGAAGGATTTAGGATTGAGAATTGTGCTAACAATCATTCTGTAACAAGTCAGAAAAAAATTGAATTATGATGTGACTTTATGAATTGACGAATCGAATATTGAGAATGACAGAAAACTAGCTGCCAAATAAGATGTTTGATTGGGTTCTCCCTGGGAGGAGACGAAGGGGGCGCCCAGTAAAAGGATGGGGAGTTTTAAATGAAATATGGGAGTGTCAACTCTCTGAAGCACCGAGGGAGGATACTAGATAGGTACCATGGCGGTTAGGTGTCGCAAAGCGCCAGAGAGTGCTGTGAAAGCGGCTCTCGCGTATGTGAGAATGAACGCCTGAGGAAGGAACGAGAATAGCACACCGAATTAGGAAGCGATCAACATCTTCGTATTCTCAAATTTTTCGTGGAAAAGGTGAAAATCCAATGTCTTCTTTCACAGGCAATATAAAAGCACTAGGAAACGTGACACGAACTATATGTAACAAGGTGGTAAAATAGTGCTGGGTCCACACTATTAAGTGGGGAAAACAAGGCTAAAAATTTCAACTACAGTCAAAATGTTGTACTCTAATGAGTATCAGTGCAAGACTGAAAGGGGGAGATGTTCAACCCGGGCAGATGCGTTGAAATATTAGGCTGAAGTCACGCTGGGAGAACTATGACGCTTTGAGTAGTGTCGTCAGTGAGCCGAGTTTAAAAACATCCCTCAAAATCTAAGACGGAATCGATAAGCCGTCATGAATACGACGCGAGGCATGACAAAAGTGCGATCCTCGCGCCGCGCCGTCAGGGTGTCTACTAAAACAGGCTGGTCAAAAATAAGTTCTTTTACAGTAAATTCTTAAGAAATTCAGTACCTCCTTCGACAGAAAAATTCCGTACTTTTTCAGTACCTCCATTTGACGAAATCCGACAAATTTCAAAAATGTGAAATTGCAACAAAACTGACAAAAAATTTTAAAAATTCCGGATCTTCTTGCGGAATTTTCGCTCTTTTTTAGTACTTCTGGACCGCCCTTAAAAAATCAGTACTATTTCCGGACTTTCCGGCGCCCTTAAAAAATCAGTACTATTTCCGGACTTGCCGGCGCCCTTAAAAAATCAGTACTATTTCCGGACTTGTGAACACCCTGGCCGTCTACCGCCGCTGCTGAACAACTCTCAGGACAAAACAAGGAAAACCCGAGAAACAATATGATTAACAGGGGACTAGAGAGGCTAATAACGTCTCTTGACTCAACCGCCCGAGAACCCCTTTCGAACGGAGAAAGCGCGTATCCCTAAACTGTGCGTGTACAAACAAGAAAAAAAAACACTAAAAAACGTGGCCCGCACTATAAGTAACAAGGTGGTAAAATAGAGCAGGTTCCACACGACTCAGCGGGGAACATTGGGCCAAAAAGTTCAAAAATATCAGTTGAGTCAAAATTTGGAGCTCTAATGAGCACCAGCACGCAAGACTGAGGGGGACAGTGCTCAGCGCAGGCAGATGCATTGAAGTATTAAGTTGAGGCCACGCCGAAGGATCTTCAACACTTTCGGTCTGTTTAGACCTCATCAGGGGATCATACTCGTCCGTGAGCCCAGCTTAACATCCCGCAAAATCCAATGCGGCATCGAAATAGATCTCTCGTGGCCTCATCTAAATATTCCGATGCATATACTGTCTGCGCTGAACAAACACATACCCCCTCCCACACACACACCCTCACCCTCCCCCCCGGTGTTGTGCTGGTACTCATTTTTGTGTAGTCCTTTGCGTTCTTAATCGTCCGCCGGTATTTGCGCTTGTGTCGCTGTATGACGTGAATGTGCGTAATTTTTAATGATTTTACGAAACCGCTGGAGAGATCGCGTATTTGCCGCGATATTGCGGAGATTAGCCGCGTAATTTCTCTTTTATTGTTCGAAATCGCAGAAAAAATCACGCGTTCTGGGCGACATTGAGTTGTTAGGCGAGTCAAATTCTTAACGATTGTTAAGGATTTGACGCATCCACTGGAAAAATCGCACATAGCTCGCGATACTGAAATGAATTGCGCGTAATTTCTCACTTAGGAGCGAGCGGAAACCAAGCTAGTAACTATTCGAACTCCGAAATAGGTGTGTGGTAACACGCGAAATTGAAGGAAAATCATAGCTCTTTACCTACCACACATTACGGACATTCTGAAGCCTACGCTCGAATCGATATAAAACTCATGAATTTTCCGCGATATTGAGGTGAAAATTGTGTGGTTCTTTACGTTCTTAGTCATTCGTCTGAAAATTTGCTTTTGAGTCGCGATATAAAAAAAATGCGCTTGATTTTAATTGGTTTTTCAAAACCGATGGAGAAATCGCGTATTTGCCGCGATACTGAGATGAATTGCGCGCATTTTCTCATTTTCGAACAAGCGGAAACGAAGCTAGTGTAAGGAGGGTGTTTTTTTTGGTTGTTGATAAAGGAGGAACTATGAGGGCTTCAATGACACATGTTTATTTATACTATTTCAATTATTGGCTTCACATACACATATATATGAACAGGTCTAAGGTTGGAGAGTGGGCTATGAGATGGGGAGGGGGGGGGGTTCGGGTCTGAGCCGAGTTTGGTGTACGCGTCCGGGGCGTGATTGTAGTGCGGGTCTGAGCCGCGGAGGTTCGGGCCTTAGCCCTGGTGCTTACGGGACGGGCCGATGACTGGGACTGGTTGGTCTTCTACAAATCTTGATCAAATACTGGTGCCCGGCCTATGCCCCGGCCACTATTTATAGTCGATCGCCGACTCCCCACCAGGCTGGTTTGCAGCTTTGAGATAGGGAACCGAGCGATCGAACTGCAACTAGCGGCCGAAGTCGGAATTGCGTCGAGCGGGCGCGTCAGCACGCCACGCGCACTGCTGAGTGCGAGTGCCGCGCCGCCACACCTTACGCACCTAACAAAATTGCGAAGCAATTTCAAAAGGCCGAACAACCAGGCAAGATGGTGGGTGAAAAAATGGGCGCTAACTATGGAAGCTGCCACGTGAACATTTGACGGGGGTGCTAATGATGGGGGTGGGGGGGGGGGGCTCTTATAGCATGATTCTAGCGAACTCATGGGCGCTGAATAGCGGCCGGCATGAGTAAGAGGCGCTAAAGGGTGGCTGCCTCATAAGAGAAAATTATGGTATGTCTTAGACTAGTTGGGCGCTCATTGGTAGCTGCCTCAGGAAAAAAAATTACATTCTATCTTAAATTAGACGGGCGCTTAGTGGTAGCTGCCTCAGGAAAAAAATTATATTCTATCTTAAATTAGAAGGGCGCTGAGTGATAGCTGCCACATGAGGAAAAATTACGGTGTATCTTAGGTTAGTTGGGTGCTTAATGGTAGCTGCCTCGGAAAAAATTACAGTCTATCCTGAATTAGGAGGGCGCTTAGTGATAGCTGCCACACAAAGAAAAAATTACGGTGCATCTTGAATTAGTTGGGCGCTTAATGGTAGCTGCCTCAGAAAAAATTACATTCTATCTTAAAGTAGGAGGGCGCTTAGTGATAGCTGCCACATAAAGAAGAAAAAATTACGTCGCATCTTAAACTAGGTGGGCGCTGAAAAGCAGCCGGCAAGTGTGAGGGGCACTGAGGATCTGCCTCACATGTATTTAAGGTATAAAATAAATGAAAAAAAGGCGCACTTTAGGAAGTTGAGGAGCAGTGTTTTGTGGCTGTTTCCGGGAGCTGAGGTCCAGTCGTATTCAAGTGAGGTCAGGAGGGCGTCTAGTTTGCGGTTGATAGCGATCTCGATAGAGAGAATGATGCGATGTTCGGCTAGGATGAGTCTAGGGCCTCTTGAGAAAATGCGATATTTTGACGGTCTTGAAAGCAGAAGTGTGCCACGCGCTTGTGGCCGTAAGGAGATTTGTATGATGGCAGCAGGCAGGTCCAGAGTGTCTGCGGGAGCATATGAGTGCTGGGGCTCTTCGAGAGTATTGCTGTGAGGCTGGAAGCCACATCATATTCATTGACCAAAGTGTATGCACTGGCAACGAATGTGTGTTATAGGAGAGCCTTTGGTTTGGCGGGAAAAATAGTCAGGAAGGGGGGGGGGGTGTATGCTCGGGCGTCGGGATATGAAGCTTAGGATGAGTGGACTGGAGACGGCTGCGCTGCAGTGAGTGCTTGTGCCGCTGTGGCCGTAAATCTTGGCGAAGAGGCTGGTGATTTTTTGGGGCGTAGTTGCTAAGTTTCGTAGTGCTAAGTCTTAAGTCTAAGCCGTATATTATATGTCCTTAAGTATTCTTAAATTATGTACATTTTGTGACATAGCATGTGGGCTATATTCAATACTTAGTGGGCTGGTTCAAGTTCAGTTTGCTCGTCCTCAGATTCTGACGGCGCATCTGTGTCATAGAGGCTTGAATGCAGGATATCGTCCGGCTCCTTGTGCTCGCTGAATGTTTTGTAATAGCGAAGCAAGTAGAGCTTTCCTCGTGGTTGGGCTCTTGTTGTAGTTGACGGGATTTGAGGAAGTTGTTGCCGTAGTTCATGTGTGATACTGTTCTTCTTTGTCCTTGTTTCCGGGTCATCCATATTCTTCTTTAGTATTAGCTCAGGATGGCTGTCTGCTTTTATTCCGAAGTGTGAGTCCGTGATGTAGCTGACTTCTTGTGCCATGTTGTCGTTTTTAAGGTTGAGAAAAAGAGGGGGGGAAAAAATAGAAAAAAAAAGGGGGGGCGCTACGTTACCGCTGAGCGGGAGCTGCCCCGTTGCAAAAGCAAAAAAAAAATGTAGCTCAATACGCTGTGACAATAGCGGAGCTGTTTAGTTATCAGTGCTCTTAACGGCTGCGACAATAGCCAGGGGTAACGCCGTGACAATGGCGCGAGCTACTGAGAGCGGATTTGCGCTATGACAAAAGCGCTACGCTCTAAGGAAAAAAAAATGATAAAAAAAAAATTATGTTTCTTAGCTCTGTACGCCGTGACAATGGCGGAGCTGCTGAGGTATCGGTCGCTCTTAACGGCCGTGACAATGGCCAGGGGTAACGCCTTGACAATGGCGCGAGCAGACCGAGAGCGGATATGCGCTATGACAGGAGCGCGACGCTCTAAGAAAAAAAATGGGGGGCAAAAGCAGGAAAAAAAAAAATTTAGCTCTGATACGCCGTGACAATGGCGGAGCTGCTGAGGTATCGGCCGCTCTTAACGGCCGTGACAATGGCCAGGGGTAACGCCTTGACAATGGCGCGAGCAGACCGAGAGCGGATATGCTCTATGACAGGAGCGCGACGCTCTAGTTAAAAAAAAGAAGCAATCAACCTTAAAAAAGAACTTTCAATTTTGGCACTGGTGCTGGATCCTTCAAGATGACTTGGTGCTGGGGGGTAGAGCCTGGTAGAGATGTTGTTGTGTGGTCCGGGATCGTTGCGCCTCCACCAATGTAAGGAGGGTGTTTTTTTTGGTTGTTGATAAAGGAAGAACTATGAGGGGTACACTGACACATATTTATTTATACTATTTCAATTATTGGCTTCACATACACATATATATGAACAGGTCTAAGGTTGGAGAGTGGGCTATGAGATGGGGAGGGGGGGGGGGTCGGGTCTGAGCCGAGTTTGGTGTACGCGTCCGGGGCGTGATTGTAGTGCGGGTCTGAGCCGCGGAGGTTCGGGCCTTAGCCCTGGTGCTTACGGGACGGGCCGATGACTGGGACTGGTTGGTCTTCTACAAATCTTGATCAAATACTGGTGCCCGGCCTATGCCCCGGCTACTATTTATAGTCGATCGCCGACTCCCCACCAGGCTGGTTTGCAGCTTTGAGATAGGGAACCGAGCGATCGAACTGCAACTAGCGGCCGAAGTCGGAATTGCGTCGAGCGGGCGCGTCAGCACGCCACGCGCACTGCTGAGTGCGAGTGCCGCGCCGCCACACTAGCAACTATTCGAACTCCAGAGTAGTCATGTGGTATCACGTAAAATTGAAGGAAAATCATGGCTCTTTACCTACCACACATCACGGACATTCTGAAGCCTACGCTCGAATCGATATAAAACTCACGATTTTCTGCGAAATTGAATTGACAAATTTTAAGCTCTAAATTTTGACCCTAAATGAAATTTTTGAACTTTTGGCCTTACTTCCCCCGCAAAAAAGTGTGAACTCCGCAATATTTTACCGCCTCGTTGCTTACACAAACAGAAATCTAGGGGTACAATAAATTAATATAATTGAAAATAGTTTTCTAAATGTGTATTTTCTGCCGGGCTTAAAAAGAAAAAGAAAGGATAATATATGTTTTTAAAACAAATGATAGATTAATAAGTACTTATATGCAAGTATTTGAGTGTAAATTGCTTTCTTACAATACAACAAATTCTAAGGGCTTGAAAACTTTTCATTTCGTTCCCGCCTGGCTAGAGGTCACTTTCACTTCTATGTTTTTCTTTGAAAAGTGGATTTTGGTGGGTTTCGAGTCCGTTCGAGATCCCCGGAACCATTGAGATAAATGCAAATGACCTTAATTTCTCACTTCCGTTTTTAGTTGTTCAGATGTTAACGCGAAAGTGGTGATAAATTCTAATTTGTACAACTTATCTCAATGTCAAAATCAAAAATTTTATCTGCATGCGAGTAAAAGTTACTGGACTTCCGCATCGACTTTCATCAAAAACACCAAGATTACAATTGAGGTCACTCGCCTCCATAAAATCGCACCAAACCATAATGCTATTCCAGCTATTCCAACACCTGAACCGCTCAAATAGCATCCATCAAGTTGAAGGCCAACTTGATTTTTCGATCCCGTTTTCAAGTAATTAGACATTAGCGAGAGATCGGTGCTACATTCTAACTTTTGCAGCCTATCTCGATGTCAACATCAAAATATTTTTTTGTGGAGAGAAACGAGTGAAAGTTGCTGAACTTTTCGCAACGTGTTTATTAAAAAAACACCAAGATAACAAAAAATACGCGACATTCGTATCGATGCGAGCTTAGTATTTATGAACGTCCGTAACTTGAGGTGGGCTAAAAACTAAGACTTTCCTTCAATTCCGCGTGATACCACAAACCTACTCCGGAGTTCGAATAGTTGCTCACATGGATTCCACGTCTTAAAAAGTGAGACATTACGCAAATTTCATCTCAATATCGCGTGCTTCACGCGACATCTCCTCCGAATTCATCGAATCCTCAAGAATTACAAGCTATCCATCCATCTTGGTATCGCTGTAAATACGCTATTTTTCCAGTGATTTCACATAAAAAAAATTCGGAAAATACGCGATAATCGCAGCGATGTCGCTGCAAATATAAGCTAATTTGTAGAGTCATTAAAAATTATGCGTAGTTTATTTTAAATATCGCCACGAAATCGCAAATTTTTCAGCGGTTGATTTATACAGCTGAAACATTTGAGATTTCGTCACGATATTTATAAACTACGCATACTTTTTAATGACTCTACAAATAATCAAAAAAATGTTCACCTCATCGCGAAAATTACACGACTTTCGTAACGATGCGAGCTAACTATTCATAAACGTCCGTAACTTGAGGTAAGTTGAAAGGTAAGATTTTCCTTCAATTCCGCGGGATACCACAAACCTACTCCGGAGTTCGAATAGTTGCTCACTTGGATTCCACCTCTTAAAAAGTGAGACATTACTCTTTCATCTCAATATCGCGCGAAGCACGCGATATCTCCTCCAAATTCACCGAATCCTCAAGAATTACAAGCTATCCATCCATCTCGGTGTCGCTGTAAATACGCTATTTTTCCAGTGATTTCACATGAAAATTCAGAAATACACGATAATCGTAGCGATGTCGCTGCAAATGTAAGCTGATTTGTATAGTCATTAAAAATTATGCGTAGTTTATTTTAAATATCGCGACGAAAGATATTTAAAATAAACTACGCATAATTTTTAATGACTCTACAAATAATCAAAACGCGACTTTCGTACCGATGCAAGCTAACTATTCATGAAAGTCCGTAACTTGAGGCAAGTTGAAAAGTAAGATTTTCCTTCAATTCCGCGGGATACCACAAACCTACTCCGGAGTTCGAATAGTTGCTCGCTTGGATTCCACCTCTTTTAAAAGTGAGAAGGTACGCGAATGTCATCTCATTACCGTGAGAAGTACGCGATAACTCCTTCAAATTCACCGAATCGTCAGAAATTAAGAGAATTCCATCTCGGTATCACTGTAAATACGCTATTTTTCCGGTAATTTTACATACAAATTCAGAAAATACGAGTTAATTGAAGCTATATCGTGGCAAGGAGGCTACTTTGTGAAGTAATTTAGTTATAAAGTCAAAATTGTGTCAAAATTTTCAAAATCGGATATAAAGTCAAGAAATAAACAGGTACTAGTCTTTTGTAAAGGATTGCAGGCTCTAATTCATTTTTGTCTGGGCTGGCTGCTACCAAGTTCATGTAAAACAAGCAACTCAAGAGCAAATGAAGATCTGAAGGTTCAAAATAGACAGGTAGCTTCAAAATTTCATGAACCACAATCAACTTAACTGTTTTTTGTTCAGATAGCAACAATATCCGAAATGGAAAAAATGACAAAACTAGGCCGAACCATGAAATTGGAAAATCGAATTATGACAAGGCTAAATTAAGCCAATATAAAAACATAGAATAGATATTCTTGTTAAAGGTATTATTTGACACATATCAGCTTGAACAGTATCACTTTAACTATTGCTGTTCCGGAGGTAATGATTTTCAAAGTTCTTTAAAAATGGGAACTTCGCCTCTTTACCTCCTTCCCCTCGTTCTTAAAGGGGACTAAAGTTTACTTAAGCATAGGAGGCACTTGGTGAAGTAACCGAGTACCTAATTTAGTTCTCAACCAAAGAGAGCCAAAAATCGTCGATTAAGAATCCTACTCTTCATAGTGACAATATTACAGCACCCGATTGCGATGGATTGTCATAAAGTTCCAGGCAAAATTCTTTAAGAGAAGTAGTAATGAATAGTAGGTAAAGTAGTAATATGGATTGAAGCTTTTTGACACCTAACGGCAATGTTAATTAATTTTGAAACGTCATTTTGCGGTATTTCCAGGGGTACATTCATTCATTATTTTACTGGCATCATTAGAGACATTGTGAGATGAAAAAAAAGAACACAATTACACGTACACACAACTTGAAGGCTCGAGGTGAAAGAAGTGATAAAACGTTGTTCAAATGGTATTTTTCTGAAAATATGGTGGAATATTGTGAGGCGTTATTGACTGCTGCTAGAATGCCATTGTGACAAGGTGCTACAAGATGTCATGTACCTAACTATGATGCTACCTTGACAATAATGCGGCAATTTTGCTGCAACCTTTCATAGCCAAGCAAGCAATTATTAAACCGGTGCTGAGGTTTCAAATATTTTTAAAGGAATAACTACACAGGGGTATCTCATGAAAAATATGGCATGCTCCCACAAATTTGGCAAAATTATATAACATTTTCTGGGATAGACTGGATGGCCCTGACCTTCCGTGATCAAAAATTGTTCAACCATGAACATCAGGGGCTGGCAACTTGGCAAATCACCAAAACTGCTGGTAATAACAGGGATACTTGAACAACCATTTCTAACTAGGGCTGGATTTAAAATTTTGCTGTCAAAGATGAAAAAAAATTTGCCGCTTTCTAATTTCAAGGGTCACATGACCCAGTGCTCATGGGTTGTAACCCAGTGCTTCCACCCTTGAAGCTCTCCTGTTTCCAAACACTAAAAATTTCGAAGTGAGTGAGAGTGTGAGGAGAAAAATTAGAGGCACTTGATTTATTCAATCTTAGATAGCCTTCACAGCTACGTGAATTGTTCAGTTTTTGCACCAAAACCAATTACTAGCGTGTAAACTCCCTCTGAAAATCCAGATGCAGTTAGGTTGGGTTAGATAAGTTAACTAATTTCATCAATGGCAGTGATTAAATTCTGGCTAAAACACCAGATTGGTTTCGAGCTTAAATAGGAATCTTGCAGCTGAAAATTAACTTTAATTGGAGGCAAACTCACTTGGCTGATGAGTCTTCTAGAGGTCTAATTCCAGTACAATTAAAGCTTCCTTGATATATGCTCACTTTCTGCAGCAGAATAGGTATCTTTCTTCGTTTTTCATTGGATCAGGCTCCGATACGAATGGGCCAAAACTGCAGGTATAACCTATGGTCAAAAGCACAGTTGACATCAAGATTGGATAAAAAATTGACACACTTTGTATTGCAGTAAAAAGGAAACAGCATGAATATTTACTTACGAATCCCTCGCATAAAGAAAAAAAATTGCAAGTTGCCTGTAATTGAGTGCTGTTAAAGTAATAATGACCGCTTTACAATGATGGTAATTATAGGAGATTCATAGAAATTAAATTTCAACCCTCTCTGGTCATATATAATCCAGATGGCGATGTTCATTTTTCCCTCTCATCAGGCTTGAGTGATGCCTTAGAGGTGCAAAAGTAATTACATATGTTTTGATTGAGAATATACCTATGTAAAGGAAGTACATGTGTTTTGACAGAATATCTAGGTACTTGCAGGGTACAAAAGGTCATAGTGAAAATATGGAAAAGTTTGTGGCAAGAATTGAATACCTACCCTCATCAAGGGCATCAAGGATAAACCAAGATATGTTGACGCTCTGCTTGACCAAGTGTCCACCATAGCTTTGGATAAAACTACAGCAGAGAGGAGTCATTACAAGTGAGTTCAACATGAGGGAGGAGACTAGGCTATCAAAGGATCCGTTTGCCCGATGAAATTATTAGGTATCTTCCTGAAGTGAATTCTGAGAGGGGCCTAAGTAACAGCGAGGGAGGGGGGCAATAGCCGGGCAACTACCTATGTGGTACCTAATGAATCATCTTTTCCTGGCCGATTTTGGTGTAAGACGAATATCGATGGCCAAAGTACAAAACCAAATGAGTACCTACATTAGCAAACCTGCAGACTTCCCGTCAAACTTTAGTTTTCCTGTAAAATTCTTGAAATTTCCCAGAATTTTCCTCTCTGTTTGCAGAATAGGTGCTCAGTAAACCTTTCAAGCTAGGATGTTGGCTAGTACTTAGCTATTCAAAAAAATAAAATGGGAGTGGAACTTAGAAACACTACTTACCATTGAGATACATGGTTTTGCACTTTGCTCAACAGAACTCTGAAACTGATCTTGGACAGTTCAAGTGTGAAACTGTTTCCAGGCTCATCATCCCCCATCAATATGGCTGTTACTCCAGCTACCCCAACCCGGGAGTGTCTAGACTCCCAGAATACTCCATTGAATGACAGAATATTGCTTACACAGATTCCTCTGGCAAATATGGTTCATAAAATGAAATACGTTGGAGTGCAACGGTGCGTTGGTGTACGTTGGTTATACGTGGAATACTGAAATCAATAGGCACAGGTCCAGTTTCAACTGGAGAAAGGACGGTGGAAACATCAAACTCTGGCGAAGTAAGTAAATATCATACCTCCATGGAAATGTATTCGATTGAGAGGTGCTTAGCACCTTCCTCCACCAATGATGAGGCTAATCTTTCATGATGGTCATTACTTACAATGATCATCCACATTAACCTACGCACCTACTTTACTTACTTTACTAAGTAACAGTGACTCACCTGATTATCTTAGATGATTATTTATCCGAGGAGAGCTCCTTTTAAACTCACACGATGAAAACGGTAGTTATGATCAAACCTGGGCGATTAAACAACGACGAATCTGCATATTAACTAGAAATAATCGAGAATCAAAGGCGAAAAAGTGTGTTCGGTATTGAAGTGCCGCAACTCAAAACACGTGCAAACTTGCTGCAGAGGAATGCGAGGCAGGTTAGAAGGGAGGGAGACGGAAAGAGGAGAGAGAGGAGAGAGACAATAGGCATAGAATTTCACACCCACACCCTACTCGGTGGTTGGTAAGATTGCTAAATTGTGTGATAATATGTCTATATTTTGCTTATGAGTTGCATACAAAAACAAATACTTTAGTGTAGTTTGGCAACCACGACGGTGGCTCAGGAGCCATGCGTACTGTGCCTGGTTTACGCGCGAAAACACAATGGCGCCAATTTCAAAATGACGGACCTGTATAACTTGTGCGACGGTCTAGCCCGACAATGTTGAACTACTGTATAAACGTGCGAGAGTTGTAATTTAAATAAGCGTTTCATAATTACCAATCAGTTCCGTGCCATCAATGTTTATTTATTTTCTTTATTGCTATCAATATTTTATTTTTATTTTTAAAACTGGTTTGTGAAACGACCGAAGCAGTTTACTCAGAGTTGTGCAGAATAGGACTACTTGGAAAAAAAAATAAAAAAATAAAGAATCAGTGGAAATTCGGAGGAAGAGATCGAGCTAAATATAAAGTGGTGAAACTGCGATTAAAATGTCTAAAATGTTATTGTATACAGTCCCTTGAGCTTTTCATACATATTGGGCATTTTCCGTATAGGATGAATCTGGGTCCCTCTCAAGAAGAGACTTCGAGAGTGAAATTTCCTTATTTTTTCGTTTTATAAGGTACTAAATCATCTGTGCTAGAAGATTGGAGCATGTAAGAAAAAGATCCTTTGAGATTTTTTTTGGTAAGTACTCCCCCTTTTTGAATCAGTTTGTTAGGAATCTCACAGCCTTAGTTGCCATACCAAAATGTCGTTTCAAGTTTCAATCCATCCACGCCATCGTACCTGCTACGGTAAAAACGCAGCATCTATTTGCTTAAAATTGGGTTGATTCTTGTAGAATCGCTATCGAATGAGTTTGTTCGAACTCTCTATCTTTACAATGGTATATATCGATCAAGGTCATTCGATAACGATTCAACAACCGACTCGCCAAGCCTGACACAGCCTGGTTTCGCTCCTTTGGGACTGGGATAAAGGCCGTGGTTGAAAAAATATAGGTTTGAACAAATCATGTCTCATACAACATTATCTGAGTGCTCAAATGAGAAATGTACCTAAGAAAGTCATAGGCTGATTTTGCCACTTCAAACCGGGGTGGGGGGGGGGGGTGATTTTTTTCTTGATCCTTTGGAATTCTTTGGTGGGAATTGAGTACCTTTCAAGTCAAAGGTCGCTCCTAGGGGCCTCTCTCAGAAAGTTGTCAACATTTTACTTACCGAATCCAAAAAGCATTCTGAATAAAAAAATGCGAAACTTGCGAAATAAGAGCGTTCCTTTTTTCCTTTCCTTCCTTTTACATCCACCTCCTTTTTTTCGGGCAAACCGGGGGGGGGGGGGGGGGGCGATTACGCCTCTACCCTTAGATCCTCCAATGAAGAAGGTGAATCAAAATGTAAGCCAATTTCGGTCCAACAAAAACTGCGATTAAACGATAACGTTTCGAAGGTTTAAATGATGAAAAATCATCCGAGTAAAGCGTAACGCATAACGTTTGAGGCACGAAGCGGTCAGTTCCCCAATGTCTGTTATAAACTACTACAGAATTATAACATAGGAAAATTTACTTTTTGATCTTATGATTATGCATATGCTTCGTGCATTTAAATAGCCCGCGCATATCTCAGTGATTTTCATTGGTTACTTTCGAAACGTCATCCTTTGTTGTTTGTTTACTTGTCGTTGCCCTCGTCGAGTTTCTAACCTCAAAAGTTATGCAAGATGTGAAAACGAAAAGCGATTTCTTCTACGAAACTTACTGTTGGGAAGTGTTATTTTAATTCCGAACACTGTGTTACTTGTGAAATGGAATGATCTAATTACGGAGTGTATAAAATAGTGTTCAGTGTTTATGAGTGAAGGGACGAGCCCATGAATCCACGTTCCAGAGAGGAAGGAAAGTCTTATCAACGTGAACGTGTTCTCCCGTAATCGTGACAATACACGTGTTACATACTGTTCATCAAAAGGATTTCAGCCCCATCTTTTAAAATTTAATATTGACCATTCACTTTTAGATCAATATCTTCAGTCTATCTCACCATGAGTGGGAAGAAGAAAACGAATCTTGGTCGGGCGCTCATAAAGGATAGGTTCCGCAACACTCAAGGCAAGAAGAAAGTTGAGACGTCAATGGTGAGTTTTCGTTCATAATTGAAAATTGGCCCAGCAGCTCATTAATTTTGAAACCAACTAAACTTTTTACGGGATAGAGAATTATTCGGCATCTTGCAGTCTAGTCAATAGCCGACTTGACATTGTATGTTCATTGCATCTTCTCACCAGGACCTTCCTGCGGCCCGATTATTGAAGCTATGTCAGCCCGACAAGACAAAACATTGTCCTATCTCAGCCATGCCGTATATCGCAATTCAATGTGTTATCCGGCTGGTTTAAATTTTAATCATCGGCCTGTTGGTCTGTCAGCATTTTGCTTTGCTACCAGGAGCAGTAATAAACTCGTTAGTTAATTGTCAATAATTGTTATCAGAACCTCCATTTAGACTTATGGAAGTCTTAAGGAACTATATCTATCGGTCCTAACATGAGCCCTAGGATCCTCAAGAATACATGCATCACATGACTCATGCCGCATTGGATATTGTTCTTTTTTATTTTACTACGTCCATTTGTGCTCGAGGTGGTTTCTTGAAAGACATTCCTTACTTGTCTGCGTGTGCTCATTTTCGCAAGCGCGCTGCTTGCGCATGCTGTAGTGCTCCCTATACAGGCACCACCTATGTTTTCTGACCAATAAAATTGCCCCTGTTGATAGACCTGTCTCACAGAAGCCTCCTTAGTTTTAATTCTGAAGATTCTTGTCAGTTTTTACACATGAATTCCAGTTTACATTTTACTTAAACTGAATGCAGGGAAATAACTTTTAATGTTGGTAGATAGATCTAACAGCTGTTTTGCTGTGTTCACTCAGTACGATTTGGATATCAATATCCTTATGCTCAGAAATTGCCAGATATTACACACTACCACACAGAATGATATTTCCTCTCTTATCGTTGGTAATTTTGTTTGACGTTTTTTGCCGAAGAATTGGAACTTATGTTTTGAAGAGCAAGTATAAAATTAATATAATGGAAGTGCGCCAAGCTGGAGGCAGTGGCTAGTTGCCACTTTCTGCTTTTCATGATTGGTAACAGAATAAAAGCTTAAAAATTATCCATTCTACTGTAATTTGGAAATAATCAACTCTTCAAAGAGTGTAAGCAAAATAGTTTCCAGTTGCATTTTGACAGGGAAAGTTGATGAATGCATATGTCTATTACTTACTGCAATCATGTTAATTTCCAATTATTTTTTATTTTCCCGAAGAATATTATCCACATTATCTCTTCAGTATTTTTGCTGTAGCTGAGTACTTGAATATCATTTAATGAGTGAGGAAAATTCACAATTTTTTTTAAGAAAGACTGTTGGTTAGTTTCCTTTTGGAAAAATTAAATATGCACTGAGGTTTGCAACACTGCAATCAAACCTATGCCTTTTTTACTGATGTCACTAATTTGCAATCATCATAAGTAGTAGTAGTGTACCTAGGTACAGGAAAAGTCAGCATGATCTTTTAAAATTTTTTATGGATCATTCATATAGGTAAATCAGAATGCTTTCTGAAAGAAAAAAGAGTAGAAAAAAAAAATTATTCGATTCTCAGATATAACTGAGCCGCGTATTTTTAAAGGTGGTAATAGTCTAAAGGCTTTTACTTATTTTCCACAGTTGCATTCTGCGGATGTAGAAGATGGCATTGATTGGGCAAGATTGAACCTCAAATCAGTCACAGAAGAAAGTTCATTCGATGCGTTCTTTTCCATCGCTGAGCTAGCTGGCACCGAATTTATGGTAAGTTACGTCTAAATTTTTCTTGACTATTCCCTTCTCAATGTTAATTTTTCCTTCTTTGAATGAAAGCGAATCAGTTGGATTGACTAGCTGGCATTCCTGAAACTGGAACCAGCACGTACTCTATCAGAAATTTTCTTGGCACAATTACAGACAATTAGTGGGTATTTAGTTTTTAAAAACACAGCTTTAGAAACAGGAAAGTAACATAATCGACATGTTAAAACCTAACTCACTTCTCAAATAAGTAGGTAAATATTAACAATTATTTTAGAAGTGAGTTAATTTTTTAACTGATAAATATGTGTGTTTTAAGATAAATCCATCGCTGGAGTAAGCAAACATCGAGACGTTGAATGGATTTTGCTAAAATACTGGTGGTTGCACTTGGAATTTTCGGTAAAAAACAGATGTATTATATCCAAAAGTACATTTCAGCTCTTTCTTTCAAATAGTCTATTTTGTAAACCTTAAAATAATTCTGAAAGTATGCGAACGCAAAATTTAACAAATCCATTCAACTAATTGAGTGTAATATTTTGTGTTTTTATCCTTTCAGCTTTATTTTAGGGTTTACAAAATGCATGTTTAAGATTAAACAGCTAAAACTTGTCTTATGGCGTAATTGATCCATTTTTGCCAAAAATTTTAAGTGAAACCAATGATTCAGAAAAATTTGTTGGGCATCTCAATATTTTTTTGTTGCCAGTGTAGATTTACCTCAGACTAGGAATTTAGTTGTTTGTATAAGACGGAATGTAAGAAAGCTAAACTATTTTCACTTACTAATCTTGTCTCCTTCTCCTTTTGCCTCTCTTGCTACCGAAATGAAAGGTTTTCATCAGAGCATCGGTCTTTGAATCTGCCTCAGTCAGTAGAGACAGATGAGGAATGGTAGTGATTGAAGGGACAAACCAGAAAAATGTCTGGCAGTAACACAAAAAAATATACCTAATTTAATTTTTCTAGAAAAAAATAGCATGCCAAGTAATAATTTTTAACAATAGTAGACATGTCTCTTATAGATTATTTCACATCAGATTACGAACTGGCTCTCAAAAATAACTGTATCCTACCATCTCCTTCTAGACTTATTTAGACTCAGTGAATTAGAGTGCCCTATTTTCCGTGTCCTATGGAAGTAGGAACTTTCTTTAACTTATTGCTACTTTTTTTCATAGGACTGCTTAACTTTCTGTTCAGATACATTTCGTTCACCTATCTTTTTCAGGCAGAGCGGTTGAATGTCAATTTTGTGAATCCCAAAAGTAATGTTGGATTATTAACTCGGAAAGAACAAGAAAAACTCTCTGAAAACCACAGAGAAAAGAAGAAATGTTTGAAGATTCCAAGGAGGTAACTTATCTAATTTTTTATATCTTGTAAAAACTTCACAATCCCAGACCAGTAGGGAAGTGTGATTGACCGATTATCGATATTTCCCCATTTGAAGCTATGATAAAGAATCGATTTTTACCTAAGGTGTTTGTTACCAACACCCTGTCTATCGATACTCTTCCATAGGTTTAGATGGCAGATCAATTGATATATCGTAAAGCATGCCATGCCACTGTCCCAGACCTATTGTCTAGTATTCTATTTGAACTTCATTTTGTTATGCTAAGGAGCAATCTACTGCCAACTGTTACATGGTGCAGCGTTTTCATACATCATAAGACCCCCAGGACAACTCTGCCTATTTTCATTAAAGCAAGGGTGGTAATGGACTTCTTGCATGTTTGAGGGATTAATGATTTAGGTAATTTTTCTGATGTAAAATTTCACCAGAAACATGGTAGTGCCATTGGGATCTCTGAAATCAACTCCCAAGCTCTAAAAAAGCTCTTGATGTTCAGACTGTAATGGAGGGGATATCTCAGACTATTTGAGACTCCACCTTTATGTGTGGTCGAACTCTTCATGGACAGATAAAGATCAATTACATCAGCAGGGTTGCCATGGTTCCAGTCGTGGAGTCCCCAAACAAAATGGCAAACCCTGTTAATGTACTTACTCCCTAACTGTGCATGGAGAGTTTGACCAGTTATAGAGGTGGACTCTCACTGGGCATGAGATATCTCTTCTAATATGACCTCATCTTCGAAAGTTTTTTTTGAGCTTAGGAGTTGATTTTTGAGAGAACCAGTGGCACCATCAAGTTTTCTGCTAAATTTTACAGAAGGGAAAGCATTTAAATTGCAAATCTCCGATACATGCAGAAACCCCATTGTAATTATGGCATAGGTATGAAGAGCAAAAAACAGTGTCTAGATGGTATCCTGTCTGTCAAAAACAAGATGGCCTTCCTGGAAATAAGCATTGATTAAAATAATCAGTGCATCTTTCCTAAAGTTGAGGAATTTCGTCGTGTAACTGCCCCCAACTTCATGGCCCGTTTCCACCCATTTAAATCAATAAAATTTTTGCTAGAAACTTGAATATGCTCGCTTGATCTCTAAAAATTCATTCCTTGAATTCAAATATTTTTTTGCTATGTTCGTTTGAGAAAGAGAGCTAATTTAAGATAGGCTGTCATTCGCTTTCAGATTTACCCAAATAAAGATACATTGTATGTTCCTACTTGGTACAGGCGAATGGTAGGATATTATTTATTTGTGTATGTCTTTGTATTTCAAAAGGCCCATTAAATTTTGAATTATTGTCAGTATTATTGACCTTGTATTTTAATTTTGACAATCAGGCCAAAATGGGATGCCTCAACAACAGCTGAAGAACTGCAGACGAAAGAGAGGCAGGAGTTCCTGGAGTGGAGAAGAAACTTATCATCACTGCAAGAGGATGAAGGACTCCTTTTAACTCCATATGAAAAAAATCTTGATTTCTGGAGACAATTGTGGAGAGTGGTTGAACGGAGGTATGGTATTTCTTTAATTTAATAATAAGATGATAAAATATTTTTAGACTCACTCTATTCTCAGAGAAATTGAAGGCAAAGAGGTGAAAAAGTTATTTCCGAGCTTTAAAAAGAACCTCTAATATGTGATTGTTCTAAAAAAAGGAATTTTCTCCACAACACCTCAAAATTCAGTCACTATTGCCAGAGCATTTTGACGGACTTTTTGAGACATAATACGTGCCTAAGTGCTCGACTGAAGCGAAACCAAGGTGGTTTCAACTCAGCAGTTAACAAAATGTAGTCAAAAACTTTATTTTTCTAGAAGGGAAGCAATTCAGTCGCTCATTCGATCAGGAATTTTCTGAGATACAGCCCTTTAAAGACGAGCTATGTGCCTCTTGGCTTTTTCCTGCACTCAAAAAGTATTCACAAGTTTGAAACGGTTTTATAAACCAAAACAGCCATGACGGTCCTCTTAAAAAGCATTTTTTCTTTCTTCAGCAGATTGCATGCAAAGAGTGGATTTCAGTCTTTTTTCATGTGCCTATTGTAACTTTTGTGAAATTTTATCCTTATCAAATCGATTCACTTGGCTGTATCTCTTTTTGCAATTACAAACCCATTGAATGATAAAATACTTAAGCATAGAGGTAGAATACATTTGAAACTTTATTTCATTTAAATGCATAGTGGAAGCTATGAACGTTAAAATTGTCCTCAGTCTTCATAAATTCTCTAGTTCAAAACATTTTATAAATAAGTTTTTCAAGTGTTACCTTAATGAAATCCTTTAGCCTCTTAAAAGCAGCTGACAAAGCTATGCAGATCTATTATTTTTCAATATATTTTATTAAGAAATGAAATGTCGGTAAATTTTTTTAAAATTAATGAAGTAAAAGATATCAGTACTTGTGCCTCAGAAATAAAAAAGCAGAAAAGCGTGGCTTAAAAGAAGTACATCCCACACGAAGAGGCAAAATTATTTTTCTCAGTGGTATTACTGGTTTTTTTTCTTTCAAAAAGTCCTCAGAGCAGCTATCACAGGAGCAGTCCTGACTGTATAGTCTGACAGTTCTTGCAATGCATGCGCAGAGACTGCACAGTCAATGGTAAGCCAACATTGATCGTTCATTTTGCCTGTGAATGTCATTGATTGTACAGTTAGACCGCTTGTGTCATAGCAGCTCAGTTCTTGATTGGTAGTTGACAGAGGGCCAAGAGTATTCTTTGATTTATAATTGCTCAGAGGAATACATAATACCAAATATCTGAATATGAAATGCAAGACATCACCTATATAAAAGAATACTTTCATGGCTCAGTTTCCTCCGTCACTTCTATTCAATTTTTCCGGAAAGTACTAAAATCTTACTTATTTTCTTCATCTGTTAAAGGCTTTAGTTAAATGTTTATAATTTGATTCTCCTCAGTTGAAAAAAATCACATTCTTATTCCTTTCTATTCCAATGATGCAGAAAATGATGAGAATGGGTCCATGTTCAAATGCATGAAAGAGTTTCAATTTGCCCAAGTAGTACTGAGAGAAAATAGCCTGCATCTGTACGAATTATGGTTTTTTTGTGATCAAACTCAATTCCATGTCTCTAATATTTTTTGTTTTTATTTTTAGTGATATCGTAGTCCAGATTGTGGATGCGCGGAACCCTCTTCTATTTCGTTGCGAAGACTTGGAAAGATACGTGAAAGAAGTGAGTCCTAACAAGAAGAACCTGATTCTCCTCAACAAGGCTGATTTTCTAACAGGAAAGCAGCGCAAAGCATGGGCCTCCTACTTTGAGTCAATCGGTGTGAATGTTGCCTTTTTCTCTGCAGTCGAAGCCACAGATGTAATTCCAGAGGAAGAGGAAGAGGCAGTCGATGGGAAGAAAAGTGATGTTCAGGAGGAGACCAAGGGCGATGACGAGGCTCCTGAAACTAGTGAGGAAAAAGGAAACAGTGAAGGAGATGATGAAGGAGGTGATGAAGGAGATGATGATGGATTCGAAACTGAAGAGGAGGAAGAAATTATCGGTGAATTGGATGAGGATGAAATGAATGTGAAAAATTCCAGTAAACTCCTGTCGCGTGAGGAACTCATCGATTTTTTTAAGTCATTTCACAAAGCTGATTATGAAAAAGTGACCCCTGGTGTGACAACTGTTGGTCTAGTAGGTTATCCAAATGTAGGAAAAAGTTCAACAATCAATGCCCTGTTGACTTGTAAAAAAGTTTCAGTCTCAGCCACCCCTGGCAAAACGAAGCACTTTCAGACTTTGTTCCTAGACTCAAATTTATTACTTTGTGATTGTCCTGGTCTTGTAACTCCCAGTTTTGTTTTTACGAAAGCGGACATGATAATTAATGGAATTTTGCCAATAGATCAGATGCGAGATCACGTTCCTCCCGTAAATCTTGTATGTACCTTAATTCCACGTGAAGCCCTTGAACAGCACTATGGTATAATGATCCCCAGACCTGAGGAAGGAGAAGATCCAGACAGACCGCCTTTTTCAGAAGAGCTTCTTAACGCATATGCCTATAACCGAGGATTTATGACAAGTAATGGACAGCCAGATAATCCTAGGTCCTCTCGCTATGTTTTAAAAGATTTTGTAAATGGTAGGCTTTTGTATTGCACTGCTCCTCCTGGATGGGACCAGTCTAAGTACCATCAATTTAAAGTAAAAAAAGTGCGCATGCCGCGACCTGTCACTCCTCTCCAACATCGTATATTGAAGCCGGTCAAAACAACAGCAACTGAGCTAGATCAGACATTTTTTGATAAAAAAAGCACAGGCGTACATATGAAGGGAACAGCCAAGTATATGCCTGGAGTAAACCCTACCAACAGTGGAGCTAGCTCAAATTTTTACACAAGTAGTCCCTCAACATGGAGAAAACAACTCAAAGAGAAACGTCATAAGAAGGAAAAGTTAAGACGAGTGTACAGGCACTTAGATGAGTAATTGCGTTGCCAAACTGAAGTGAAAGTACAATTACTTTCTTTAATTAGAGGAAGCATCTTTTTTTTTTTTGTAAAATAGTGTATGTATATGAAATTCCGATTTTTAATTTCTTTGGAGAATACAATGTATAATTTTTGTTGATCAAAATCACAAAGTTGGTTTTTTTTTCTCTGAGGCCAGCAATGGCAAATATGGAAAAAGCTAAAACGTATCCTGGTTTGGGACAAAAACTGATTAAAACTCGATCTGGGTAGATTTTTTGTGCAAGTTTTCAAAGATTTGGAAAGTCAGAGATTTTTTTACTATCTCGGGACATTAGGGAACTCTGCCATCCAACTTTGAAATTTTCTGTCCCATCAAAATTATAATTCTTCCTTGGATTCCACCTGTATGCTCGATTGGCATAGCATTTTTCATTTTTGTTCTGAATATCGTTTCGCAAGAGAATCTCCATTCTCAAAAGTGTAGGAAAGTTACGAATAAGTAAGGAAACGTTTTATCTCACGATATTCATTCATTTTTTATCCAACAATGAATCAATTCATTCATTTATCATCCTTGTTTGTAAATTTATAATTTCACATCAAGTATTTTTACGCAATGAAGAATTTTTAGATGTCCCAAATTTGAGGAATATTATGTTTAAGTGGAAACTACTCAGTAAATTGGGCACAAGAATATTTTTTGTTTGTATATCAAACAGTTACTAGCTAATGTGTTTCTATGGAAAATGCTGCCTCATAATATCACAAGGCAATATATTTTCTCCTTCATTAATCTATTTTTCTACAACATAATTCCCAAAAGAAAAAAATGATGAAAATTATTGCAGACCTAGCTCACGAAGCTGTCTTGGATCAAGGATTAGCCTTTTTTGGTGCCAATGGACCACTAGACAAGGTACGAATTCAAGCAATCTGATACATGTTTCTTAACCAGAATTTCACGTAGAACACGATTCGTGCAATGAAAATTACTGAAACCAGCTCCTGATGAAGATATTAACCTTTTTATTTCACATTGGTTAAGCGGATTTTGAACTGCCCGCTCACAAGAAACTCAAAGCTCTACGTGAGTCAAATCGCGCACCACAACAGTTTTAGCTAGCCTCTCAATCGATCACTGTTCATAGCCCACCATGTGTTGTTCAAATTATAAGCAATTTGCTATAGCTGAGCCCGCAAGCGTCAAAATTGAGGTCGCCAGATTTTTATATCGCAAAGACTGTCATGATAATGTTCAGCCCGCGATGTGAATCACGTAGAGCATTGAGTTTTAATGAGCGGGTGGTTTGAATTCACGCATCAGGAATCATTTAATATCATTGTAAGGAGTTAATTTCGGTAATTTTTGTTGTGCGCATCGTGTTTTACGTGAAATTTTGGTTAAAAAATATGTATCAGAATGCTTAAATTCGTACCTTGTCTAGTGGTCCATTCTCCATTGCATAAATCTCACTCATTGGCTACATCAAATCACTCCTTGAACGTTCCGAAAGATTTTGGACGCCAACTTTACTTGAGGGACTTCGAGGACAAAGCGCATAAGTGCAGTTTTTGCTATTTCGAGAAATATGTGTTTGAAGTTTCAAAATTACATGGATCCTTATGGCGGAAAAAAAGTTCAAACTGACTTTTTGTTGCTTAAAAATTGGAATTTGGGAGCGAATTTTTCCCATGGAATATGCATTAAGACTAGTTTTACTTGATTTGATTAATATCTCAATTTTTTCAAGAAGTACGCTTATGTGCCTTGTCCTCTAAACCCCCCCACTTGTCACTTTACCCAAGTTTGCACTAAGTAAATACCGAGCACACATTTTTTTACTTACTTTTTAAAGAAAAGTATTGAGGGCAGATACTATAATGACCTTTAAAGTCTATTCAATACAGACTCTGGTTGCACTGATTGCCAAAAAAGTTAAGAGACTGCATTTTGTGTTGTACATCAATAGGATTTATAAAATTTAACAAAATTTTGATGGAAATTTTTTCACAACTTTTTTTTACAAAATTTTCAGATAAATTTTACTTTAAAAAGAACAGTATGTTTTAAGCAGTTTTTTCGGTTTCTTAAAGTCGAAACTTATGCAAATTTCAGGAGCAAGTTGAAAAGAAGCCATCAAGAATTATAAGTACTTGGACATTTTTTATTAAAATAATTGGAACACTTTCATGTATACTTGAAATTTTTACATCAAACAAAACTTACACGAGAGCTAGTTTATAAGCCCCAATACAATTGAAAGAAGTAAGTAGGTAGGTAACTAATTCAGTTCTTGAACATAAAACTGAAGTAATACAGAAAATTCTTAATAGGGTAAAAATTCGATAAAAAATATGCAATGTGATGATTAACTTCCAAAAAGAAGCTCTCAGACTTTTCTGTGCATTTTATAGTCTTCTACTCAAAGGATCATAACTCAATTGTGCTGTTTCAGTAGGTATTTCTCACTAACATTTTATCTTTCACAGGGAAACCTTTCACATGAATTTATCTGAAGTTTTCCATAATATTTCTAAACTATTGTGAGAAAAAGTTCTAAAATTTTCAGACAAATTCATTTTATGGTTCATCCATGAAAAATAAAATCTTCATAGAAGTACTGAAACAGCAAAAATCGAAAAACGTTTCTTCATGCAAAAGACAAGGATTTACATAAAGCCTTTAACCTCAGGCAAAATAAATACTGTTTATTTATTCACCCTGAAACGAACTTATGATACGGATCGTCGACTATTACTATACACATAAATACTTTGATCATGTTTATTCTTACAATGAACAATAAGATTATGCTTTCGATGACTAGCATAGGCACAAAAATTACATTTAAATCGAGGAGTTTGACCGCATTCAAACTTCATATGTTGCAGTAAATTTCTTTTATCCTTGTAATGGCTGGGGCATTTGGGGCAGAAGAATCTATCTTGACTCTCGATGGGCTTTATCATAATATCAGTATCCGAGTTGGAAAAGTAACTGAAGTTTTCACTTGATGATTCATACATTTGTGATTGACTGAACTGTTGCAATTCTACAGATTTAAAATATCCTTGGTTATCTGAAAATTACAGAGACATGTTATAGTTGTAAGACCCAAAAAATCAATTTCAGTAAAAATCAAGTGAAAGAAATTAAAAGAAAAAAATACTGTTGAGAGAGAGTGAGAGAGAGAGAATAGGAAATCATCTACTTACTAAGAAGCCATGCCAAAAAGTAAAATAAGAATCTAAGTGCCTAAAGCTAAATTTTTAGGAGCACACCTACCTACAAAGACAAGAAAAATACTTAAAAGTACGGAATATAAGTGCTGGGGTAAAGAGACGAAAAAATTAAATTTTTTATACAGTCGATTTCAATTCACGACTAATTAACTCAATTTTAATCAAATATACTGCGTATAATTCATTGCAGTAAATTTGTCATTGTTTTAGGAGGTTTCAGTAAAAACTGAGTATAATTTGCACCCTACAAACATTGATTCAGGCTGGATGAATTTTTTAATTTTATTTTTGATGTAGAAAATGTCCGTTTTATTCTTTTAAAACACTGATACTGCTGGATGGTGGGAGGATACTTGTGATAATTCTTTCTTATGGAATTGGCGCACACCTGGAAAAAACCAAGACAAAATTTAGAGACATACATACATGCATGTATATTTTCTGGGTATACATGGAGGATTTCGTTTTAATCTGAGAAAAGGTAAATGCACTCTTATGAGGTCCCTAGCTTATTCTGCAAAGAAAATTAGGCAGTACATAGGTAAATATATTTGCAACAGCACTGAAAATATTGACAAATACATCTTTTGAGGCAGCAAAAATACAGACAATACAATCTAAAAGGATATTCAGCTAAACAGGAAGAGATCCTGCTTAGTACCAAGTAGAAATCATTATGTTTGGAAGATTTTCGCTGACGTCTCTCTCTGTCAATGACGATGACATTAAATACTGTAAGGCAGACTTTTTCTTAGGTAAGTTATAGGGGGAACAACCGTGATATTCATTTTTGGTAATATTTTTACTAGAATGATGAACAATTAGGGAGGTTTTTTTTTTGAGAGAGAGGAAATTATGAACAGAGAGATAGGAAATACTGCATTGATTTTATTTGGTGCATTAAATGGTGATATGATAAACAAGAAATTTGGGAGTTGAGTTACTTAAGTACTTAGACCATTAAAGTGATACAACAAAAAGAAAAGAGGTTTTGATTGATGAACACGAATAAAGATAAAAACAGTTCCTACCTACCTACCTACCCCCTGCAGGAGCAACAGTTTAAAATTATTTCAAAACATAGACCTACAGACACCATCAAAATTATCTTATCACTGAAAGTAGCTGGATTTTTTCTTCCAGGTGAAGGTGAATAACAATTAGTTGTTCCTTTCTATTACAAAAACAAAAAAACAATTTTTTTGTAAATTATTCTTGTACGGTGTTATGAAAATTTGCCAAGTACTTAGATATGGACAAAAATAAATTTTAAACAAATGAGCAATGACAAAAAAAAGAAGGAAAAAGGGATGAATCTGCTTGGGTAGGAAAGTAGCTGAATTTAGCAAAAAAACAATAATTTGAGAGCTATTGAAATGCTTTTGCTATGAGTAGCTACTATTACTGTAGTGCTGCTAAGATTGGGTCACTTCTCTGTTTAACTGACTGAAAGAGCATCAGCAAATCCCTGGCTTGAGTAAAAATGCGTACCTCAGATTCTGAAACGGTAAGTTTTTGCTCACACTTATGTTATTTTCTGAGGGAAAAATAACTTATAATTTCTATTTAAAGTTTCTGAAAATTATAATCATTCTAAACACATTACTTAAAATTGTATGGAAACTTTTTGATTGGCTTTCTTGGAAGAAAATAACACAGATTCAGAGATCACTTTTCGAAATGGAAATTTTCAGGACGATTTCCTCAATTTACTTAACTAATAATTTTTAATTGTACCTAAAAATAGTCCTTGTTTAAAGTTGTAGGTATTCCCTGCAGGATATAGGGACTTCATCAAACAAAAAGGGAACAAATTATTATGCTCTACTTAGGAACAACATTTATGCCATTAGTTTTTCGATGCGGATGAGTGCTTTTAATGGTGAGCCATAAATGTTACTTCCTTTTGATGTAATGCAGTCGAAGAGAAGTTGCACAATCTTGGTGGCATTGCAATAAAAGCAGTTCCTTGTAGCAAAATGCAGTTCGATTGTAGGGTTCACACAAAATAAGGTTACGAACTTTTGGAGTGTGAAAGAGGATCAGGTGTCTTCAGCTTAGTGCTAAAGTAAAATGCTAAAATCAATATGGAGGGAAGAGATGAAGACTTCTGTCTCACTCTAAGAGTACATAACCCTCTTTGATATGGACTCTAAATAGGAAATACAAAATGATAAATACTCTGCACTGTTGCATCCTGTTTAAAGTATGCCATGCAAAAAAGAACAAATAATTTCAGGCGCAAAGGCACGATAGTAAATCACTCATTATTCACAGCACGAACTTGGGTCAGAGATCTTCATTCTGAGAAGAAGGCTCAGCTCAAGAAAATAACAGTCATAAACTAAGAATAGTCATAAACTAATTTGTCCTACTGTGATTGTATAGTCATCTAGTCGATTGAGACGTTGGGTGCAGTAAGGTCATTTATTGGTTGCTGCATCTCAAAATCTACACTGCTACTTTATATTTTAGAGAGGAAACTATTCAATGAACTTTCTGAAATGTTTCGTTTTCAGCATTGTAAATTCATGAAGAAAATTCAGTAAATGTTTCAACGAATTCCATACGATTTACTTTCATTATAATTTAAATTATAATGGATGAAAACGTTAGCAGAGATTCTGAGACACAGCCGAAAAATATGCTTTATGCACCCATCCAACACTTCAATTATACAATACCCAGGTGTGCTTTGTCTATCTGATATTTGATGATCAGAGACATGGAGCTCAAAACCTGCCAACATTATGTTACCACACAGTACCTATATAGTTGTTTTTTTCCTCTCTTCCACCCACCCCCTCCCCTGATGAAAAATTGATCAACATGGGCTCAACTTAAGTCCTTAATTTTTCCTTGCAATCAAGTAATTTGCATAACTCTAAGATGTGAAACAGCCACTTCATGACCAACTAAGTAGTGATATTCCTAACTCTCAATGAGAACGCCTCTCCTTTTTACCCCATGTCTCTCATATTTCTTTGTGACTGTATTTGAAGTAAATGAAGAGCGCAGATAATACAGTATGTATGAAGGAAAAAATTAATCTTCAAAATGACAAAAAGCAAGGATAATTTAGAATCAGACCCGGAGCAATTCATTACTCTTCGCATCATGAACACAAATTAAATGTCTTTTCAAACCAGTTTTGTAGCGGAATTTTTTGTTGCAGAATTTACAGGTAAAAGCAGGATCCTTTCCACACTCAAACTTTTGATGTTGTACAACGCCTGTTTTGGTTTGATATTTTCGGCCACAGGATGAGCATTGGTAGAGCAAGGGATGAGGGTGAAACGCATTGGAAAAGGTGTCATCATTTTGAATGACAACAATACTGGGAGCTTGTAGGAGTGAATCTGAAAGTAAGAGAGAACATGTTTAAGCTAAGGATCAATGACGAGGTTACAAATCAAAGAATTGTGAGTGGATAAAAGGAGAGATTGAAGAAAACCAAACCAAACCGAGGAAGGAGAAGCATAGGTAGACACTCAATGGACATTCAATCCAAAGCTGCATTTAGAGAGTAGACTTTACACTGACAGCTAGGTTTCAAATCGGAAATACAAAAAATGTTGATAAATAAAACTGTTTCAATCAAGATTTCCCTGACTTGTAAACGTCAACACAACTGACACACCTCCGAAACTAACAATCGAATATTACCATAACCTATAACCTCATTTTCAATATTTTCAATATTATTAAACATTCGGACATGGGACGTAGACGTAAACACAGAGGAAGGGAAGGCTCATATTCAGCACAGATTTGAACGATACCTAGCGGTGAGACAGAGAACTAGATGCATTGAAGGCGCGCGTTTCCGGCGGAAACTAATCTACCGGAAATGGACCCACTCTGATTGAATAAACGTACGGCGGCGCGGCGCGGCGACAGTCGCTGTATATAAATGCGTATGTTAATAGTATATAATTTTTTTTTTTTATTCCGCTTCTCTTATTACAGATCTTAAACTGTTACTGCGTACATACATTGCTAAGTAAAACTATTTACTAACCCTCAGATGCCACTAACTTGCTTTGATACACGAATTCCCATTTTAGAACATTCACGTAGCTAACTTCATAGCTTTTGATAGTTTATGAAGTGTAATCTACAGTTATCTTCATTTTTTTGAGGATAAGAAACACTTTTTTTTCTTCCTTTTTTTTTAAAAAATAGTGATCCTTTTGGTATTATACCTACTGGCGCTTTCTCCCCCCCCCCCCCCCNATCCCCCTAGCTCATCCGTCATACGTATCTTCCTCAGAAGAGATATTTGGATCAATTTGCACAATTTTGAAACAATTTTTTGGGAAAGCCCTGTCAACACTACTAGCAAAAGTTCACGGAACTTTGCGCGAAAGTCAAGTTCCGTAAACCTATCTCTGTGTGGGCAAGGCCCTCCATTCATAAGAAATGAACGAAAAAATTATGAAAGAACAAACATAAATGTGGATCAATGATTTTAACTTTCACCGCCGCGCCGCGCAGACCGCATCGTGTTTGGCGCAATGCGTGAAGTATTCCGACAGTCTTGTAGGCGCTATGCGTTTCACGCCGACCGCTGCTGAACGCACTGTGTTGGACGCAACGCGTGAAGTATTCACGCAGTCTTGTAGGCGCGAACATGTGTTACATGCCGATCGCCGCGCCGAAGGCTTCTCCTTTTCATCTCAAGTCCTCGTTATCATTTCTCTCGAAGTCGCGCCGTTTCAGGCCAAATCGCGTGTTTGGTCTCTCTCTTAACTCGACTTATTGAAGGTGCTGTCTCTTGTATCACTAAGAGACGACAAAATTAGAAATTATACTCTCAGGAAATGAGAGATGTCGCCTATTCTCGTTTGTAATTTTGTTTTTATAAAACCGATTTTTTTTTATACCTACACTTTAAAAGATAGCAAATTTTTGCCACCCCTTAGATTTGCCGCCATGGGCCGCGGTCCATATGGCCACCCCCTTAATCTGGCCCTGAATACATGGAAATAGAGCAAATCGACGGTGTGAGTCGGCAATCACATAACTCAGTTTGAGACGTCGCAGACTCCCTGTCATACTTTATTTTTTAAACGGAAAACTACTCAACGGCAATTTTTTAAAATTGCCGTGATTTTTCTTCCCTGTGCGAAGAAAATTCTGCAAAAACTTCAAGAAATGACGTCAATTTGTTCTCCTTTAAAGAAACAACATAGAGGCGGAAATTTTCAAACACCGCAAACAAAATATGTCGGACTTACGCCGCGCCATGCCGCGCCGTCGAATGAACGGACTCGCGTGACGGCGCAGAGATACAACTATTCGTACTTAATGGATGTCCGTGTTGTATCCGCAAAATTGAAGGCGCGCGGTGTGGACTCGCAATGCTCCGCTCTATGGTTGGTTATCTGAGGCTTAGATTAATTTCGATAAAAACCAATTCAATAAAAAGATTCCGCTCAAAGATCTACCTTCAGCCTTCCGTTAGTTACAGTCTCCTTGCGGTGGTACACTCATGAGATTAGTTTCCTGTGCGGTGGTTATTGTGAGTATCTTTCTCGGACAAAAGTCCAACTTTAGCAGGAGCATCGTCGTTACCTAGAACAAAGCAGTTATTTCGATATTATACTCGTGAGTAAAAACAATTCTCCTAAGGAAAAAGAGCTTTTAAAAACTCAGGAATTTTTAGTCTAGCAGTTAATCTGGTAGGTAAAAGTAAGTTAGCCAGGAATTGGTGCCCTTCCAAACCACATCATGGACCTAATTCGTTATTGACAAGAGCCTAATGAAAGGCGCCGCCGCACTAGCACCGCACATTCGGGTGAATGCCATATCTCTGAACGGGAGGCATCAAGACGCCATTTCAATGACAACGCCTTGATACAATTATACGTACTCTATGGATGTCCGTATTGCATACAGAAAAAATTGAAGGCGCGCTGACTTCCCTCCCGCATCCGACTCGAACAGTCGAGCAGCAGGCTAGATTCATATTGTAGATTCCCAGCAGAGCATTTTTATTTGGGGCTTAAATTTTCATAATTGCGCGCAAATTCGCCACTTTTTACCTCACAGTTGCCAAAAAAAAAAAAAAAAAAATAGCAGATCATTTTTATCGTAAAGGAGGGAGAAAGATACCTAAGGGGAGTGAGGGGGCGGGAGAGAGGAAGAGAGGAAAATTAATAATAGGAACTTCTATATAGACGGTGAAACTCTTAAACCACGTATTCCAGTTTGCGATGTTGTAGACTTCCTGTCACTCTTCAAGTTCTCCTTTAAAGTTCTCCGTCAATTTTATTGGCTAGGCAGCAAACCTACTCAGGGGCACGAATACGAGTATAACACATTTTTGAGTGGTTGTCTTTGGGCTATATTGTTTTGAGGTGCACTTTTCTAAAAATGTGAAAATGAAACCTAATATTTTTCCGCAACAATGTAAGAATTAAAAGTTGATCATAATTTTGACATTGATGGTTTGATCTTATTTAAAAACTGGTGTATTTATAAAATCCAATCAAGAGTTTCATATAGTTATGCCTCTAAAAACCTTATTCAGACCGATTTTCACAGAAACACACATCAAGACTCGTTTAGAACCGAGAAAAATTAGTTTGAAGTTTTTGTATCTGCGCAAAGCTCAATAATAAGGACAAAGTTTAAAAGTTGTTTTCACGTTCAAAATCCATTTTTCGACTTTGAATTCTTGACAGGAGAAAAATCTTTTTTCCTTCTTCCAAAATGCGATTTGATGTGTTCCTGTTGATCTCGAGTCATTGAATTATTTAAAGTGAGGAGGATATGAAGCACAGAAAATATTATACCTGAGTCCCTCCTAGAATTCGAAAGTGGATCATCGTTCTCTATGAAACGAACGGAGTATTTGCCCTCCAAGGAATTGGGCAGGTACGATTTACTCGTCGCGTTAGAGGAACCAAGAGAGAAAAAATTCATCTCTTGAAAGTCTCTTGAGTCAGTCATTGCACGACGATCCCTTCTTCTTCTTTTTCGACAGCAATTCGTTTTGGTCCTTAGTTGCACCAACTCTGCTCTGACCTCACTGTTCATGAAGCAGTATAAGATCGCCACCATAGACCCCTGAAATCGACCAGAATTTTAGCTCTAGGCCTTTTATAAATTTCACACTAACATCACGTTCTCAGAATTGAGAAAGCTACGGGACTTGGACATTGGCGAATTCAGCGAATTAGAAAATTGTATTTCTCCATTTAAATCTATGGAATTATATCGATTCCTGGAGGGGCCAGGTGCTCCGATAAGAATCAATTAATTAACATAGGTTTAAATGGAGGGAATCCGGCGTTGCCAAATTACTGGATCTGCCTCTGGACTTGGACCAGTGTGACGGACCGTGCAAAAAAGAATGTGAGGTATACAACGCTACTTGTTGTCATTGAAACATGTCAATGAGTGCCAATTCAGCAATATAAGAGCGGTACTCTGTCCCAAATGATTGCTTTTTATTGGGGTAGAAAGATAAGATAAGCAGATCATGATGGTAAAAATTATGTAAATTTCCGAGGAATCATAAAAATATCGATAGTGAAACTGCAGAAACGCGTATTTCGGTTTGCGGCATTGCAAAATTTTTGTCATTTTTCATTTTTTACATGGAAAAATATTGCTCATAATATCTTGAAAACTCTCAAGTTTTTCTTCTTTATGTGAAGAATATTTCGTGAACATTTCAAAACACGATGTCAGCTTGATGTCCCTTTTAAAAAAATACAATAGGAGCGGAAATTTTAAAACATTGCATCCGAGATCCGCATTTTTGCAGCTTTACCTTTGATGTTCAAATGTTTGTACCTAAATGAAATTTTGAGGGAGAAAATAGGCCATACCTGAAAGGACCCAAGAAGTTGATCGAAGAAAAGCCACAAAATCTGAATTGTGTCATCTTGAATGGCAGATATCGCCAGAGAGAGAACATACTGAACGCCCAACAGAGGAACGAGCACAAGTGTAGATTTTGCCCATCGCCTACCAAATAGAGAGGAAGTAAAAATTAAGCTAAAAAAAGCCAAGGGGACCTGTCGATGAAATAGTTTCAAAATCACTTTGAAAACGTTTTAAACATATTTGGAACGGACTTTAGTAAAAATGAATCAGCGTGATTACAGTGTTGTAAAAATGTTGCTCATTCATAATTATCTAAAAAATCTCCCAGAAAAGCAAATAGTTTTCTCTTCCCGCCAAAAAATTATTAGTTTTAAAGAAGTTTAATTGTTAAAATTTAAATGGGGAGCATCATTTTGACTGCCCTAATCACATTTCCATTTTATTCTACCAAGATGGTCTGAAAATTTAAGAAAATCAAGCTGATGCTTAGAATGAACTTTTTAAAATCATTTGAAATTAGTACAATATTTGTTAGAAACGAATAAGTCTGATGCTATATTACCTGAGCCTTTGAGTTTCCTCGCTCATGGAGGCGCGCAATTTGAGCATCAGCACTCGGACGATGTTTATAAACATGCAAAAGTTAAGCTGAAACATTTAAAACGTTGAGAATCAATCCACCTGGAGGATTAAATTCCTTTTAATTAGTAGGCGTCCGACAAATATCGATGGTGAAACTCCTAAATCACGTAATTCGATTCGCGACATTGCAAACTTCCTGTCATACTTTATTTTTTAAATGAAGAACTACTCCACGTCAATTCTTCAAAACCCTCTCGATTTTTCTTCTTTGGGCGAGGAAAATTCTGTGAAAACTTCAAAGTATAATTTTGATTTATTCTCTTTCAAAATTCTAAAAAGGAAGCGGAGATTTTGAAACACGGCGATTGAGATACGTGGTTTGGGAGTTTCGCCGCGTTGAAAAGCAATTAAAAGGAAAAAGTATAGGATCTCTTGTAACATCTCTATGCAAAAACTGCAAAAACACTGTGTTCTAATTTCGGATGGAGGCACACTAACAATGAGATATTCAAAAATCAAGGTATTTTAGGTATACAGACCTGTGGAGTGGATTTAATTAAATATCTTAATTTCAACAAAGCAAAACTGTATATGCATTGACCGAAGCTAGCCTCTTTTATTTCTTTTTATTATCTTTTATTTCACCAAAGGAACATATTCCCCTTCTTTTCTGAGTGGGTAAGCACTATCTATAATTTTCTGGATATTCTTTTTTATGTTTGTTATTATCTCGCTATCTCACCCTTCACCAACTCCGAAAACAAAGGGACAGAGGCAGATCCAGAAATTTGTCACCGCTGGCTTATCTCCCTTTAAAACAGTGTCAAATAATCGATTTTTCTTGAGACATCTGGCCCCTCCAAGAATCGATACATTTCCATAGGTTTAAATGGAGAAAAAAAAGTGTTGCCATTTTGCTGGATCCGCCAATGCAAATGAAATACATAATTAGCGAGGCCACTCACCAAAATTGAGATGATTATTGGGACTCGAATAACGCTGTAAATAAATAAATTGTTGTTCGTCGTCCAGCACAATTCATTGTCGTAGAGGGTCCGTAAAACTACCCACGCGGCAACGAATAAAAAAGGCAGACCTGAAATTTTTAAATGTACAACTTGAATAAAATATACTAATTTTTCTCTATATTGGGCCTTAATTTCCTCAATATAGCCAAGTAAAGCAACTAAAAACTTAATGAGAGATTATAGCGGTTTCATATGAAAGAGAAAGAGAGGAAGAGAGAGGCGATTAATAGATTTTGGAGGTTGTTTTGATTACATTGAAAAAATGAGAAAAAGACAAGAATACATTGGAATGGAATGACGCAACTTCTTCGGAACACCTAAATTTTGATATTGCTAATCACAGCTTTTATATTTGTACTAAATTTTGCAATTAGGAACTACAGTTTCCAACTCCCTTTTAAAACAACGTATATGACATTAGTTTCCATATGCAGATAAGTGATTTTACAAATGAGACAGATCTTGTAGTTCCTCGTTGCGAAATGAAGTTCATAGAGTGAAAATAAAAGCTGAAAAACACGGATCTCGATTTCTCAAAATATCCAATGCTGTTTTATATCTTCAAATAAAAATGTTTTTGTTTTGGATTTCTCCAATATTTTCTGGATACAAATCCGTAATATCCTGAAAAAAACTGGTCATAGCTTTTCCTCAAGGGTTGAACCAAGAAATCTGCAGGGTCGTAAATTACCTACAAGTACCTACAAGTTTTTCAAATTTCACCACCCAACCGCATTCTGCAAAAGGAAATCAACGCGATTTTTAGAGAAATTCAACTAACAGTTGATCTGTTGATCCGACTAGTCATTTTATTACGATACGGAAAGGATTTTTTCACAAGAAGCATATTAATTTAATCCGAAATTGTGACTTAAAATGGATATAATTTGCTCTGAGCGTTTGGATTTCTCAGAAGGGAATCACAAGGTTGCGTTGGTTAGGTTGATAGGCGAACATTGTTAAACTTCTGAAGTTAGAGTCAAGCGATGCACTTATCAAAACAATAATACGACTATTCGTGTCTCTACGTCGGGTGTTTAGCATAGTTGGATAATTGAAGGCGCTTTTTCGCGATCGGAACCGCACGTTCTCGCTTAGTCGAAATACGCGATCCAATTTTCAGACCCAGTCTCAGCTCTACTCGTACGGAATCATTCACTCAGCAAAAACGTTTCGAAAAAAATCTGGAAGTTTTTGAAATTTGATACATATCAATGGTTCATCAACGAGTATCAGTGTTATTTTCGCACCTAGACATTTATTTTTACTCAAAGCGTAAGCGCTCGTGGGCGTGGGTACGAAGATCGCCTTCATATATACAGCCATGCAACACATCACGCAACATATTACTTGACTTACCCCATCCGAAGAATGTGTAGATATAAATGGAACTAGTGTCCGAAAATAAGGCTAGAAATATTAGATTATGAAGGTAGAGCCCTTCCATGAAGAGCCAAGCGTAATTTGCGACTTGAAAATACTGCCAGCACGTCAAAACTATTCTACAAGTCCAAGTTTTCTGAAATATAAAAATAATTCAACAGATGAACCAAATTTACAGCCACTGGCTACGGACGAATGGAAGATTTTTCTTTCAAGAACAAATAACAGAAAAAAGTTTGCTGTAAGGCCTAATGCAAGAATAATTTAGCTCTTGGTGCATTTTGATATCCTCAAACTTGAATGAAAGGAAAACATTTTGTATCTAATAGAGACTATTTTGAATAGAAAGGTCCACACTAAATTTTTGGTTATTGGTCATTATTTTACTATAGTTCCGTGTTTTTCTTTTTAAAAATCTAACACTTTTAAAATGGCAAATAAATTTATAAAAAAATATCTGACAAGAAATGTACATCGTTGCAAACTACGTTGTTTTTTTCAAGGTGTTTTGAGGTTTGAAAAATTATACCTCAATTTTTTACAGTTCCACGTTTATTTGTTATCTTCTAAACGTATGAGACTTGAAATCAGGAAATGTCGTATTGGCATACCTGGAGATCATTGGCGAGGTACGTGTCACCTTGTTCACTCCGGTAGTTTGGCAGAGCAGCGTTGTAGAAAAAAAGTGCAGCTTTGAGGAGTGAAAAGAATGATCTCATCATAAAGGAGGTGAAAAGATGAAGATGGAGTAAATTTCGGGGGCATCTCAACTTTCTGAAATATGAATAACTACCTGTCAATACACAAAAGAATTCTTTGGAATGTCTGAAAATGATCAACCTCAACATCCAACGACACATGGCACGATCATGATGAACTTGCAAGAGTTATTAATTACACAGAAAGAAATTCAAAAAGAAATGAAAAAAATAATTTTTCTCAGGAAAAAGCGTCGGGCTATTTGCATACAGCAATGATTACAATCGTCATCATTCAGCTAGACCTATATGATATCTGTTCAAGTTGTGACATAACTATACGTACTGCTCGACCCATAACTATAATGCAGGTAGACTAAATTGCGATTATGCGAATATGGCAATATAAAGGGAAAATATTTTTTTCTCCAACTTGTGTTGGAGCGAAAAGAAGAGCTTTTTTTTTTATGGAAAATGACTAAAAAATCTCGATGGTATCGATTTACTTACTTAAAAGACGCCAGTATGCAGAATGCAACAAAAAGCGTGATCAGAGAAATTCCGTATCCGACCTGAGAAACTTTTTGCACTGCGGGAACATATTCCTGAAAAATGTGGATACAACTTAAAAAAACTTGACAAAAACTAGCTAAACTTATCTAAATGAGATCCAATTGTGAAACCCCTTTACCATGCATCTGTAGACCCATGGATCCTTCATAACTTGCCATAATTCTGGCAAAATAACCTCGCTTCGATGAAAAAAATAAGATGTTGCGGTAAAACCGTGGTTGTTGAAACAAAGCGCGGAAAGGAGAAGAAAGAGAGAAAGAGCTTCGCTCATTGATGGGAGCGAAGTTACTTTTTGTGTCGATAATTGAGGGGCTTGGAGGACAAGGCGCATAAGTGCAGTTTAGTGCAGTTTTTGAAAAAAAAGTGAGATGTTATTGATTTCAAGTAAACCTACTTTTAATGCATATTTGGCGAAAAATTCGGTCCCAAATTTTAATTTTTAAGCATCAAGAAGTCAGTTTGAACTTTCTTTCCGCCATAAGGATCCATGTTATCTCGGAACTTCAAAAACATATTTCTCGAAATAGCAAAAACTGCACTTATGCGCCTTGTCCTCGAAGCCCCTCAAATCACCCTCGTGGCGGTCTCATATCTTCACTAGTTGATTTTCCATCACATAATATACTTCAAACGCGAGCCAAGATCATGTTTTGAGCACGCTCTCATTGAAACTTGGTGCAATTATTAGTGCCTGATGATGATTATTTTTTATACATTGCATGAAAATTCTTCGCCGGGTCCTCTCTGTCAAAATAAAAGGCAAGTGGAAACTTTGAAGCACCGTCATCGAGATAAGAACAGTGAACCAACGATGATACGGGGTGATATTTGCACGGTCTCACGACACATTAGACATGCTTTCATGCTTCATGCTGGTAACAGAGGTGACGCTCTTAGGATACATGTCTCGATGGAAGAAGAGTTCGCTGATGAAAGATGAAAAAAAAATGGGGAACGGGTGTTGGAGGAGGGTGGAGAGAGGGGAAATAATGAATGAAGAAGCACTAGAAGCACTTAAAACCACCCGTGTTTGATACTGACTCGCATTGTTGGCTTTTGCTCAATGCTTAGAAGTTTAAAGCCTCTTCGAGCAAAGTTGTGACAACAGTAACAACAGATTGATAATCTTGTTACGCTAATCTTATTTAACGTATCTATTGACAAGGGTATAATCTTTGACGTATCTCCCAACTCATGGCACGCAACGTTTTAAAGACTCCATTGATTTCGTATTGCTCGCCTCGGCAGCTCTTAAGTGTTATCATGTCTATATTTTACTTACAGATAAAGGAAAAAAATTCAGTTGAGTTCAGTAGGTCTGTTGTTGCAAAATTTAACGAAACTCTAACTTCAACGCTCTTTGACAACGCGTTGCAATGGGGCACTATAGATAAGGTCAGGATTAGAAAAATGCGTCACATGTTTTTTCTTCAAAAACTTACGAAAAAAACGATTCTTACAACGGGGCGTTCGGAAATATACTTTTGAGTGAGATATTAACAAGTGATTTTGATGTAGATCAAATGGAAGTTAGAGTATATACAAATGAGGAGCTTGGAGGACAAAGCGCATAAGTGCACTATTTAAAAAAAATGAGATATTATTGATTCCAAGTAAAACTAGTCTTAAATGTATACGTACACTGTGAATAATTCGCTCCCACGTTCCAATTTTTAAGCATAAAAAAGTCAGTTTGAAATTTCTTTCCGTCATATAAGGATCAACGTAATTTCAAAACTTCAAACACGTACTTCTCTAAATAGCAAAAACGGCACTTCGCGCCTTGTACTCCAAGTCCCTCAATTAATGATGTCATTTGTAATTTTGACATGTATTTAATGTTACATCTAAAAACTTTTCTTTCTTGTTAAGGGTAATTGATCCCCGGAGCCCAGACTTCCCATTGTAGGATTCGTTTTCTTCGTAAAATTTTAAAAAGAAAACATGTCTCGTAATACTTTAATCCATGATTTGTTCTGAGGCTGAGGCCTATTGGGAATATTTTTTTTTGACTCACCCGCAAAAGCACTAATCTGCATGGGGAAACTAATGTCACATATGAGGTTCATGAAATAAGCCGGAAATATCGATTCCTTAACTCAAAATGTATAGTCCATCTAATCGCAGGATCAAGCTTCCTCGTACATTTGTTGAAAAAAGTGTTTGCCTCTGAACTTCCATACAACTGTTCCGATTTAACTTTAGCATCCGAAAAGAAACTTAGAAATAGAGGAGAAAAGAGGGAAGAAGCAAAGAATGATAAATCATGAATTAAGAAATGAGGTGAATCCGTCTATATTGTTCTGCTTCCCTCAGATAAGGGTATACACTGAAAATAAATATGGTAGATTTTACCGTACTCTGACACAGCGATACGAGTATGATAATAAACACCAGACTCTATAGTAGCATTTATCTTACTATGGTAAGTATCACCGGAGTTCTGGTGAATACTGTCATGATTCTGGTTATTTTTACTGAATGGTATATCACAGTGTAAAAAAACGAGTAGACTTATAGTAGATGTTACCATACGTTTTTGTCAGTGTACATTTGAACGAAGAACTACTTACCCAAATCACGTCCGGCACCTTTGGTGGTGGGAGCTTAACGTAAACTCTAGTGAAGGGCTCAGTGGAGCACATAGAATAGTTTGCCCAAGGCAACTTTGTCGTTTCACTCTTGTACCACTGTCCATCAGCTTCGCACTTCTTTGAGGCAAATCTCTGGAACAATGCATGGGAAAATCATCATGTTTACGTTTTGCTGTTTAAAAGTTTTTTCATAAAAATGTGTGAATCCTACATCGACGGTGTAACGGTCTGCAACCACGTATCTCATTTACGTTTTTTTTTTTTTTTTTTTTTTTTTTTTTTTTTTTTTTTTTATACACTTACAGTATCCCACGAGGGATGATCCTGCGTTTTACCATCCCTAGAGAGCCCCGTCTACCTCTGTCCCTATTCATGCCAGCCCCAGGTAACCGTTGTTTGAGACCATCAAACACGGGTCACCTGGCCCTGGCCGGGAATCGAACCCAGAACCTCCCGATCATAGAGCAAGCGCTACAACCACTGCACCACAGGAGACCTCTTTGAAAATCTCCATTCCTACTTACTTTTTGACATAATTCTTTTAAGTTTCCGCAGAGTAATTTTCACGTATGGAGGAAAAATCACCGCAGTTTTTATTGCCAATGATGAGTTTTCATTCAAAAAATGAAGCATGACAGGAAGTCTGCGACGTCACAAACCGAGATACGTGGTTGCCGACTAACTCTGTCGATATATCAAAAAGGACGTAATCGACGTAAAGATAGATAACTTATAGATAAAAATAAGGAGGAATTAAAAATTAGGTTGAGAGGGAAGGAGAGCCCTCATTCAGCCCAAAAGTAACGAAATTGCGAATGAAAAAAAGAATCTTTTTAAAAAAAATTCGGCATGGAGACTCCTCCATGACCATTTCAGCAAAGTCCTAGGAGAGCAATCGCCTATCCTACGTATATATAGCCTACGTATTGCCATTCCTCCTCCATCCAGAGCTTTTATTCTTGAGAAAAAAAATCGATAAAACCGTAAAAGCATAATGCAATCGCTTACCTATATGGTGTGGGACAACCGAAAACTACAGTTGTTCCAGCACATTGAGGAAAAAGTTAAATTTTAATTTTTAAAACAAAATTTCTTAGGAAATAATTAAAAACGGGGTCAACCTATTTTAGAAGCCTAGCTGGATAGGCTTAGTTCTGATACTCTTTATTTAAATTTCAAACACATGTTTTTGATGTTTCATCTTGTAAGCATCATTGTGCCAATGATTGTGACCACATTTTGAAACTATGTGATAACACTCATCGTAGAGCTCCGAGAGTTTCGAGAATCAAATTGTAATTTCCTGCCTAGGTCTCTGGGTCCTACCTAATTCTACTGACCCACCAAAACGTATAATGAGCTTTAGTAATCGAAAAACTTACCGATTGATTAAATCCTAAGAAATACGAGGGACACGGCTGGACAGCAACTTGCCCGGCCGCGGTAAAAGGCCAACATGCAATGTCATCCCAGTGTTGCTGACAATAACCTATTAAGGAAACAGATTAATCCGTTATTTTTAATCCAAGTCCTGAAAGAACGTGCTATTTAAAGCAGAGTAAATGAATCGAGACATGCGAAAAGGGCGGAAGTCCAAATTTTTAAAAATTGACTTTTTTACATCGTTGGACTCTTTTAATGTATAAACATCGACTCAGTGAAGAGTGGCGGAAGTTCATTATTTTGATGTTGATTAATAGGGAAGGGAAATATTGGTGACATGTGGAGAGGGCGGAAGTCTTGGTCTATTGTTTTTTTTTTTTTTTTACGATCGATTTTTCCCCAGTTGCGAAAGGGGGAAGTCCATGTGTTAAAGGGACGGAAATCCGAATCAAAACTAAAAAATTCCCAAAAAAGCAGGTTCAAAATTTTTTTAGGAGATTCAATTCTTGTTAGTACAATAGGGACAAGCCTTCCGCGATAGAAAATATTTTTATTTTTTATTCCTACACGAAGTTTTTTGCTTCTCTTGAAAAATTGACTTTCTGGACTTCCGCCCTTTTCGCATGCCTCGATTCAAATTAGAAATCGAGTACGAGTATGGTTGAATGGAATCATTCTCCATTAAGTTTTGCGGCAAGATTTTCTTTGAAATGAGTTCCCTTGCTTTCAGTTTTCATTTTATTTTTTATCTTTATTTATTAATACATATCTCAACCTTGAACTCCAGTTCCAATCACCGCCTGTAATTAAGACTCGATACTTATACAATTTAGTCTTAGAAGGATTATTTTACATGAAGACTTACCCGCAAGAGAGCTCGTATTTTTTGTACACTCTTCGCGGATTTTTTCGCGAATGGTCTCCTGGTCCACCTCACTAATAATATAGTGTGACATTCCTGAAATACAAAATAAAATAAAAGGGTAAATGCAGAAAAAAAATAGAAAAGAAAAAAAAGGAAAGGACGAATGAGATAATGAAAGTATCACATTATTTTTCTAACATGCTTCCCATGTTTAGTTTTTTACGGGAGGAAATAAACTGTAGTATTTTGTGCTTCTTAGCGTGTTACTATGCTGTTTTTCATCGTTATGTTATTAGGTTAGGTACGGTGGCCTTTTGGGGCGCTTGGCCCCATCTTTCATACAACTAAAGGTTTGATTAAAATTGAATTCACGGTGTCAAATTTATATAAAGCGCTTAAGTATGTGTTTTCTAGGTAAGGATAAGTCCCCTAAAAAAATTAAACGTGACCGATATAATATAAAGATTAAAGAAGCTCTCTGACTCTCTAAATTTTCATTTTTTGAGGCTGTTTGTTCTGTAGATTTACTAGACAGATTTTCACGATTTTTGCGGCTATTGAGAGGTCAAAATAATATTTGTAACATCGTGAAATTGCACGCTCACTCGAATCAAACTCAAAACATAGCTCCTTCTCCAACAGGAAAATATTACATTAACGCTATGTCAGTTCGCCTTAAATTTTTAGTGTAGGCAACACGAGCTCCCACGTGGTCAAACAGTCGTATCATTACCCCTATTATTGTTTGACGGTCTCATTCTGTGAATTTGTTGGAGGCACGATACATTTTATTAGAATTACGTCAATTTATTCGAATTTAATAATATCATGCCTCAAAACCTTAAAATAGAGACTAAAATAAGGTTTTCCGAGCGCCTTTGTAATGTAAGAAAGAGCAAGGTTGAGAGATCGACGAAGGACTGAGACCCGCATATTCAGTCGAGGGCTTTTCGCATTGTTGTAATAATAGTATGAAATTACAGAACATTTTGAAATAAAACTAGAATACGTTCTTACTTGAAATTAGTGTATCATCCCAGTTGCTCATGTTTCAACTTGAGACTTGCAGATACTTGTGCTTAGTTCATACTTGCAGAATCATCTCCCAAATCCGCCAGGGCAGAATACTCCGCGTCAATTATTCACACCGTTTAATCCTGGGGGCTCACCAAAACTGATTGCACGGATGATTCCTCCTCGTCGGATGGTTAGGTTCTCTCTCAAAATTCATTCACTGACGCACCAGGCACACTTCCACTTCATGATATTTCTCCCACGATTCACTCCTGAAAATTTACCGAGACGTAAAAAGGGAGCACTGGGTATGAATGGAGCAAAAGAGCATTCATGACTCAAACGCCGTGGTGGAAATTAATGACTGAAAGAGACTCGTGCCTTGGGTTTTGGATTTAGTTGTGAAGTTTAACAGAACCTATCAATTAAGAAGGAATAAGTCCCACTTGAAGATTACGGTCTCTCTTCATTCTTAGACGTGAGTCCAATTCAGTGCATTCGATAATACTCCCGACGATTTCAAGTAGGAGGCGCTTGAATTTCTTTTTCTTTTTTTTGCAACTGCGCGCCGTCTTCAACGCCAAGAATGGGAGGTCCTTCCTCTTTCGGTAATTTGCATACCGTTTTTAGAGCTATGTGCAAAAGTGGGTAACCTCAATTATCTACAGATTATAAAGCATTCACTCGTGTGAGTAAGCTAATTCTACCTCTTCAATCTGAAGCCAGAATGGCATTAACACACGAGTACGCAACACAGTCTCTTATCACTGCATATTGTATACTAACGTTTTAAGGGAAAACGTCGTATGAGCCTTCGTGCGCGGTCAAATTTTCCCTCGATGAAACATGCATTTTCTGGAAATCTCGTGAATATTTTTCCTCCAAATTTTCAGAGGATTTGGCTCGTAATTTAACCTGAAGTGTCGGAAAAATCCAAGGGAAAATATTCATAAATTTTCTATAAAATAATTATGTTATTAAAAGAAATTTGGCAACGTCCAAATACGTCCACTCCAATCCCCAATTTGATTTTTTCGGGGGCGGTTTTGACCAGTTTTAAAAGTCTCGTTAGGATTTTCTCTTCTGTCTCATCTAAGTCTAGTTTTTACCTCCATTATCCAGCTGAAATATTTGACCTCCGAGCCTCTGGGTCAAATTATGTTCCATCACAAAAATATCATGGGACATGAAAGGGTTACCAAACGTAAGTCGCCGCAGTACGGTTCACTTTTGTGAGGCTCGTCTAAGCTGGGAATTATTCCGTTCCCAGAGGGAAAACCCCGGAAATTTAACGACAGTTAGAGATGGAATATTTCCACCATTCTGAGATAAAAAATGTTAGTAAGAGGGGAAAAGAACCGAAGGTGGATCATATATCATTCAACATTTTTCTCATTCAGATCGCGCATCAGTCAACAAAATACGATGCAATGCCAAATTGGAATGAGGCGGTAAGGAGCACGTTTTATCTTATTAAAGCACGTGAGATAAGTCATACACCTGTCATTATTTGAATAAATAAACAAACTCATGTCAGAGAGGTGTAACGCCGTTGAATCACCTGGTACTCAACCTGTTGTCCGCATGAACTACCTACTCGTCACTCTGGTGACAGGAAGACGTTTCAAAAACAATTTCAGATGTGACGTCACTTTTAGAGCTTAATCAATGAGATATTGTATCTTAATCCTGAGATGAATCCAAACAATAACTAAATCAACGCAGATGGAAATACTTTTTAATATGTTAAAACAAATAAACGTTCGATAAAAAAATTACATCTCCTTGTTTGTTGAACTAATCGGATATGATACTACTTCTTTACATATCGACAGTGAAACTACTAGACCACGTTTCTATGCCACGTTTTTACTTTCCACGTTCACGGAGTTTAAAAATCTCCGCTCCTTATTTTTTTGAAGGCGAACAAATCAATCTAATTTATTGAAATTTTCACAGAGTTTTCATCGCATACAGAGGAAAAAACACGGAAGTTTTCAAAAATTGACGTCAGGTAGTTCTCCATTTAAAAAAAAATAATGTATGACGGGAGGTCCGAGATACGTGGTCTGGTAGTTTCACCGTCGATATATTTTATTCTCATTCTTGAAGTAATTTCATTTTCCACAAATACAAGTATAATTTCTGAGGGCTCCTGAATGAAAAGTGAAATGGTTTTGAAAGCTCGAGTCTAGAAAGAGTACTTATTTCCTACCCAGGGCACAGAGGGCACATTGATAATGGAACCAGTTTTCACTACTTATCAGGAGATTTAATAATTCAGCAACGATCCAAACAAAACAACGCATATATTTAAACCGCCACGATGATACTCTCAGAATGGAATCAAGAAAAGGATGCAGTCGCACAGTTCCGAATAAAAACCACCAATTAAGCTCACTTAGCGTCCAAAGGACACCGATCAAAACACGAAAATGAGTTATTCAACTTTCATTTCTCTCTGAGGATGGGCCGATGGGGGAGGGATGAGAAGGCTAAAATTACATCTCTTTCTCTTCCTTCATCTTGTCCGGTGATGCATCAGGTGATGAAAAACTGAGAGAACCAGTGTCTTTTCAAGGCGGTTGTTCATGTTGTCGATCTAAGCTGCCTGACTGGATGCGCGAGGGGTTTCCACGCAGCCCCTTAACACGGGACTGACGATGTGCGGAAAATTCAGTTGGAGCTACTCGGATTGGTGGTGTGCCACAGCCTGTTGAGGATGAGAGGATCATCCCTAAATCCATCACCACCCCGGTGACCACACCCATTTAAGCAAGCAAGTGTCACTCAATTCTTCGACGCCTCTCATTGCGCCCCTTCGCGGAATTCGCCCGCGCCAGGAACGAGGGCACAACCGAACCGGAACTTCTGATAACAATTATCGGCAATTAAATTACATGCGGCGCTCAGGAGAAATTGATACCATGCTTCTGCCTCCCACAGCAAGAACGCCGAGACTCTATTCTGGGTATTTTAATTATTTTTCCGACAAAATGCAACTTTCCAAGAAAACTAGAAAAAATTCATTCGTAACAACTTTATGATGACTGTATCATACATCATATCGCATGGGTAGATCCAGATACTTCGAACGGGGAGGGGGGTGGAAGGGGGATCATGGGAGCTTCCTCATAAAATTTTCAAAATTTTGAAGCGTTTAATGTGCAGTTCGAGTAAATTTCGCCTCTAATAAACATAAAATATAAGCGTCCTTCCTTTTCCTCTCCTCCTTTCTGTCCTCTATCTTTCTTTGTTCCCTTATTCTTCCTTCTTTTTTTCGGGCGAACGGGGGGGGGGGGCTTACGCTCTCTACGCCCACCATTGATGCAACTGCGTAATATCGAGAATTAATTAGAAGTATATGTAAGTGCTGAGATTTATTCTTTTAATACATGATATTGTCGGAATCAAAATTGCAAAATCTGTTATTGACTTACGGTGTCCTTGCTTGAACAGTAAGAGTAAGCTTACACTTTATGGGTCGGTCGTATCCATTAATCGTTCTTCAAATAGCTCCTTTCTTCAGGAGGTCCCACGGTTCGATTGGCTGGGTTTAAATGTTATTCGGTTACGTAGGATTTGAGTCTTTCAGTGGAGATAATCATTCCTCTAATTTTCCTTACTCTAGAAAAAATAAAAATACTATATTACACAACTAATTTCAATCATTCGAGAATATTTATTTGCAACCTGCTTGTAGTTGCTAATGCTATGTCATGGAACATCATGAAAAAATACGTACTTTAATTCCTGTAAAATTATACAGACAGGAGAATCTTCGAATATTTGTTGATCCGTATTGTTTTAGTGAACATTGTGATAGCTCTCTCAAGAAGCTATTAATAAAATTAAGAAAGGGAAGTGGTGGGCTAAGAAGGAAAGAGGGTTATATTGGCAATACAATTTTCAACGAGAAGAGGGTAAACAAACTTTCGTCCACACCCTTTTAGTTAATAAGGGGCACCCTTTAATTTGATGCGCTTCGTAATCCAATGATGAACTGTTGATGCAAAGTGAAAAATAAATGAGACCTAATCTCGATAACGATTCCTTTACCACTTATTTACACCATTCAAGACCCATTCTGTAATGAACATCGATGGTGCAAGTCCGTAACCAGAACCACGTATCTTGCTTGCGGTGTTTGAAAATCTCTACCATTTTACTTTTTTAAGGGAGAACAAAGCAGCATCATTCCATGAAGTTTTCGCAGAATTTTCTGCGCGCATCGGAGAAGAATAACCACGGCAGTTTTGAAGAATTGCCATTGAGTAGTTTCCTATTTAAAAAATTGAGTATGACAGGAAGTCTGCAACGTCGCAGACCGAGATACGTGGCTGCTGACTTACACCGTCGATATGAATGAACTGTTCCAGGAAAACAATTTTTCTAAAATTCGAAAGAAAAAGGAAAAAATTAAAAAAATTGATACACGCTTAAAGAATGACAATATTTAGCGATACATTATATTTACAAAAGAAGCTATTTCTCGTTACATTACGGTGTGAGTAAAACAAGCGAAGCGCCATTTAATTAGTGTCGAATGCGACGAACATTATACAGATTTCATTTTGACTCCTGGATGCAACTATTCGAGCTTCATGGACGTCCGTGTTGCATACGCATGAGAGTGAAGGCGTTTTGACTGTCCAGTCCAGGCACTCTTCACTCTACCCGCGGCGCGGCGCAAACGGCGGGCATGGATTCAGACTGGCAGGGTGCACACAAACAACCAATAAACAAGGTGCCAATTTAAGAAATCTGATGCATGATTCATAACCAAAATTTCACGTAAAAGACGATTCGTGCAACGATAATCACTGAAATCAACTCCTAACTAAGATTTTTTTTGTTTTGTTTTTTCATTGATTGCGGGAATTTCGAATTTCCCTCTCAAGAAAAAAACAGGTACTTTACTTGAATTAAAATTGCGCATTGCAACTGTTTTGGCATCGAGCGATGCCAAAACAATTTTCAGACAGACTCATTCGCATTATAGACATACAATCCTGTAAGAAACTGAAACTTCCAATTATCGTTCCAGCTTTTTTTTTATTTATTTATGTTTTTTATTTTTTAAATTGAAATCACATGGTTATTGTACCTCACCGATACAGTCTGTGAGACCGACGAATCTTGAAAAAGTAACAAAACAAAAAGTTAAGAAAAGTAGTCTTAATTTTAGATCAAATTTTCGAGCGAGGCCTCGGACTGGCCGGTGATAGGAAATCCTTAAAAAAGATGGAGTTAACTCTTATATGATTTTGGGATGAGGGTAACGGCCCTGTCGGTGGCCGAAAAGGAATGTCTGAAATGGGATACGATTGTCTATGTTCCGCTGACGCATGCCTCAGCCTTTTAGCGCAAGTCACTGAATGTTTACGTTGGAATTGACCAAGAGGGCATCCTATCTACATCGAAAAAAAAAAAAAAAAAAAAAAAAAAAAAAAACAGAATTCCTGAATGTGTTCCTTCCTTCTTCCTGCGTTCCCGCCTTTTATTACTCAGCCGCGAGAGTTGAGAAGTTAAATATAAGCCTGACGTGAAAGGATCGCCTTGAAACAATAACCAGTTCAGCAAGAGGGAAGCCGATGCTCAATCGTCCGATCTGATTTATTATGGTGCCTGAGTTCGTGCCGCACCCTTAAGGATCCCTCAAACAACCTTGAGGTAGCCGTTTCCCGTTTTTAGCTCCCTTCACTGGCCCTCTTCGCAATCCCAAAGTGGAGTGAAAAATATTTTTTGTCGTACTTCATCTTCTTGTGTTTGAGGGCGCTAACATTTCGTGCTTGACCTCTGCATATCTAATTTGTAGAGATTCTCCTGCGTGCTTTCTCCCTACATTTCCATCTTCATATCCTTCACCATCTTCCTTCTCATCCTCTTCTATTTATTCATCTCCTATTTCCTTTTTCTCCTCTTCTTCTTCTTCCTCTTCTTTTTCTTCATCACTTCTCCCCATCTTCTTCTTCCGTTTTTCTCCTTTCTCTTCCTCTTTTTCTTTTTCTTTTTCTCTTTCATTATATTCTTCTAATTTTTATCATTCTCGCCTCATTTTATTCTTCACTTCGGTCTTCTTTCGCCTCTTCTTCCTCTTTTTCATTACTTCTTCTTCGCCTTCATTTTATCTTCTTCCTCTTCATTTTTTCTACTTCTCCTTCATCTTTCTCCTCCTTTTTCTCCTTCATTTTTCCTTCTCTTTCTTCATTTTCCCCTCTCTTTCTTTGTTCGTCTCTTTTCCTCTCCTTCTTTTCTCCTGTTTATTTTTTTATTTGCTCGCGTTTTCTTATTCTTCTTCTTCTTTATCATTTTCTTTTCCTCTTAGACCCTGAAGGAGGGAAGCCTTTGATAAAATTTTGAAAAACTGAGTGAGCTTAGGAGCCAATATGAGCTGTTCTTGCCAACAAATTGATTGAAATACATTTTCAAAGATGAGAAATGATGTATCACGGACTTATTTAGCAAAACTCTTTACATTCGATGGAGGAGATGAATTAAATTTTAGGGGAGGGGACACACCTCCTGCATATGGCTCCTGCCCAACTCTGTTCTAAGGCATGCTTAGAAAATTAGGGATGCAGTGATATTCATTCGAGAAAAATCCTAAAACATTTCTATTTTTATTTATTGTTACTAAAGAAAGTTTTCACCAGTTTTGTAGAGCACTGCGAGCTGCACAAGACTCCGCTGTAATGTAAAATTCGTGTTTAGCACACATACCTGTGTGCTAATCTAACTGTATGGTAAAATTTTTCGTGGCACCACGTAATGGGAGCAAGGAAAAACCAAAGTGCCTTCATATAACTGAATATGCAACGCGGACATCCTAAGAGCATTAATAGTTGCATTCAGGCGCTGCCATCAAAGTCGCTATTATGTTGCTCGCTGGTCAATGCGCTGTTAGATAGTGGTTGATGATACAAAACCCTATCTCAAACATGCAATATATATCCCATTTCGATGTCTCGTCGTGCTAACATACATTGGAAAAAAAAACAAAAAAAAAACACACATTGGATCTAGAGTCCAGACTCTTGAAAACATCGAAAAGAAAAAATACTCTTGATTCAATCAGATTTAAGCTTAAATCAAAAGGAAATTCGCTCAAATTAAGAGGCTTGGTTCTTGATTTAAGCTTAAATCTGATCGAATCAAGAGTTCTTTTTCTTGTCAATGTTTTCAAGAGTCTGGACTCTAGATCCAATGTGTTTTTTTTCCTGTGTGTGTCAAAAATGGAGTAGACTAATGCCAGAATTTTCCTGACTTCTTGTATAAATAGCCGTGTTTTCTTTTCTGTGTAGAGACGAGAGGGTGGTTGCATGAAGCGAACAGTGCGATCGATGTTAAACACCGAACTTACGGTTTACATGACTGAACTTTTTTTCTCAGAGCAAAAAAATCGAATATGGGGAATTTTTAAGGGCTGATAGAGAGGCTCAGAGAGGCTCTGTCCCCAACTTTTTTTTCCAGTGTAAAATTCAATTATCGGCTCGCTGGTTTCATTAAACCTAATAGCAAATTTCTTGCATTTTCCAGTATTATTCCTTCTTATGCTCTTCTCTTTCAGTCGTTTTGTAAAGTTTAGCTCTTAAAGCTTAATTAGATATTCTTTTAATTTTTTTTTTCTTGAGTGATAAAATTCTCCAAGACTGACTAAGTTAACACACTATCCTTCCCCTTAGTTCGACAGGGAAGGGAGTGGGGAAAAGAGAAGAAAAGAGTGCTTAAATTTGATTTAAATGCGTGATTAAAATAATGTAAAGAGAAATTTTTTCCTCTCTCCTTCCTTTTTTTTTTTCTCGAAGGACCGCAGAAACCGCTGTCCCGGGCCGCCGGATCATCTCGAAAAGACATCTCGATTCCAACAAATTAAGTCAATTTTGCGCAACATTTAGAAACAACGATGACGATTAACCGCACGATGTGCTAGCGTCAAACCCCCAGAAAGCGCACAGAGGAAACGAGAAGATCCCAAAATAAAACCAAGAAAAAATGAAGAAAGAAGGGAACAGGAGAGTAATAAAATAAATACGGAGAGGCGGAACACCCACTGGCAAAGGAATCTTGTTTGATTTGTCCGACTGGGGGCTAGGCCCCTCCTACACTTTGGCAGAGGATACACGAAAACCGAACACCGCCACCGGGTCCCGAATTCTCTTGCTCATTATCTCCAGTTTTGCCTTCCTTCCGCGGGCAAATGCGTCATCCCTTCGTCGTGCATCCTCGGTGTTTACAAAATCTGTGTTTTTCCGCGTTTTCTCGTGTTTTGGCCATGCGTTCAACCCTTGCTGGTCAACTATTCTAAACACCTTCAGCTTTAGTACTTCAAAAGCTGATAACTAACAAAAAAACTTTTACTTTTCTTCGAGTTTGAAAAGTGCCAGCAGACCAATCCCAAAACGTCAGTGAAAGTGACAACTTTTCATTTTATCGGATTAACAGTGATTACGGGGATTACATTGACCAGTGTGCGAGGTGTTTTTCTTGCGCTCTTTCCAGTTTTACTACCGGTAATTTTGACTTTTGTACAATCGAGTTTAAAGTGCGTTGTTATCATTCGACAATTATCCATTTCACTCTCCACCATCTTTTTGGTTTGCTTATTTTTAGCGAAAATTTTAATAGTGACAATTGTGAAAAAACGCGTTTTCCTTGGTGACAATCGAACTCCACATAAAACAATGTTTTATTAGCTTATCTTCATGCGGATAAATCTTAATTTACGTTGCGTTAAAATGGACAGTGCGGTGATCAAATCGTGATAAAGTTCCGTTAAAACAACTCAAGTTTACACAAAATCGGTTATGAGTGCTTTTTTGCGATACTAAGAAGCATGCCAAGCACAACCCTCGTCCCGCTCAAAGTCGCCTCGCCGAACGGCAGCAGTGCACATTCTCAGATCATGGACAGCCCACCCAACTGCGGAGGAACTACATCCAAAGTGGAGCCCCATCACTACGAGGTCTACCACCAGGAGAGGTACGGGTACCCCGACGCAATCCCAGTGAACCCAACGCCGATCAAGGCGGAGTCCCTCATGGATTTAAGTCTTCAGCGGCCGATGCAACTGATCAGATACGACCCGCGAGTCCTTCAGATCAAGACTGAAGACCCGGTCCCTCACCAGTTCGACTCGGACTCCAACGACGAGAACTACAACTCCATCCAACAGGCGAACGTTTCCTCGACCTACCTGCACGACCTGTCGTCCGCGGTCGTCCGCAAGAGGAAGCGCGACGTCCTGGCCTTCCCGCAACAATCGCAGGAGGGCGCGTTCCACCGCTCCTTCAAGAAGAGGATCGTGTCGCACGCGCAATCACAGTCGCCGTTCTGCGACGCCAACAATCAGCGGATCATGGCGAACGTGCGCGAGAGGCAGCGGACGCACAACCTGAACGAGGCCTTCGCGAGCTTGCGGAAGATCATCCCGACTCTGCCGTCGGACAAGCTGTCCAAGATCCAGACGCTCAAACTGGCCGCCCGGTACATCGATTTCCTGTACCACGTCCTCCAGTGCGCCGAGACGGAAAGCGGGGGCCTCAGGTCTTCGGAGAAAGGCGGCGATGAATCTAGAGCCGGTGAGTACAAGAATTTTTATCTGGGGGTAACAGTAGACTGATTATCGAAACTGATAGACAAAGGTATACTGTCCTTTGCTATGGAAAAACGCCGTATGATCATTCAAATGTTGCCAAAACTTTTTATTTTTGAAGAAAGTCATGAATATTTTTCATATAAATTTTGAGAATTTTTGGATCAAATTACGAGCGAAATCCTCCGAAATATCCGTAGAGAAATATTCTCAAAGTTTCCTGAAAATTCGTAATTTGTCGAAGAAAAGTTGGCAATGCCTGATGGCTCATACGGCTCTCTTCCTTAGCACGGTAGTATACGCGAGCAGAACTACGAATGTTATCAGGATGTAAGGCCAAAAACGTCAAAAAGAGTAGCGATGACTGACTAAATGCCGCGTCTAGTTTTTGCAGGCGCAGGAAAAGCAGCAGCGAAAGTAAAAGCGTCTCTTATTACTGACCGGAGCATGGCTGAAATTGAACAAAAAAAGTTGAAGGATCCGTCCTGCACGGAAAAGATTGGAGAGAATTTCTCTCCTTTTTAAGGAAAAAAGGGACAGAACGCTAAATCATATCTACGAACACAAATTTTCACCTCTTTCGGCCCTTAAATTAACTAATTCTGAGAGAACGATCCCTTGTCACATAAAATTGACAAAGGAAAATACTTTAAAAGCTTTTTTTTTATAGAATCTATGCGTTAAATTCACTTGCCCTCCGTGTTTGTGAGGTTTTAAATATTCATCAGGTTTTGATTTTTTAACGACGGAAATTAAAATACCAGTCAGGGTGGAAATTATGCACCAAAATCAAAAATAAATTTGATTTTTTAAGATAACTGCGGTCCAAATTTTTTTAAATTGTTAAGAATCTTTATCTTTTAACTTGGTGGTAAATCCACCACTTTGAATTCACGTAAGGAAGCGATCTTGAAACAGCAGGGAACCGCAGGATGAAAAAAAATCTTATTTGTATCAGTCTAATGATAAACTTTCTAAATATTTGCGCTCTCTGGTTCTCCCTGCTCAACATAACTTTATAGATGCACGAGATTCTGAAAAGCCGAAATCCATTAAAGCCGGGAAATTCAAATTTAATCGAGCTCCTCTCTACTCAGCCACTTCATCATTTTAGGATTATAGAATGAGAACTTTAGAGTTTGGTTTTGGCTCTCTCTCCTCGCAAAAGGGAAGGAGCCCCAACGGGAGGAGGGGCTTTTATGCGCCCTCAAAATTTGAAGATCACCAAGAAAATTTTTTAAAGATTTTAAGTCCAGACTGCGAAAACATTTGAAAAAAAGTTACTCTTGATTCAAACAGATTTTTGCTTGAATCGAATTCCCAGCCTCTTAATTTCAATTTTCAAGCCTTTAATTTAAGCAAAAATCCGATTGAATCAAGAGTATTTTTTCTTCTTAAATTTGTGTAGACTCTGGATCCTGGATCCACGAGACTTTTTTCCATTGCACCATGGAGCAGGTAAAAATAAACCGATAAAAACTCCATTTTTTGGAAGAAAAGGTGTTTCACAATCAGCATGAGTATCGGTCGGCAAAATCACTACGCTAGATTCTAATTCAGAATGGGTTCAGGTATAAGTTATCAAAAGCAGAATGGGCTTAGAAACTTAGAAAGATTTTGAAAATTGGTCACAAGTAAAGGCATTGTTAATGCGAAAATGTATATCTTTATTTTTCAATTTCTTCGCAATTTGTTTGATTCCCCTTCCCTTATGTAACGAGACATAACGCAGCCTTGGACCTCCCTGTAGTGAATTACGTAACGTTTGGCGGACACTATATCCCACCCCCATCTTCAGATATTGGCCAAAGTAACAAATGTGGCAAAAAAATTTGGTCCAGATAAGGGAAGATTTGACGCACACAACAATTGAATAACTAAATTGTGTGGGCATGAGACATATACAGGTGTCACTGGTTCTTTTTCCGTCGAATTTTGTCAAAGTTTAATGCAGTTACCCTAAATATTTTAATGACCTAATGCGCCTCTATGGCACATTCCCTCAGATTGGCAGGCAATTAATTTAATCCGATGATCAATCTAGCAATACACTCTCGCATCTTGCTAAATTTCTTAACACATTAATATCTTAGGTATTTATTATTTTGCAAGAAATTCGTCGGACATTTTTAAGCCACTAACGGTAAATAGAAAAGTATAGAGGTCATAAATAGAAGAAAAGTATAAGAGTACCATGATTATTCTACCTGTAATCGGAATAGACACTTTTTCTGTCCTGACACTCTTGCCAGACCGTGTAGTGAAACCAGTGACGTTAGTTGGGTTTAATTTGGACCGGCAACTAAACCAACTGTGTGACAAAGCGTAAAGTGTCACAAAAATATGAAGGCGCTCCAAGCCGAGATTGTGCTTTTAAGGGCCATTACCAAAGAAACCTTTAGTCGGAAGACGCCCCTCATTGCGATTTATCTCAAAAAACCATAATAGGGACTTGCACATAGCCAGCAAATGCTAATTACCTGCGACGTAAACATTCTCACTTCAGTGTTGCTTCAAAATCAACCATCTACCATAGGTTACTCGAAAAATTGAAGTTCCCCTTAAAGACGAGTTCATAAGTTTTCTTCCGTTACATATCGACTGCGTAACTTCCAAACCACGTATCTCGTTTGCAGTTTTTTATTTCTTTTCAGGCGAACAGATACACATAATTCCCTGAAGTTTTCACAGAATTTTCATTGTTCAGCGACAAAAATCACACATTTTTTTTTAGAATTGACGTTAAGTGGATCGCCTTTTAGAAAATAAGTATGAAAGGACGCCTGAAAAGTCACAAACCAAGATAAGTAGTTTGGCAGTTTCACGGTCGATATTCTATTTCAATTACAGCATTTGTCTTGCAGGCACGGCTGCTTAAACATTCTTTGTGCCCATTTCGTTCTAAAAAAATGACTTCAGATACTGATACTGCTAGCTTAAGCCGAGTAATTAGGAATAATACCGTCACCTTCCGGTCAAAGTATCGCAAGCGCCATGCGACATAAAAATTTCCGCCGTCATTTTATTTTTTATACAGGGAGATTGTTCAATGAAGCTTTCCGAAAATTTCACTGAATTTTCTGTGTGCTGTCGATAAAATCCAGTGGAATTTTCAAACAGACTCAACCAACAATTTTTCTATAAACCACCACGGCCGAAACCAGCCTCATGTTGGGGTGTTGGGGGCGAAACGCCGAAACGGGTGATAATTGAAACCCCCCGGCTTCTGGACTGTGCCGGGTCCGGGAGAATAGGGTGGTTAAACTGTCATATTTTCGCGAAGATTCGCCATTTTTCTCTCGATTACACAATAATAAAAATAAATAAATAAATCCGTAATAAAATAAAATACCGGCGGAAATTTTTGAACATTGCACGGAGCTTGTGATACTTTGGCCGGAAGGTGACAATACTGCAATCTGCACACTACTCTCTCCTTGGTACAATACTTCTCATCGCCAACTGCGAAAGTCAGCCGTATCCTCAAATACCTAATTAACCTCGAGGCAATGTATTTCGGTAGTTGCCCCTCCTTTCCGCTTGATTAGTTCCTACGACGAGGGTTAAGGATGTCCCGCCAGGCGGGCGTCTTGATTTATTATGCTGCCTTCCACAGCGAAAACGTCGTATCTACATTCCAGATTTTACAAGTTTTCCTTCACAAAATGTTGTATAATAGAGAAACCTCAGAGCTCTCATCTCTCATAATTTTAGAGTGATGACGGCATAATCCTGAGAACTCAAACTGAGAAAATTAAGCTAAATGGTAATTAGGATTTCTCGCGATTGAGCCGTATTCATGGAAGAAGAATGCAACATCTTGATTGGAGTTACAATTTTGTCACTATAGATGGCAGTATGACTCCCACCTACTACTTGAAACATTGCACCAAAACATGATACGCTACGTATCAACTGGGGGAGTGTCCGGGTGATGGGGAGGGGTGGAGGGGGGAGGGAGAGTCTTACCCCCCTGAAACGCTCTGATTGTTCGTTCCCACCACATATCAGTAGAAAGTAGATCCCTGTCAAAAGTAAATTGGACCTTTGCCCTCCCCTTTCCCCCACCCACAGAACTTTTCAAGTTAAGCTTATGAATTTTTGCACGAGGCGCATCAAGATAATTATTTTGATCACACTTTTTGGTAACTTTTACTCAATATGTACAATATTATTCCACTGAATCCCTTAGATGATCCATTCAGAGAGTCATTTCAATCACGATTTCTGTAAGTGTTGGTGTCAATGAAATGAATGTCTAAAGGAAAAACTAAATTCCCCAAGAGAAGTTTCGATTCCAAGAGTTGATTAGGTATATTTGTTATTTTTTTTCCTCAACTCAAAGACTATAACCTACTTTTTGCTTTTTCACGTAACTTTACATAATGAAAAAAAAGGTGAGAGCTAAGTAAGGAAAAGAAACTTTGCAATAAGATCTGTGGTTTTAGTGCTGAAAACTTGGAAAGCTTTCAACCACCGTACAGTCCGTAAAATTTATAAGATACCGTTTAAATTATTGAACTATGAGCTTGAACTGCGCTAAAATACGCTTTTGTCAATTTCCATTTTTCTATCTGAACTTAAACGATAGGAAATATAGTTGCTAAATGCTATAGTTACTCGTTAACGTCATAGGCCTGATTATTCTTCCTAGACGCTTTACTTACTATTTTCGACATCTGGTATTGGTCATATTGCATTTATTGGAAAACACATATTCCGAAATTTCATCCATAGCCTGTTCTCTGAACGAGATAGTAAAATAATGCTGGGTCCACACTATTATGCGGCAAAGGTGAGGCCAGGGCAAAAATTCTAAAAATTTAACCATCGTGACAAATTTTAACTCTATTAGCTCAAGACTGAGAGGGGAGAGTGTTCACCTCAGGCAGATGCAGGTCTTTTTGGACTGTATCAGTAGATCACACTTTTCAGTGCATCTGCCAATGCATCTGCCTGAGCTCTCCTCCTTCAATCTTGTACCGATACTCATTAGAACTCAAATTTTTGGCTCTGATTACAATTATTCGAATTTTATGATTTAGCTCTCCCTGCAAAATAGTGTGGACCCAGCACTGTTTTACCACCACGTTACATACAGTTTGCACCAAATTTTTACTGTTTTATCTTGCTGGTTCTCTAAATTGGACGTATTTCTGCCGAACGGAACTATGGACAAGTGGGAAAGGTGGGGCGTGCTCTAGGAAGCTGCTTAAGAAACAGTGTAAAAGTAGGCGTAGTTCCATCTGAAGAACTGGAAAAGCAGGATTTTACATTCCATCAACTGAATGCGGCACTCATGAGCCATGGGCAAGTGACAAGAGCGTTAAGGACAGAGCTCATGGGTTAAATGACGTCAACCTGAATCGCCGCGTCCCCGTCGCCGCCGCTGACGTCACTGGCGCTTTATAACTCCCATTCATTCTTACGGCCCTTCACTAGCGAGCACACCCCTTCTTTCCCACCTGTCTCTGGTTCCGTCTGGCAAAAATACGTCCAATTGGTACTTTTGCCTCATCAGTTTTGGGGTGTTTTGTTAGATTTATTTAATTTTATTTTATGTATGTATGTATAAAGCCGCTTTTATAGCGCTCTTTGGCGCTCTGCGACCCCTAGCCGCCAAAGTCTCCTATCCACCCAAAGCCCTTCAGGGAGTTGGCAAACCCTCATTTCTTCTAAAACCCCCTGTGACCACCCTTTCACTGGGTGTCCCCTTCGTCTCCTCTCAGGAGGACCCCAATCAAGCAACTTCTTTGGCAGCCTTTCGTCCGTCATTCTATTGACATGACCATACCAGACAAGCTGTCTGGTTATGACGTCGAATATGATGTCATTTATTATTTATTATATTCATTATTTATGATGTAATTTTATTGTATAACTGGTAAAAATGTTTGTTACATGTTTTGGTCGTTTATTTGTGTTTAGATACTGAATGCGAGCGTTCCAGTCCGATGCCACGACTTGGCGTAACTCCGTGCTGTTACATGGCCCATGAACGCCTCAGCTACGCGTTCAGTGTGTGGAGAATGGAAGGAGAATGGAGTTGCTCAAACGAAAACATCGGCAAATTCTCAGATACCTCTGATTCTGCATGATGACTGTCCATTGGATATACTGCGCTCATAGCGTTCAAACCCTATATCCTAACGATTGTACCAGAAATGATCTCAGATCAATATTGAATGACCACTTTACATTTCATTTCATCCTAAGTAATAATTCAATGGATTTGGAAATAATTGCTCTTTAGCCTAATATGCATTTATGATGTAATGCAGTTCGTGGCTTGCGAACATATGGTTGACCTTATCATGGACGATTATTTCTTCTTTATTTTTGTTTTTGTGACATAGGATACTTCAAAATTGGTTGCAGATAATGTTTGACTGTGATAGTGTGATGTTTAATAGGAAACATTGAGAAATGTTTCACTGTGGCTTAACTGATTTTACTGGGTGCCTTTGTAATATGATATTTATTGCGGGCAATAATATCTTTTTATTACACATGAAGAGTTATTTTTTTCTTTAAGTTTCATTGTTACAATATTGTAAATGCTTTGTGTATATATTTTCCAAATATAAAATTAAGTGCGAACCAATTGTATTACAGTTGTATATCCATTTTACAGAAATTACGATTTCACGGGGATCTACTCTTAGTATTCCTGCGAATGCAAATTTACTAATTTGTGTAGGGAAATATATTTTGTACTTTTTTTCAGAAGACGAATTAAAACCCCGAGAGTTTTAATATTTTAATGAGAAGAACGGAGAGAGCGCTTAGAGGTATTTTCGTACCGTCCAAGATTTGAGTCGACGAAAAAAAATTAATAATAAAGAAAAATTTAAAGTAAAATATTAAGTAAATACGATTATATTGCTAGACGCCTACATACTTCGATGGAAAAGTGGAGAGTGCACTAGAAAAAAAGTATCGCGATCCCAATTCTATACTCCTGGCTGATTTTTGCGCAGGTACAAGAGTATTTGCACCAGCCAGGTGCCTAGTTGATCTAACCACACTTTTGACAGACTCAACCGTACCTCTGACTGATGCAACTACTCTCATATCTGGTGCCAAAATCAGCCAGGAATCATAGTTGGGATTGTGATGCTTTCTTTTACGTGTAAGTGAAACATATGTTTAGTTCTGATTCTTTCAGTCCGAAAATGACATTAATTTAAAGACGCGAAGGACTATTATGCATGACAGGAATATTTCAATGATTTTAGATTTAAATCGGCAAATCCTTTAAACCAAAACGAAAAATTAATTAAAATAATTTGTGTTTCTTAGTTAAATCCATTTTTTCTTTTCAAACAAGGAGGAGAGCGGATACAAAATGAGAATCTCATTTTTAGCTAGAAGTTTAAGAGCTACAAAATATCAAATTGCAGGATTGGATATCAGCTTTACTTTCTATAGAATTATATCAGAAGGAGGGCATGAAACCTGAGATAACTTTTAAGTAATTTCCGCTAAAATAGTTTTTAGACCATTATTAATAACCGTGCGGCCTTTTATTCATTAATACCCCTTGGACAACCCTGTTAGTCACATGAGAAATTCACATACGTTGTTATATATATTTTTCCTAGAATTACTCATCAAAGGGGCGTAGCATTCAAGCATTCAGCAACAGATAACAGATACTTAGAATACTCACTTGTTGCTCTCAAGTATGCTACCACGATGACTTACAATTTTTGGAGATGACCAAATATTGATTTATCAATCTCAGGATGAATCTATCTAGATGGATAGGGATGACTCAGAAAAAATTAGAATAAATGAAATAACTTGGAATTCAGAAAAATAAATGGGCATTGTTTCTTAAAAGGGAACTGAATGACATCAGCTGTTGTTAACTTTTATTGGACTGTTTATTTTTGTCTAAAAAAGAAACATTGTGCCAATTCGTTTGAAAATTTGGACTTTTTTTTATGTCTTAGGAAAAATTCCCCGAGACTTTAAAAAAGCCAGTGCAACCATCCTCGAATAAAAAAATGAACTGTCCAATGAAATCTGGCAGCAACTGATGTCACTGACATGGTTTCCCTCGAAAGACGCTATGCCCAAATCGGACCAATTGGGATGATTCCGAATAAAAGAAATAAATAATTTTTAAAACTATAAAGCAACAGGAAGCCCCTAAGTAGCCCTGCAATTGCCACCGTTCTTTTACAGTTGTGCGGTTGCAGTTTTGCAAAATTCTCGTAACAATTTAGTTTTCACAAAAGTAATTTAAAAGTGCTCTCTCCGATTTCGATCAGCATTTTTCCATTGACAGATCCAGCAAATTGGCAACATTGCTCTTCTCCATTTAAACTTATGGAAATGTATCGATTCTTGGAGGGGCCAGGTGCTCCGACAGTAATCCGACAGTAATCGATTATTTAACATAGGTTTAAATGGAGGGAATCCGGTGTTGCCAAATTGTTGGATCCGCCTTTCATTTTTCCTGCAGTCGCTCTACGACAGCTCCTCGTCTGGATATTGTATACTTGAAGTAAAAGATGGAGTGTGTGAGCAGGTAAGTAAAGACTTTAAAATATCTAAGAAAATAGAAATTTTAACATATAGACTCCTCGAACATGGTGTGGGCATTGAGCAATGATCATGCTGCTTTAGCAATATGTTTTTCGCTAAAATTGGGAGTGATTTCCTTCATATTAACTGCAAGTAATCTCTAAATACAGCTATTAGCTAGAGTAGCAGGTTTTTATTTTGGCGAGTATCTCGAACGGACGGGGTAAAAGCCCAAAACGTCCAATTTTAAAAGTCAAAAGTGATCTCAGGACTAGTTTTCAGGAGCAAGCAACCTCCCTCACTCCTAATTTGTAGTTTTTAGGACGAACTTCAAACATTTCAAATGAGAGAGTTTTTTTTTGGTGGTTAAACAAACGAGTTGACTTCAGTTTTTTGGGGGAAAAGTCTGGATTTAATGTCAATACATATACCATTCCAATTTGGAATGTTTGACTTGTTATCTCGCGCGACCTCAAAATTTGGGTTGAAGGGCGCAGTTTCTTGCACCGAATGTGGCAAATCCAAAGAAGGTTATTGACATATATTCTTCCTGTATATTATTTTATTTATTGAAGCTGGCGAAGTGAGCATTCATACACTTTGCTTGAACAGTTCTCCAAAATTTTCACAATATTCCCTACACACCAAAAAACAGGCCTCAGGGAAAAATCGCCCGGAATCGCCGTGAAATATCTTCGATTTTGCCGTTGAATCCAAATCCGCGAACTTTAAACATAGGTGTGCTGGTGAAGTAAAAATTCCTCAGACCGCATCGGAAATGCCCCCCCTCCCCCCTCCCAAAAAAACCTCCTGAAGGATTCTATAAAGGGACTGTAATTATTTTCTTCAAATCTCTCTAGGTCAAAATAGTTGACAAAAGTTTTGAGGCCAAATCCAACTTTAAGCTTTTTCCTGCTGAAGATAGTGGACGGGTGGTCTCAATCACCCTAGATATGACAGCAAAGTAATAAAAATAACTTTAAATATTGATTGAATGAAAGATCAACTTAAGACAACACTCATTTTTCACAGCAGTAAATTTTTAATTTTTTCAATAAGTATTCCTTGGCAGGGTGAAATTCTAAAAGAGCTTCTGTTGATTCGATATTGTTAATACTTGATATTTAATTAATAGCTTTCAAAATGCTTTTTCCAAATTTTTTTGCGTTACAAAATATTAAAAAGGAGAGCGCCTATCTTGACGTTTACACAAGATTTACACAATTTTTTTTTTTTTTTTTTTTTTTTTTTTTGTGTCGCACCAGGTGCTTTTAAAATTTCCAAGGAAGGATCTGGATCCGTACCTAGAAAAATTTTGCCTAACAACAAACCTGCACAGGAAAAATGCAGGAAAATGCGTCTTATAAATGTTCACCATTATTTTCTGATTTCTCCCTTTAACGGAGCATTTATATCATCCCTCATTGGTTGCTGTCGTGCGATTCGTTAGACTCATAAGATTCGACATTTTTAGGGAGGAGATTCACCCGAGGAGTATCTTTCTCACCTGTTCTACCTGTCTCACCTGCTCACCTCTGTATTGAAGCTCCGCCTACTTTCGAAGGATCCTTTGAATGGAGGACCATTGGGCCAGAAATGGTCGTTCCTAGTTCCTCTTCAAAGCCATTTATATATTTATTTTTTTGGTATTCATCCGATTTTTGAGGCAAAAATTCGTCCACTAATTCATTCAATTGAGAGGTTCGGAGGACAAGGCGCAAAAGTGCAATTGTTGTAAAAATCGAGAGATTAATTATTTCAAGTAAAACTAGTCTTACTGCATATTCTGTGACCAAGTTCGCTCCCAAATTCCAATTTTTAAGCATCAAAAAGTCAGTTTAAACTTGCTTTCTGTCAAAAGGATCCATGTTTTTTCGAAATTCCGAACACATATTTCTCGAAATAGCAAAAACTACACTTACGCGCATTGTCCTACAAGCATATCAATTCATCTTTTAGCTCGTCCACGATATTATTACGAATTTCAAATTAATAAAAAAAAAATAGAAGGCATGAATGTATACATATGTATGCCTATTGCATCATAGACCTTGCTATTCACAGACATACCATTCCTGCCCTTCTGTAACGCGCTTCTCTAACTAGCTTTGTAGCCCTCACCAACTTGGTGAAAAAAAGAGAAATTCTTAGGTTTAAAAGATCCCCTCACGTGTTAAAGAGGGAGGATGAGAAGATGAGAGTGGAAACATTAAGGATAGGATCGGGGGTAAGGACACCGATCTTCACCGGTCGAACTGAATATTTCAAAAAAAAAAAGAAAAAAAAGAAAAAAGAAAAAAGGAATTGAAGGAGGAGAATAATGCCAGGAAGGAAATTTCCTCTTCACCCATTGATCCGCATTTTGTTTTTGAAGCTATTAAAAATTCATTTACATTTTACGATACCGTCAGGGTCGACTTTGCTTTGAAACAATAAGTGTTCCGTCTTTACGACTTACCGCGCTCCCAACAGTTTTTATTATCAAAGGCACCGGTGTTTGTATCAACCTTCCACTATTCCCGATTTTCTTAGCCTGGCTAAGAATGAATCAGTGAGTTCGAAAACACACGAACTCGGAAAAAAAATTGTTCAGGAAACACCTAAAACTGCGCAGCGGGCGAAGAAGTTAGTTTAAGCAAAACCTTTTTGGTGCCAAAGGACAAGTACTTAGAGACTTTGTAAAGCACCAAGTTGAAATCGATACACCATGTTTGATGACAGAGAATTAAGCGTTTAAAAATTTCCGAGTTGGTGTGTTTCCGTTCTCACCGACTTTCAGATACTGATTTTTCATAGTCTGCCCTGAAAAGTTTATATTTTTCGACCTGAATAACGCTTGAATATTCATAAAACTTGTTGGTACAAGGTATACTGAACCGAAAAAAGAAAACTGGAAAATTGGATGGTCAACCGTTTCCCTCAAAATGGCCATGAGGAGATCACAAGTCAACCTTTAATTCAGGTTTAAGTTTAATCACAAATGTTAAACATTAGAAAAAAAATGAAAATTCCCAAAGGAATTCTCCTATGACCACTCATGCACCACTTTCGACAACAGGGTGGCTCTTGTTGCGGCCTGATTGTTCAAAATTTAAGCATTACAAGACATCAAAAATCAATGACACCGATAGATCTAGTTTCTCTCTGCATAATGTGATCCATTTATTAATTAACATCCCTCTCTGTTGCAAGACTGAACCGAGAGGGGACACCCAATTCCACGAAAACCGCTATTTACGATGTCCTCCGCCTTTCCTCACACGCGCATCTCCGATACCGCGCTGCGTGTGTCCACGCAAGTGAATCGCCTCGCAGCTGCAGCTGCACAGAGAAGAGGTGCAGCGAGGTGAAGCATCGCGATGGGTTGCAGGCGCAGGATGGAGGACGGACAGGAATCGGGAGGGCAAGAATAACAACGCTCTCGCCTCTTCGGGTGGTCCCTCCATTATACTCCCGATCTCAAAGAGAAGGAACCGAATAAATAACGAGAAATAAAGAGAAAGGCATCTCCTTGAGACAAAAAAGGGCAAGCGCAGAAGATCG
>NW_017547132.1:7605957-7643546 GCF_001854935.1 Bemisia tabaci
CGCGGGGGAGGGGGAGGGGGGAGGGAGCGGCGCGGGCGTCAAGACGGTGGCAACGGAACTAAATGAGAAGAAATGAAACAAAAACTATACGATGCCGCGGGAGGAAATGTGAATTATGTCTCGCTAATGGCTAATAAGGGATTGCAGCTGCCACAATGGTCGCGTAAGGAGCGATCCGGCGATGCTACTGCAAGTGTCTCCGGGCGTGAGAACTGTGAAATGCGGTCGAGTACGGCCCATGTCTTCTCCACTTGTCGTTTTTCTTTGACTCCTTTTGAAAAAAAGATAACAAGATGGAGAAAAAAACTCCCCGGATGAGCCTAACATATTGACGTCTCCTCACTCATGTCTCACCCCTCTCTCTCCTGGAGGTTCCCAGTTTAATTAATTGTGTGAATCAATCATAAAATAGATTGCCTAGGAAGGTACTCGATTGGGTTCCTCCTGGGAAAAGACGTAGAGGACGTCCAGCAAAATCGTGGATAGGTGGCATTTAAGACGAAATCACAAGATGCCATTTACCAGATGACCTCTGTATCGATAAGCAAGGATGGCGATTAGGTGTCGCAGAGCGCCCGGGCGCGCAGTAAAGCGACTCGAATGTATGTATGTATCAATCATAAAATTCTACGATATTGAGCACATAGACGAAGCAAAAACACAGTTTACGCCAGGGTATGTCGTTGGGTGCTCGCCGTTCCATTTTGGAGCGAGCCTGACTACCTGATGTAAGCTCGGTTTGACCCCTCTCTAAATTTTTTCGAAAAAAAAAAAAAAAAAAAAAAAAAAACGCAGAGAAACTGAAAAATTGCTGAAAAATTGTATTTTTTGAAAAATATTATTTTTTAATAATTGTTGGGCTTACGGAAGCTTGGACCTAACGCTGTTATCACCTTTCTTGTGCGACCCCATAAGCACAGCTCAGAACCCCGAGCTTACGCACGTATTCTTTGAATGGCTCTTTGGTGCTTTATAGGAGGAGAGGCAAAGTCCGAAAGTTCAAAAAGCGTTTTTCGTGAGCATGACAGTCAGTGGCGAGGCGTGAATGATGGATTATCGATATTTCTCCATCTGAAGCTATGGCAAAGAAGCAATTATTAAGGTGTTCGTCGCGAACACCCAGTTTATCGATTCTTTTCCATAGGTTTGAATGACAGATAAATCGATGTATCGCAAAGCACGCCACGCCACTGAAACCAGTATTAACCTATCCCCTATTAACACAAAATAACACTTGAACTATTCTTTTCAAATATCTCAAAAAACAGTATAATATATTCCACATGTGTTTTTTTAAAACTGAGAAACTTAAAATATCTCAAAAACAAATTTAAGACGTTGAAGGAAAAAATTCATGGAGATCAACTTGCGTTTTTAATATGTTTTAAGGTCCATTTTTCAAAAATTTCAAAATATTTTCAAAGTATATTTCGCACCAATTCCAAGTCAAAACGCGGAAAATCATGGCTTTTATAAATCTTGCCGGCACGTAATAGCCACGGCCAGATTGGTGGAATAAGACCTGGATGGCGTGCCGGGGTATTAAACACCCCCAGGGGAATAAGGTCTGGGGGGCGTTCCTGACTACTTTTTACAAATCTTCAACTGTTAACGAATCTAAACTTTCCAAAAAATATGAGACATACAAGTGCATCTAGAACGTAATTCACGAAACAAGGAGAACCTCTTTGTCAGTTTGCCTCCAGTTTTCAGCGTAGGCAACCCGATCTCCCTCATGACCGAATAGTGGCATCATTCTCAGACGTTAGGATATAATTCACCTAGCGTTGTGTGCGAAGCGGTGCGTTCTCCGCACCGTCGTCGGTTAGCCTTCAGTATTTAGAGTAGACAACCCGAGCTCCCATGTGGCCGAATAGTAGTATCACTCTCAGGTGCTATGATTGATCGACCAATGCAGCAGGAACAAATCACCAAACGTCCAACGAGGACGCTTGGCGAGGAGCGATGACTCCACCTCGTATTTTTTATTTTTTGGGAGATATTTTGCTGCTATTCACTTTCAAATCGCTCTATGAGAGAATATATATTCCAAAATTGCTGTATTAGTGTACCAAGGTATCTGTATAATTAAGAAACAGTTAATACATAGATAAATAAATCCAGTTTATAATGCTAAATACTAAAATTAAAATTAATTCACTTAAAAGTAGTTTTTTTGTGCAAATAGAACTGGGCCCCCAATTTCACCTCAGTTGGGACTAAGTCCTCCGTGCAAGTAGTAATTTTTACTCATTGTGAGTTTCACAGAAATTGCAGCGTGTTTTTGCATATCTTTTTATTCTCCCCTATTTTTTCACATCTCACATTTTCACCTTCAGTATTATCTGGCCGGGGTACCAATCAATACGATGCCCCACCTTGCTGGCCCGTCCGGTTCTGATAAAAGCTCACCAATGCAGGTGGCAAAAGAACATGCAGCTAACAGGATCTAGGCCTATACTACAGCCTGCATTGGGTCTAAGATTATAGAGCTTCAGCTAGCTTCAGTATGGACCTGGATCCGGTTAGCTGCATGCTCTTTTGCCACCTAGATTGGTGCTTTTATACGTGCTTTAGAGATTTCAAACAGCCGTGATTTTTCACGTTCAGATTTTCCAATGTGTAGAGGTAGTTATTTTTTAATAATTTCCGTGTAATCATTTCTAAAAAGTTTTATGAAAATATATTTGAAATGCACGTGGAGAAAATTATGAAATATGTCCTTTTACATTTTAAAAATGCTTTGAAAAATTAATCTCTTAAAAAGGAAAGAAAAAAGTGTAAAACTATTCTTCTTTTGAAAATTGAACATTGAGACGCAAGAACGCCCCACTTGTTCTCTAAAATTGTTACTTAGCAATTGTTGACTCATCATTTCCTTCCTGGTGATTAAAATAAAAAGTTCCGAGAAACAGACTTGTTTCTCGGTGTGCTTTTAGGGTTATAATTCCTAGCAGTGGAGAGGAAGAGATAGAGGACTCAAAGTGAGCCTCGAGTTTATTTCTCGCGGCCCAGATCGAGGGAAAACACGAAAGTGTGAACGGATTGACTACTCTTACTCCTTGTCTTGACTCCACGTGACAAGCCAGGCCTGTCGTCGGAGAAACTGGCGGATTTGGCTCGCGCCAGCAAATAGTTATACGCGGACGAGTGAAGTTGATGTCTATTACTTTTATCGTGATTTGTTTCGCTTCGCCATTTCTCCGCTCTGAAGCGCTGCTCCACGCCGTGCTTCATCTGGTGGGACGCGCTTTCAAAATAAACGTCCTCTCGTTGACTGAAATATATGACTCCCCAACTTCCGTCAAAATCCGACCGCAGCGCTCTGCGGTTGCGCCAACTTCGTCATGCTTCACTCTTCGTTTTCTATCCCTCAATACTGCCGGGATAAAGAAGAACGCCCTACACTGAAAAAAAAAATCTCGTCGAATTTACTAAGGAAAGGGTAAAATTACCAAGAATTCAGGGCTCTATTTGATCCCAGTTTTTTCTTGGTGAAATTACCATTTAGGGGATTGGTAATTTAAAGTTATTGAACTTTCTCGGTAATTTTACTGGACCTTGGTAAAAACGCCAATATTTTTTATCGACTGTGGTAGAATTACCGAGATAAAATTGCAAAGTTACCGGGAATTATTACCAATAAAAGTGGTATTCATACCTGAAAAAAACAGTAGAAATACCGGTTTTTAGGTAAGCTCACCGGTTTGTCTTGGTAAAATTACCAATAACTGGTAAAAAAAGTGAGATGGTAAAGGTACCTACGGACCTTGGTAAAAACGCCGAGAATTTTTTTTCAGTGTATGAACATCGAGGCGTTGCCTAATTTCTTTTTACAAAAAACCAATTCGTTGGTAAACTTATGGATATTTTGCTTCCAATTTGTAAGATGATTTTGTTCGCAATCTCACCTGAAGTTCCTGAAAATTTCGAGTAAAAATATTCATAATTTTCCTCAAAAATTAACATTTTTCGGAGGAAATTTGGCAACTCTCGAATGTACATACGGTGTTCTTCCAAAGCATGGCAGAATAGGGCTGTAGTAGGACTCAGGAATGAACCACAAGAATAAGAATTAGACGTCTAAAAAGACATTTGTCATTATCAAAATGTCAACTGTAATTTGTTGAACACATCGAAAACTTAAAAATCAAGTTTTTTAATCTAGAATTAATAAATGCTGGTTCCTCTTTGAAATTTTAGAAAATGAAACGGAATGAGTTTTATTTCTGCTCAACGCTACCGTCTGAGCACTTTTACGGTTGTCCCCTGTTTGCGGCAGGGATTAAGAACAAAATTGCCCCGCACCCAACCTTTGCATGATTAGACATTCATATTGATTTGCTAGATAGATATGATTTTTTTTTTTAAAATTGATTCAATGTAGTTGTTACATCCCGTTGGCAAAACTACCCAGTCCGGAGACTGGGCAATTTTTTTGTCCCGTCCATGGATAGGTCACTTGGATCACAAGGGGGGACGCGAAGTCCCCCCAAATCTGGCGCACTGATGAGAGGGTTTCCATCCCTACTCTTGTGAATCAGATACTAAGCCTTAGTATAGTCGTATTTTGTTCGGAGGCAACACTCGCAACACGTTGTGAAAACAAGCAACAATCGCGTTTTGTTCGAAGTTGTTTCGTGTTGTGGGGGCGGGGCTTATTTTCGCGCGCAAAATTTGGGAGCCCCTACAGCAACATTGTTGTACAACTGCAACGTGCTCAAAGCAAGTCGTTTTTATGTTGTTCAAAAAAGCAACGCTGTTTTCTTACCTCAAATTGGAAGTTGCTCTCTCGTCGCTTGCTCAGAATCGCGTGATAAAACAAGAAAAAAACGGAAACGTTTTGCTGTTTCGAACAAAGCACGACTTATGCCTGGAAAAAAAACTCAGCTGCCTGAGGTGAAGTTCGGTTCCTACGTCCGAAAAATTCGAATACCTGTGCTTAAAAATTCAGTTTTGAATATGATAAGAAGTTTTTCCTCGTGTGGAACCAAAATAACTTAGTGCTCATCCCCTATGCATTGGGTCCTGTCAGGAAAAGCGCTGCAAAGGACGAGTGAGGGCGGTGGCGCATGACAGTAATGCCGGTTTTGCCTGGTTTATTGGAGACCTTGTGACCCCGGCCGTGGCGAGGGCATGACAAAGTGAACTGGAGGAGCAATTACACGTTTGGCAGTGATTTTACGACCGTCGTCGCCGCTGCGCCTATCCTCTTTCGTCTTTGACACTTACTACACCCTGGCCCGGCCCTGGGTGTCGTAACTCAGCCTCGTTTAACGAGTCCCGTTTCTCTCCTCCGTTCTGCCTCTTCGGATCCCTTTACCGGATGCACAAATGAATCCTATGTCTTCATTCGGATAACTAAAAGTCTAGTTGAAATCAGGACCACCGTCTGTGGGGGATTTCTTCTTATTATTCTTCTTCTTCCTCTTTTTTGCCCTCTTCCATTTCTTCCTCTTCATCATTTCTTTCTCTTCTTCGTCTTCCTCTTCTTCTTCGTCATCCTCCTCTTCTTTTTCTTTTTCGTCTTCATCCTTTCTTTTTCTTCTTCGTCCTCATCCTTTCTTTCTCTTCTCCTTCTTCCTCTCCTTCTTCCTCCTTTCTTCCTCTTCTTCTTCTTCCTCATCTCCTTCCTTTATTCCTCTTCCTTCTTTTTCCTCTTCTCATTATTCTCCTCTATTTTCTTCTACATCCTCTTCTGCTTCTAGTTACAAGGTGGAAGACCGTTCGGACTGCGATCAATATTGCACGCCGAGTGTGACAACGCGTGACATGTTCTTTAAATTTTTGAAAAACGAACAATTAACAGCCTCAGTAGTGGATATGAAATAGGTTTAATTTTTATTCCAAACGCTGTGATGATCAAATTATTATTTTATTAAAATTCTTTCATATATTTTTGCCACAGCCGATGCGTTTCAGGTTTCGCCCATCTACAAAGCTGTAATAGAAGTGATTCTGTGTGTTTCAGTAAAACGTGCCATAAGTTAGAAACTAGAGTTTTTCAGCACTGCTGAAAGATCGATTTGAGGTCGAAACGAAAAATGTTTTTCATGCTGAGCGTCTTTTTATTACGACGCAGAACACTGAGTCAAAATTTCAAACCATACTTTGCATTACACGCGCTTCTAAGAAGCTTTGATAGAATCAACTCTAAAGCGGTGCTCTAAAACACCAGCACATAAGGACGACCTTTCTGTATCAAAACGGAACGACTGTCTGGATAAACTTCATCTTAATTTATTTTAATTTCACGACACTATCGAACCGAGATACTTGCGTAAAAAATACCGTTGAGTTGTCAAAAATAAAGGGACGACATTCAATCAAAGCTCCCTAACTCACGCGGCTCTTTGATACCACTATTCGTGCTTTATGGATGTGCTCGAAGTATCATTAAAATTGAAGGCGAAACGAGAAATCCCGTCTTGACTTTGAATTTGTGCCCCGCTCAAGGACGACCTTTTTCTATCAAAACAAAACAACTATCCCCGATATCCGAACATATCTGCCGCCAAACTACAAAACCACGCAACACACTTTGCGACGTTGCAGATTTCCTATCGTATTTTGATTTCCCGAAAGATGAATAACCGTGACAGACACCTGGACGTATTTTTGCTGCACGGAACTAAGCAGCGTGGGGGGAAGAAGCGGGTTGGATTAGCGGGTGGACCTTGGCGACGAGCTCATTTCGTCCCGTGCTCACAATGTTTTTCCATGACACTTAGTTCCGGTTGATAAAGCGTGCTACCCGGGATTCTAAAATTCCCAAAAAGAATTCAAATTGGCGCTTAGTTCCTTTCAAAAATGCGTCATTTGGTATTTTTATGCAGTTTTAAAAGCGGAAATGTTTTCTCAATGGATTTTTCGCCAATTGTTTACAAAACAATTTAGACCGCGTTTGGCAGAAAGGAACTGAGCCACATTAGCTATTGCCAAATTTAACCGAGCAATTTAATTTTTTACAAGAGAACGCTTGTGGGGATCCCTTAAAAATGTCAAGGAATTTGCTTCGCACTAGGCAGGATATTCACTGAAATTCGCACAGAAATCCGCGCAACCGCTTTCATTTAAAATATTAAATTCCCCCAAAAAATTTGGCAGTAGCTGATGTAGCTTGGTTCCTATCTGATTGACGCGGTCCATTTTTTCCTTCAAGAAAAAGAAGAGAAATCTCAACCCAGGTAGCCCTTAATCAACTGCGTCAGAGTGAGCTTTCCTTTCTGAAATCAAGGAGCATCGCACTGAAAAAAAAACTCCGGCCGTGGAAGCCGCAATTACGGGCTATATAGACATACCGTCCGTTCCGGGCTCAAAGGCCGAAAATTCCGGCTGCTGGAGGTGTAGCTTCGATTACTCCGGGTTCAGAGGCCGAAGCTACGGCTCCAGCAGCCGGAATTTTCGGCCTTTGAGCCCGGAACGGACGGTATGTCTATATAGCCCGTAATTGCGGCTCCCACAACCGGAGTTTTTTTTTTTTTTTTTTTTTTTTTTTTTTTTTTCAGTGCGAAATTAACAGTAAGATCCACTCCAGTGGCGAGGCTTGAACAATCGTGAATCGATATTTCCACTATTTTAAGCTGTGGTAAAGAATCGATCATGAAAGTATTCGTTGCGAACATCCTGTCTATCGATCCTTTTCTATAGGTTTAAACGGCAGATCGATCGATATATCGCAAAGCACGCCACACCACTATGGTGTACTGCTCTCGAGCTTCACGAGAGGACGGACGAGAGATGATTTATGAAACTCCGAACTAAGGAACTAATAATCGTCACAGCGAATCGTCGCGGCGCGCCGGCGGGGAGATGCACATTTGGTCTTAATTAGGAGTGAACCTGAGCGGTGCATCGCGTCTCGTCGCAAGGGCCCTACAATGAAATGTATTAATTAGCCGGCCCTCCAGGTTTGGGGCCACTTTCCTCGCCATCCATGACAGTCTTCCCGACGGTGGTGCCACAAGTCTTATCACTGTCTTCCAAGTTAATATGTCTATCGCTCGTTATTGAAACCGGATCAAAAGCTATGTGAAACCACGCTGAAAAGCCATGAAAAAACCAAAATTAGGCCATATGAGCTTAAAAGTTTGCCTTGAATTTTTTTTTGGAGGGGAAGCTTGGGCCCGTTTTTCGTCCCATTTTCGGGACAACACGACTCTCAAATTTTTAGGAGGATAGTAGGCTGATTATTGAAATTGGTAGACATAGCGATAGACAAAAAGAACGAAGAGAAAATGGAGCGATTCTATTGGTGAAAGCGGGTGGTGGCATTAGACAAAGGAAATTGGTGTTAGACGAACTAACGGCAACCTTTATACGAGAGCCTTACAGCTAGTCTTTCATTTCCCAAATTAGTTCATTACAGCCTCCTGTTTTAACCAATAGGATCGCTCCATTTCCTCTTTGCCTTCTTTGTCTATTGATTTGTCTATCAATTTTGATTATCAGCATGTTGAGGCCCCCCGATTCCCCATAGATATATGTTATATGCTGGAGTTGCATAATTAAGGAAAATGGAATGAATTTTTTTTCACGGAACATGGAAAACATATAAAATAATATGAGACTGTTTCAGTATTATCTCAGCCATATTCCCCGGGTTTTTAACCCCCTCCCCCTCGCGTAAGCCAATTCCTCAACCATCTCCCTTTTGAATTGCGTGAGACTGCTCATCCCCAATTTTCCAGAAAAAATTGGAGGAAACCTTAAAAAATGATTAAACAAATTATTTTTACCGACGAACAACGTGCGTTAAAAGTCAGCATAAAGCTTGACCCCCCCCCCCCCCCNGCGTGACCCGTGCATCTACCGCAATCAATTCGTGTCAAACTTCCTCCCTTGGAAACGAGAGTGAACTTTATTACGTTTTCTAAACACACGATTTTCTCAGAGCGACTTGCAGATCAAAAGCTGCCATGAGATCGGAGGTACTCAACTCTTCCCCAAATGTTGCAACAGCTCAGCACCCTCGGTTTAAGGCGCCTCCGGATGAAATGCAACTCACCGAATCTCCTCACTGAAACGACACCTACCGAGCTAATGAACAAGCCCCAACAACGATTAGCCGGAAACAGAATTCACCTCTAATTTCATTCCCTCGTATCCCCCTGTCACTATTCAATTGCTCACTTGACTCCTCCGCTGGTCTACGTCATCGTTGCCCGCCTCCCCCCCCCCCCCCCTCGCTCCACATGTGAATTGTTCTTAATTCGAACGGAAAAAATTGCGGTATAATATTGAGGTAGCACTGAGATATATTTATTTAATACAGGGCGAGTAGGTTCCTCGCCTCGTGTCAAGCGGAAGACTCTAAGGGACCCGGCTCCGGGACCGGTGAGGGGGTTGGGTTGGGGGGGGGGGGTTGATTGAATACCCCCAAGAAGACCGAGTTCGAGGGTCCACCTGTAACAACCTGAAAAATCGAGCATTATCAGGATATTTTTCTGGCGCCAGGGAAAACCTCGTAAAACATTGTACATCCAACTTTAAGTCAGTTTGCCTTCAATTTTAAGGGTAGGCAACACATGCGCCCACGTGGCCGGATAGTGGTATCGCTCTCAGATGTCACAATTCATTGCTCGGGAAAGAAATCAGGAATTATCAAACGTGGCGTGGAGGAGTGACTTAGTCTATTTTTCCCCTTTTTTTTCTCTTTTTTCTGAAATAATTTGCTATTTATCACTTTAAAATCAATTTGCGGGAAACGTTATATTCCAAAATTGCTGTATTCGTGTATCGAGGTCTTAATGATAAACTAAGAGTTAATGCAAAAATAATAAATGAATATACGTGATGATTTTAAAAAAATAATGAAAATTGATTCACAAAAGTGTTGCTTTTCCGTGTCAACACGAAAGGGCCGTATTAAGGGGGTGGCCACATAGGCCGCGGCCCATGGCGGCAAATCAAGGGGGCGGCAAATTTTGCACTTTTTTTTTAAAAAAAAATCGGATGTTGACAAAAAATTACAAATGAGAAAAGGCGACAAAATCTCTCATTTCCAGAGAGTAAAGTAATTTCTAATGTTGTCGTCTTTCAGTGATACAAGAGATAGCACCTTTAATTAGTCGAGTTGCGAGAGAAACCAAGCACGCAATTTGGCCTGGAACGGCGCGACTTAGAGAGAAATTATGACGAGGACTTGAGATGAAAAGGAGAAGCCCTCGGCGCGTCGGTCGGCGTGTAATACATATTAGCGCCTACAAGACTGCACGAATACTTCACGCATTGCATCAAACACAGTGCGGTCACTGCGGTCAGCGTGAAACGGATAACGCCTACAAGAAGCATGAATACTTCACGCATTGCGCCAAAGACAGTGCGGTCAACGTGAAACGCTTAGCGCCTACGAAACTGCGTGAATACTTCACGCATTGCGCCAAACACAGTACATATAGTCTGCGCGGCTCGGCGGCGGAAGTTAAAACCATTAAACTACATTTAAGGTGAAACCACCAGTTACAGACACCCGCAAAAATGTGACCAGTTATAGACACCCTTCGTCTAAATATGGTATTAATAAGAAAGAAGTGACTCGGTTCTTTGTGTGTTGTTTTTAATTCAACCCACATTCTCAAGTGAGTTGAATTAAAAACAACAACACAAAGAACCGAGTCACTTCTTTCTTATTATTACCATATTTAGAGGAAGGGTGTCTATAACTGGTCACATTTTTGCGGGTGTCTGTAACTGGTGGTTTCACCTTATGTTTGTTTTTTTATAATTTGTTCGTTCATTTCTTATTAGTGGAAGGCCTTGTCCACACAGATATAGGTTTACGGAACTTAACTTTTGCGCAAAGTTCCGTGAGCTTTTGCTAGTAGTGTTAGCAGGGCTTTCCCAAAAAATGTGTCCAACACGAGTAAACGGGTCTCATGCACCCCTCCCCCGCTGGCACGTTCACTTGATGGTTTTTATTGATATTTCAAAACGAATGAGATGGGGGCGGCAAAATACAGGCGGCCCATGGGCGGCAAGTAGGTAAATCCGGCCTTGCAACACGACCGGGCTCCTAATTTTCTCTAGGTTTGGCTTTGGCCTTTTTACTGAGAATGAGTTTTACAGCAATTCCAGTGCTTTTGTTCGTCATTCTCTTCTTTATCCTCCCTCTTTATCATCATTATCATGTGGACTACGGGGGCCGCAGGATATCTGTTTGGTCATCTTTTAAAAAATAAATTATATAAGCGGAGATTTTGAAACACCGCAACCGAGATGAAAATTCTTGTAATTTCACCGTGGATATGCCCATTTCTCTTACCTTATAATGCCTGTTTGCTTTGGCCATCATAAACGATTTGCAAGAGCGGTGCACCTCAGAAGGTTACAGGTGCAAATCTATCTGACACGAATCATGGTGATGACGAAATCCGTAACGGGGATAGAATCACGTCAGCTGTTTTGGCGGTGGATCCTATCAACTTCATACATTTTCCGACGTGAAGGCATAATTAATGATTCGACAAAGTATGTTTCGTGTGACACGATTGATAATGGCGCTTCTGAGTCGCCTGTACCCAGCTTGTCAAGTTGAGCCGGAAATTTTAATTATCCCCCTTTGAATTCTAAAATTCTAGGGTAGGATTCGTATGACGGGCGAGCAAAAAACCTTTAAATGGCTAATGTTCAAATCATGTGGTTGGTCAGTCTCGTTCAGTTGATAAAATAAGTCGACAGTCGAAATAAAAGTATTTCAATTTAACCACATTTCAAAAGATAGCGACTCTTATAAAACGCATTAATCATGTAAAACTCATAAGTTGGTTGCAAAAATAATGCAGTCATTTGTGCTTCTGTAATATCCTGTTGTGTTCATTACATTATGTTGTTGTAAACGATTGAGTTAGCAAGCATAAAATAGTAAACAAAATGAGTTCTGAAAAAGTACATCAACCGGATAAGTTCCTGTGAAGCGATCTGCATAATGAATAAGTTTAAGAGCATTGTAAAGGAGCTTTGTGTGAGTATACTCCTTTATCCGTATACCATACACCCTTAATAAGTCCGAAAAACAAAAGTGTTTTTAAAATGTCTTATTTTGATCTTTATACTTAATAAACTGAATATTGCCTGTGTAACAATTGTACCGCATTGTAAAATTCAAAAAACTTTCCTAATTTTTCGAATTATTAAAATGAGTCCTTGGAACAAAGTCAGAATGTTAGTAAGCTCACTAACTGGTTGCAGAAACGATCCGTTTCTGCACAATTCGTCAGCTATGGGAAATTCAACAGGAAAAATCAAATGCCAGACAACTCGCGATGAATTTTAATAAAAGTGCTACATGGTGGAACTTTTGCGCAGTGCACCCGTCTCCAACATCAGCAGTTCAGTACGCGGAATTGTCGAGTATTCGCACTCGTGTTTTGAAGAATAATAGGATCATGCACTATCGATCCACCCTTCTGGGTATATTTTCCGTGGCCGTTTTCATTCAAAATGTCAACGCTGGACTCTGGGGTAGAAGTTCAGGTATGCAAGCTTTGATTTTAAACTTCAGATCATACACACATCCTAAGAGGATTGACTTAAGGTGATTCTACGGACGCGATTTTTTGTGTCAGAGCGACGTGCGATATATCGCATCGATCCGCTCGATAATTTCAACTACTTGTCATTTTTTTGGAATTTTGAGATCCCACTTCTGTTGTCATGAGACTGAGGAATTCATGTACCAAATGTGACGAAGAAATTCAGCGTACTTAACGAATTCGAAAAAAATGACATGAAGCTGAAATTATGGAACGAATCGATGCGATATATCGCACGTAGCTCTGACACACAAAATGGTGTACGTCTATTTACCTTAATTAATTGAGAGTGAGAATGAAGGCTCATTCGATATACCAATCGAAACTTGAAAAACAAGATACACAAAGAAGGGACGTATACACAAAGAAGGGATATAATTCGGTCAAGGGCTCCAGTCACAGAGACGTGTTTTGATGATTTCAGTTTAAAGATCAGAAAATAATATTAAGATCGGTCCAATCGCTAAGTTCCTACGTCCACTATCAGCGGAATTATCGCTCTTTAAAAAAAATGAGCGCATGATCTCATCCACTGCGATAGTGCATACCATGGTTCTTTCCATCTTGGTTTATCCGACTTTCAAGTCGAGCAACTGGTGCAAATGTGCATGTGTATCGTTAATCGATGAATCCGAGGTGGAAGAAACCGTAACATGTGCTACCGCGGTAGATGACGTGCGAGTACGTCATACGCGGTGTTTCACGAAGGGCGACATCGCCGTTAACATTGGACGTAGAAACTAAACGTTTGGGCATACCTACTCATTTATTGCTGATCTATAAGCTAAAATAATTGAAACGCGATTCTGTCACCAACGCAACCGACCGATTGTAATTTTCAAAATTTTCAATTCTGTCATAAGTATGATGTAAAAGATTCCCAATAGGGCTCTATTACTAACGTATTTTTAACATGTAAACAGCAGCTCATGTAACACGCAGTTTTGAAACTTTAACTAATTCATCATATTTGGTCGATTTTAATAATCTACATATATGTCATGAATTTTCATAAATATCTGAAGGATTTTCCCCCCTCTTTTTTCCTTCCCTGGCACGTATGATCGCACCAGCTCATCAAAAATTGAGAACTAGAATAAATGTGCTTTAAAAATTGAAAAGCGTCCAAAAATTACGCCACAAACCCCGAGATGGCAGCCTAAAGAGGGGAGAAGAGAGTTTGACGCTTCGTCTGACTCGCGTATGAAATCGGCGAAAGAGGTTGTTCCATCCCCCATTAGATTTGGCCCCCTATCAAATATGATCCATCTTTTCAGGAGTGATACAGTAGCATGCGAGACGTTCAAATATGGCGGTCATTTTGACTTAGTTCCCCTCAGAGAGGGGGGGCGGGGGGTCAAAGACAAAACCTTCAACTGCCTATAACTTTTGAGCGAAAAATCGGATTGAGTTGAACTTTTTTGTAAATGAAAGATCTCAAAAAGATCTATCTGCTAATACCAGAAAAATTGAAAAAAAGTTAAATTTAATGCAAATTTTTAGCAATTTTTCAATTTTTTAGGGGACAAAATTTTCAATTTTGTCGTGTTTCGGCACCGCGCAATGACTCTACTAAAACCAAAACCAGTTTTTTAGATTCTACTCTCAATTTCCTATAAGATGCCAAAAACCGCATCTTGGGGAAACGTTTAGATCGCGAGCTATGGCTCGTCAAAGTTAGCCCCGCGCTGAGCGCGCGCCCCCTGCGCTGTTCGCATATCCTCTACGCGTCTGCCACCGATCCTGTTGCCCCTCCTTCCCCTTCCTAAATGCAAATTAACATTCTACTACCCAACTTTCGTATATATCTGCGTTATAGGTACGTGAAAGTTTCAGCAAGTTCGTGATTTCCAGTGGAATTGATGCTTTATTTCGCCCCCCCCCCCAAGAAATCTGAAAAGATGGATCATCCAACCAATGGAACCTAACCAAAAAGGAAATCCAAAACTAACAGAAAACACAAAATGTGAAGAACAAGAGAAAATATAAGGAACCAAACCTAAAATATTGATAATCAACATAAATAAAAATAAAGAAATAAATATAAAAACTCTGATTTTTATTTTATTATAATGATAAAAATTGATAAATTCAGTAGTTAGAAAGTGCAATAAAGATATATATAAACTTCTGGTTTAAGATTTCTGGTTCAGTTAATTTTGTTTCTTTTTGAGTTTTTTGTTTGTTTTATCCAAGCCTTTGTATTTTCTGTTTTATTAACTCTTTATTCTAGTGAAATTTAAAGTTTAGTTTGGATTCACCAAACTCTATTTTATTTAGTCCAAAACTTTAGTAAAGATCTTACTTTTACATAGTTAGAAGCTATGTTTTGAAAAGTTTTTATTATTTAAAATTATTAAATTGTTATTTATCTCTATATTGAAAAAATAGTGTTTTAGATAGGGGGCCAAATCTAATGGGGGATGGAACAACCTCTTTGCCGACTTTTAAAAATTATTTGAACGATTAAGTAAATATGACACAAAAATGTGATATTTCTCACGTGAAAAGGGTATATCTAAAAGAGCGTGATGTGAATATTCGGGAGGTGGAGAGGCTATGCTAGATGTATCATGGGAGGGGAGGGGGGGGGTATTTCGAAGGAGCGAAGTTCATGAAAATCAGGAATCAGGAATCCTCTTAAACATTAAAGCTCAGACTGCGCTCAATTTGCTGTAGCAAGGGAGACTTCGGCTGACTTTGGATTTGTAATTTATGGGAAAAATAGCTAGAAAGGTTGATTCATCCCAAATTTTTATTAAAATAATAATTTGATTAGAAATCAGTATCGATTTAATATTCAACAATATTATTAGAAAACTACACCGAATTAAGTACTGCCCTGATAAGTAGCAAATTACAGTAAAACGAAAGCCAACCTTCAGACTTACAAAAAGCAGCATTGGATACCATTGACCGTTGGGAGGCATAGGTAAGAATTTGGTAGATATTTTAAAAGGATTCTCGGACTTTAGTGGCTTTGTGATTTAGAAACTTAGCTTCAAGTAGATCTCACCTTTTTGCTTAAATCATAGGCAATTTGTATGCTTGCAGTTGATAATCTACTATATAGAGCAGTTGTCACCTCATCTTTCCCCAGAAATAATTTTTGAACTTTAAACTGTTGGTTAATTTTCAAAGATTAAATAAACATTAACGTTGAAGTTGCCAATGGAATATGTACAAAAAAATTACTCACGAGCATTCTGTCCTTTATTTTCCAAGTTTATTGCAGACGCTAGCTCGTTTTTGTAGTTCCTGATCGTTAGATCTTCTAGTGTCTTAGTTTTAGTGTTAGTAGGTATAATGTGTCATCACTGAAGAAGCCCCTCATAGGGGGCGAAATGCGTCTGCGATAAACTGGAGAAAAAAGGCCAGAATGCTCGCGAGTAATTTTTTTCTTCTTTTTGACATAAACAGTCTTGGATTTTAAATGATTGGTAATTGTATCATGATAAGTATAAAAGCGAAAAAAACTATTTGATTCTTTAATTAATCATGATTGTGTCCTCATTTTCTTTCAGCAGACCCTGCGCCCGAGCCACCTCGGAGGCGTAAAAATTTAACTTGTGTTCTCTTTTTTGGCAATGGAGCGTGTGCTTTCAAATGCAGATTGTTTGGACAAGGTGCGGAGGGCTACTGTGATAACTTGCTGTGCACTTGCAAGTACAATGATGTCATTTACGTCGAAGGAGATAACGGTTTCGAGCCTGTACCGAATTCGCTGGCTGGGAGGAATACTTTCATAGAGCCTGGAAGAGAAACTCCTGCGCCATATGAGGATGAAGATGCTGACGATTTGACACCAGAAGAAAATGAATTAAAAATAAAATTGATAACTATGATGACATTCTCACCAAAACATGGCTCAGAATTATGTCAGTTCTTAAGAGAGAACAATATAGACATCGATGACGTGAAAAACTTGAGCGGAAAGGAGCGGAAATTGAACGGAGGCATTTCGTATCAGCCTGTGACATCTCGAAGTCTTCAATCTGGGACTGACATTCTTACGCAAGGAAATAGTATAGCTACAAGGGTTCTTCAATCATTACCAGAAAGTTGTGAGCGACCTCTACGAGGCGGTCATTTTCCCGCGCCGAGAAAAAGCAATAGATCAAACGGTGGAACTCCTCCAAGGAGGGATTTGAAACATCATCCTAGGAGGCACATAGAAGATGATGACGAAGACGATGATGACGCTGACGACAAACTTTCGTCGAATTTAAGGTCAAAGCATTTGCCAACCCATCATGACCCTCATGGAAACTCACATAGCCCAAACAGACGGCAATTTACCCTGAATGCGGATACCATGCGAACACCGTCATTAAAAGTAACGACTCCAAAACACAAAAACGTAAAAAATAAAAGTCCTCCCAAAATAAGAAAAGTTCCGGAAAGACCGGGGAGATTCTCGTTCACGCATCCTCTTAAACGGTCTACAGATCTTCAATTAAACCATGTAAACCCTCAAAAACCGGAATTAAAAGATTCTCCGATTACACCACTACCAAAATACACGGTTCAACCTGCTGTTGCTGAAATATTACCAGCGGCACCTTCAAAAGATCCTGTTGCTGAGAATCTAAAAACGGTTGCTCCGTCTGAATCAACCGCTCCAAACCCTCAAGTGACATCAAGAGGAAAGGAAGAGGACGCTGCTCCTAAAATTGCTAAGCCAATGCCTATGAGACGCAGACGGAGGAAACGTCGAGTGACTCCATCCGTACCGACTCCATCAAAGTTGCCTCTGAAGGAACAGGATCCTGATAAAAAGACCTCTGAAAAATCTAATGCTGAGGAAGTATTGAAACCTCAACCGCAAGAGGAAGGTGCACCTCAGACGAGTCCAGAACAAAACTCCGACAAAAGTCCTGAAATTGTGAATCTCGAAGAGTTACCAACTTCAAAAATTGGAATTGAAAATCAGAGCGCAAGTGACAGCCCTGAAAAACCGGATGTAAAGACTAATGAGACGCAAGAGCGAACAGATGATAGACCGAACCAACTGTATGTTGACAACTCAAGCGCACCGGAGAATCCTGTGCCTAAACCCGAGGCGACAGAACCAGTCTTGAAATCTGTTACTCCGATAAGAAATAGGTTAGAACAAAATCCTCGGAAACCCTTAACTGTACAGATGAAGCCTCCTTCTAATCATCAGACTATGGAATTGTTTGACGGAAATGACACTGCACCTAACCCCGAGGTGACAGAACCAGTCTTGAAATCTGTCAATCCGATGCGAAATAGGTTAGAACAAAATCTTCAGAAACCCTTGACTGTACAGATGAAGCCTCCTTCTAATCATCAGACTATGGATTTATTTGACGGAAATGACACTGCACCTAAACCCGAAGCGACAGAACCAGTCTTGAAATCTGTTACTCCGATGCGAAATAGGTTGGAACAAAATCCTCAGAAACCCTTAACTGTACAGATGAAGCCTCCTTCTAATCATCAGACGATTGAATTGTTTGATTCAAATAAACCTGAAGTTGACAGTGATCCTTCGAACGAAATGATGCCACAGGATGCAGCCAATAACCAGACAACTATGAATCCTCCGGATACCCAACCAGTTGTTCCATCTTCGTGGGCCTGGCCTTGGCCCTGGTTCAAGGAGCCACCGGTGAAAACGTCTGAAGATTTGCCTGAGACCTCACCGTCGTCAGATGCTGAACCTCAGTCTCAGGAGAAAATACCTGATCCTGTACCTGAGAAAGATTCGGAGAGATCAGACGAGAAAAAACCTAATCAGGAAGAAATTAGCCAACCATTAATAGGTAGTCCAAATACTGAAGATAATCCAGGTGATCAAAAACAGCAGGAACCTCTGAAAGAAGAGGCGAACAATGAACACAGTGTACCTGTGGAAGAAGAAACAGAGGGCAACCCGTCATCTCAACAGGGAGAGACTTTTGCCACTCCTCGTGAGTCATCCTTGGTATCGGAGCATCAGCCTGAATCTAATCATGAAGTGGTTGACACACCAGCGGAGAAAAAAGCGAGTGACTCAGATTTTCAATCGGCAACCCCTGACGAGTCAAGTCTGGCTCATAATTCTCAGGAGCCAAGTTCATCAAGTTCAGAACCGAAAGAGCAAAATCCAGAGGAAGTCGGCGACGTTCCTAGTCACGCAAGAGAGAATTCCTTGAAATCCCCTGAGAACTTCAACATAGAAGACAGTCGTAACGATGGGAAACTGCCTTCAGAAAACGAGGATTCTACAAACCAGCAGCCGCCTGAAGATCTCGACACTAAAGACAGCCATATCAAGGAAAAACAGGGACAGTCCTCGGAGAAGGACCAAAATAATCCGGAGACAATTCCCGAAAAACTTGAAGAGGAGGCATCACCAAAACCAATCGCATCGTCTGAGACTCCATATGAGGCACCCTTGTCATCCGATAATCAGCCTCTATTTCATGAGAAAGACACTCCTTCTCTAAGAGAGGAGGATGCAATTGCATCGGGAAATAAAACTTCAACTCCTAATGATTCTGATTTAGGCACCACAAATGATAAACCGAGTCAAACAACTCCAGAGAGAATAAATGGGTCAACGATGGAAGCTCTCGACAAGCAAAATGAAGATTTTGTCGACAGTCAGTCACCTAAAAATCCAGACGCTGAAGCCAGTCTGGTTGATGAGCAGAAAGAGCCCTCAAGAAAAGAGGAGGTGGATTTGGATCAAATAAAAGAAGCGACCGGATCAGATGACTCATCAGATTTGATTAATCCTGGACAGCCTCAGCAAAACTCTCGATCCAAAGATGGATCGCCCTTGAAAGAGTCTGACGCTACTGATGAAAACAAGCAAGATTCTGAAAGTCCTCAGCCCCCTGAAAGCCCCAACACTGCGATCAGCTCTGATGAACCTATAAAGAAAGAGCTAGATAAGGAGGATGTAGCTCAAAATATAGAACCTGAGAGTCATTCATCTGAGCCTGATACACCTATTGAGTCATCGTTATCACCTGGTATTCAAAATATACCGGAGGACAAGGACTCTCAGCCACGAAAGGAGCCAGTCAAATCGGATACACTTTCCTCAACTCCTGACGAGCCAAAAGCAAGTAATGACCTCAAAGAATCTCCTCAACCAAGTACAGAGCCTAGTGTTGTACCACCCCCGAAAGATACTGATACCACTAAGGATAATCAAGACTCCATACTACCACAGTCTCCTACAAATGACGACACTGGCACCAACCCCAATGCCGAAGAAGGTCGTGAAAATCCTTCAGGAGATTTACCAGCCAATAAAGAAATACCATCGAAAGAAGAGCCTGAGGTTCAGTCATCGTCTGGCCTTCCACCAGTATCTGCATTGCCTATTGAGTCATCTTTGTCATCGCCAAATATCGTATCTCACCCTGAGGAGCAGACAAGTGAATCTCAGAAACCGGCGGAGGAATCGACGGACTCAATAAACCCAAAAGCAAATTCTGAGTCAAAGGGAGATACACCGGAGACCCCTGAGTCTCAACCCAAAATCAAATCCGAGGAACACCCGAGCAAGAATTCAGACGCAGCAACTAAGCCATCTGAAGCTCAAGAGGAGAAAGACACTGGAACTGAGAATAGATCACAACCTCCTCCCAGTGAGGATGGAGACATTACAGAGCCCGAAGAGGAAAAAGTATTAGAAGAGTATGAGGACAACGACTCTGATAATCCAAAAACTCAAGAGTTGAGAGACACTGGAACGAATAAATTACCATCTCCTTCTAGTAAGAATGAGGGATCTAACATCGCACAGCCTGACGAGGAAAAAGTATTGAACGAGTTTGAAGATGACGACTCTGAAAATCCAAACGATCCGACAAGGCCTTCGAAGCGAGCGGCAAAACCAAACGCTGAAAAAATTGATGACAGTATGAACAACCCTTTGAAGAATCCTATGACAAACGAGGATAATTCTGCAAATCATGATTCAAAGCCTATAGAAACACCAAAGACGCCAACGCAAGAAGAAGAAGAAAGAAAATCAAATCCAAATGACGCAGAGATCAAGCCCGAAATGAAATCTGAGGCAAGTGATGAATCGTCTAGACCTGTGGAATTGCCTGCCTCTTCTGATGAACCATTGTCATCGTTGGATATGCCGCCCCAACCCGAGGAGGAGAAAATCGATACCGAGCCAAAGGGGGATTTGAACTCGGATACAAGATCTGGGTCCGAACAGGATGGATCAGAAACGCCAGAGCCCCAACGCAGAGTGGATTCCGACGAAGGTGCTGAAAAGGATTCAGACGCAATACCAGAGCCACCTGTGACTCGAGAAGTTGGGGGTACTGGAGCTGAGAATGAATCACAACCCGCACCCAGTGAGGATGGAGGACCTAGCACCTCAGAACCTGAAGAGGAACATATTGAAGAGGAACAGGTAATAGAGCAATTTGAGGATAGCGACCCTGAAAATCCAGATGCTCCGACACAGCCTCTGAAAGAAGAGGAAACACCAATCACCGAAAAAGATAGCAGTATCGGGGAATCCTCAAAACAACCTGCACCTAATGGAGGAAGTACTCCAGATCAAGATTCAAGTCCAAAGGAAGCTCCAAAGACTCAAGTGCAAGATGAAGCAAGCAGCACAAATCCTACTGATGCCAAAATCGACGAGAAACCCAAAGTCCAGGAACCTGTTTTGAGTGAAAAAAAAGCTGAGCCAGTACATAATGAAGAGGATGCGGTAGATCCGGAGCATCCTCAAATTGAGCAAGAACAAGAGGTACTAGAGTACGAAGACGACAGCGAGAGTGATGCCAACGCTCATCCTCTTACCGCAACAAAATCTTTGGGTCCCTTAAATGAAGAAATTATCCAACCTAAAGAAGTAGAAATTCAGCAGAAACCTGATGTGGAAGAGCAGCCTGAAGAAATTGAACACGAGGAGGTAATAGAAGACTTTGTCGAAGATGGAAGCGATCATCCATCTCCTGCGGACGTGGGAAGCAACGCTGACGAGTCTGATGACAAAATTAAGGATCAAGATATTCCAAAGGAGGCGGATGAAGAAAATAAAGTAGGGGAACCAATTGAATCAGTGAACAAACCCGAAGAAAGTGCATTTAATAACCCAGAAGAATCCTCAATTCCTGAAACAGCTGAAGAGGACCCAAAGGAAGAGGCTTCCATTCCTAAACAAGAATCCCCTACCGTGGAAAACGCATCTCCTGCTTCGAATAATTCTATGGAGATTTTAGATGAATTCGTACATGAAACCTTCATTGATGACGAAAATGAGGATCTTGAGCAGGATAAGGATGGTAAGTTGAATGAACTTTCGGACGAAAGTTTACCTCAGAATAATGCTGTGACGCCGGAAAATCAACCCGAGGAAACTAAGATGTTAAATGCACCAAACAGAGAAGACGATGAAAATAAAATGGAAGGGACTTCGATGAATAATGATAAAGAAGTTCCCGATGACAATGAAAAAGAGGAGATTCTACACGAGTTTGACGATGAGGAAGAAGTTGATGATGCCGAACCCCATGAAGAAAAAGGATCGTCATCCCCTGAATCAACTCCTGAAGCACCAAGAAATTCTTCAAAAAATGAAAATACTTCTCAGTCCCAAGAAACAAGTGATGCTTCACACAATCTGGCGCCAACAAAATCTGATCCCATGGGTGATACCGCTCAACCAGAAAACCCTGCAAAAGAGGTAGATAATAAGAGTGCTTCCAATTCTGACGAAGAGACGGTACTAGACGAATACTCCGAACAAGATCAAGAAGTATCCACCGAGGACTTGGAAGATGTTTTTTCAGGGCTTACAGGTCTTGCAGTTTTGAAAGAATACGTACTGAAATCATTGAACAAGTGAGATGCGACGAAGACATCTTATTAGACGATTGTTGTACCCAAATTATCATTGAATGATACATGTATTTTTAATTTCTTGCGATGTATTATGTATTCATATATTTTTATGAATAAAATAAAAAAAAAAAAAATGCCAAGGGTCCAAAAATAAATCCCGAAAGAGGGATCCTAAAGAGGGAGTTACACTGGCTAACTGTACTGTCCCAGCATACAAACTTCTATTTATTCCAATAAGATGGCAGATTCTGATTTAAGAATTGTTTATTTAATTGATAATTTGCGCAAGTCCATAGTATTATGTGTAGAATTTGGACCGTGAACTGCATGTCACTTGTTGCGTTTGTTCCCGAATTAATACTTTCAAAGAATGAAATACTCTTGCATTCCATTTTTTTCAATATCCTTGTATGCCCTGAACTTGGAGATTAGGTTAAACCTAGCACATTTCAGCTTGTTGCGCCGTTCAAAGATGTATGCGATTATCAAGTTTAATTAATTCGGAGGTGAGATCTGGGGACCTTTCTCTGGACATGTTCAAAAAGTAGTTAAATTTTTCTGATTCATAATCACCCATCAAAAAAAATTTTGGATGGAGCGCGAATAGCATATTATATAAGACTGTAGCATTTTACCGCTTGTACATTACAGCCTGTGTCCATCGACGAGCACATCAGATGACCGATGCTCTCCAACATTATAACTTATGTACCCATGCAACCATAAACCTACATTCACTCCCTTCTCCGATTGCCTGTCGTTATTATCTCAATTTGTCCTTTTCTCTCAATTAAATCGATTCCTGGTAGATTGATGTTAGACCTTAAGACCAACTTTCACTGGGAGACAAAATACAGCTTTTCTTGACAAGCAGGGTGACTAACAATTTTTTTCAGTATTCAAAGGATGGGTCTCAATCTGCATGAAATCTCTAATTCTGTATTTTTTCCATTCTTTATTTTTTAATTTTTTTTTTGGTGGAAATATGTTCTGTACTATTGTATGCTAATTTGACTTGTACATCATCGCCCTTTTCCGAGAGAATGAAGAAACGCTGAAACATTTTTCAGTAAAATGCGAGTACTGAACGTGAGTTTCGGAGAGTTTCGGCGTTTCAAAAAGGCATACAATTTAAATAAAGACAAAAGGTTAGAGGCATAGCACTTTTTTCACAAATAAATTATCACAGAAAAAAAGGAATTGAAATTTTGGACTCACGCCCAATTATCACAAGTCGATCCATCTCTATTGAAGGGGGATTTTGCATAATGTGTGTACTCTTTGACGTGCCCTTCAGCAAGTAGATTGCAGATTGTGCAACGAATTCCGAAGGTAGTTTTGTCAGAAAATACAGGAATTTAACATATGATTAGAATTATCTTTATTTATATTTTACATTAGATGAGTTCAAATACTGCAGCATCTCATGTTTTTTCTGATCCTTGCGACGTTCATCTTGTTTGTAAACAAGAATCTCAGTGAGCAGAATAGTAATTGAAACTGTGACTGCGATTAAATAAAATATGACGATTCCTGCTATATGGTTCCAGCAGGCAACACCTGAGAACCTGGGTGCTGTCGTATGAGGAATTCGTCGAGATAAGTACTTCCGATGTAAGTAGTCCATGATACCAGATCCATACAAATTGAATAATCTGAAATCAGCGTACAACATGAGAAAAAACAAATGTCTGTACGAATATTTTTCTTTAAAGCATGATTTGATATCTGGGTTCAGGAGACAGTTTTTTTAAAATATTTTTTTGGTTATTTAGGCTATTTCAAATTCAAGCTATAGCGGATTTTTTATTTCACTCTCTTTCTGAACTTTACGTCATACCAATAGGGTAAAACAGTTAATTATTTCGAGTAAAATGTTGAAATAAGTGCTGCAAAAATAAAATGACATTTTTTAAATCACCCTCTGGTTCCTTACAATCTGAAATAAAAGAAAATTTAACATGTGCATGAGACTTCTTATTTTTTCCACATTACCTATAGTGAACGATAGTTTCCTCACCATATTAAATTTTAAGAAATTATTTGCGCTTTTTGACACAAATGAGCGTTAAATTCTAACTGTGAGCCAAACAAAATTCCAACTCTTTAATGTTTAAAAACTTATTTTCTGAGACGCACATAAAGTTGATATGATTTATAGGTAACTCGATTTTTACAAACTTTTACTCAACTGTCCACGATACCCTTTAATAATCTCCCAACACACCATCAACGAAACTGTTTTTGTTGGCAGTCACGTAGGCGACGCCAATCATTAAAACTAATGACGTCAACTAACGGTGAACACTGAGTCATCAACTTGTAATATAAGCCGAGGCACAAAGGAAGATTTTTTCGATTGGAGACCAGAATTTCTACAAAAAAGCCCAGCATATCCTCATGGAATATTGTTGAGAATCGTTGTAAAAATCGCACCGCTCATTGAGTGTATTGTAAGAGACACATACTAGATACATTAAGAAATACTTATTGTCAAACACAGTCAGCCTCGAAACGTCGAAAATCGTTACAGAAATCATCGAAGATAATTATCATTTGTTTGGTGTAGTGCCTTGGTCAAGCACGGAGATAGGAGGTCTGAACAGAACCATAAGAACGTCCTTAACTAGATGGAGCAGCCATCATCCTAAGGCTGCGAGATAGAGTTAGTCAACCTTAATTTACGACTTGTACGAGAGGCATGCCATAGGCAGATCAGTATGCTTCGGAATAACTTCTAGAGTAAGGCGAATAGTCATGTGCATGTTGCAGCTTGCATGCGGCATTGATGCGTCATGTGCGTCCATTTGAATTGCCAGGAAGATCTGCCGTTTGACATCCTACCCAAAGAAGGTGGAGGCCTGGGCAACCAAACCTTCGCATGCTCGTCACGTCAACTTATCGGAGTAAGAATTTCACTGAGGATAATTCATATCAATGGATCACAAAGAGAAAGCTTCATCCTTAGAGAGAAAAGATTGCCATTGCCACGGAGGACCAGGTAATTGGTGTGTGGAATCATGGAGAATATATCATGGACGAGATACACAGGAGTGATGATTGCAGACGATGTATTAAGGCCTTTAAGGCAATAAACCTTCTCCGCCGGTGAACCTCATCAAATATTTAGAAGAGTCCCAAACTTTCAAATAATCTCCTTCATACTATACAGAAGTCCGTGATTTTTAACAAGCGTAGTACCTATAGTTAAAGGTTCGACCCATTTTGGGTCCTTAATACCGAAAGAAATTCCGCGAAAAAATAAATAAATAAGTAAATAAAAACTAGCTGAGTTGAGTTATGAAGTGTTTGACAGAAGAATTAAGTCAGTGCGGAGGGAAAAACCTCGTGCATGAAACCCAAAGTTTAGATCTTATAGATCTCTAAAGTTTCCGGATCGTGCATCTGAAATCACCCTCATATGGCCTGAATTTTGGGTCCCCTGCACTGGATTTTTTTTCTCCGTAAGTAACCTTGTTGTCAACTTGAATCTAGATATCCCTATCGGCTTACAGAAAATCAAGAAGAACTATCAGAACGAAATCCGGCATCACAGACCCAAAATACAAAAACGAGAGTAATACACGGAGAAAGAAACTTCGTGCGTGGGACCCGAAGTTGAGATCACGGATCTCTGAAGTTCTCGGATCGCTCGTCACAAAACTTGAGATTCAGCTGCTGAAGTTCCGGTTAATAGTCTGAAGTACTGCGGAAAATATCGAAAGGTTTGGGTCACACATCGAATGTACTTCGGTACTCTGAAGGACATCAGATATTTGACCCAAAATTTTGCAGTTGGACCTCAATTTTCCGGATGCGCGATACGAAATGTTCGGAGATCCATATGATCTCAACTTTGGGTCCCACGCTTGAAGTTTTTTCCTCCGTGTAGCATGGCATTGATCATCATGCTAAAAAAGGAAAAAAATAAAAAAAGAAATAGTACATTTTATTGAAGTGGTGCCTGTATCGAAAATGTTTCTTCATTAGAACAGTGGCAGTTGCTCTGGCATAGTGTCCGTACAGGCGAGTTATGTCGCAGCCGTTCGATCGATTGTAATCTTCAATGATTTTTGCAACGATATTCGGTGTCTCGAGGATGAGAGTGTTGTCGTAGCACAAAGCTGCGGCGACGTCTCTAACAGATGTTGTGTTTAGACATGGAGGCTCGTTCACCAAACCTTGCCACTTTTCCAGTAGTTCCTTGTCTTCTTCTCGTTGCTGAAAACAAAATGACATATATTTTTGAATTTAGATATATTGGTCTCTATTGAGAGCGTCACGTCATATCGACGGCGAAACCACCAGACCATGTATCTTGTTTTCGGTGTTTGAAAATCTCTGCTTCCATTTTATTTTTTTAAAGGAGAGCCACCCTGGCAAAATTTGGCGATAAGAGCTTCGTTTCAAAATACCATTGGAATTCTTATAGCCGGCTAAAGAAGGCTACAGAAAATCATATAGCTGGCTGTAGAATGCGGAGAAAATCATACGGCCGGGCTATACGAAGCGATAAAAAATTATGCAGCCGGGCTATAGTTCCTATCGCCGGGCTTTACACTTTATCGCCTGACTGTTGCTTTTTCACCATCGATTATAAAAGGCTATCAGAAATTGTGTAGAAATTCGTATGCTTTGGAAATCATTAAGTTTGATACGGATCCACCTTAATATTTACAAAACACACATTATATTTTCCTTTAATACATATTTTTTTTTCATCAATTAAAACGAGAATAATCCATACATGGATGTGCAAACATTTCAAAATCATGAGTTGAATAACGCTGACTCCGCTAGATTATATATTAGAGCCTAACACAAAGCGGAGCGGCGCGGCGACGCACTGGCGCCTACAAACCTAACAGGGATACTTCACGCATTGCGCAACGCGTGAAGTATCCCCGTTAGGTTTGTAGGCGCCAATGTGCGTTTCGCGCTGGCTGCCCACCTGCCACGGCGCTTGAAGCAACTTTTTCACACCAGAGGTATTGCACAGTATCTTACGAAACTGAAGGCGCTCTAATATATTAGTAATGGCAGGCATCCATCAAAAGTACGGAGCTTTCCTCGCAAAATAAATCAGATACTACGGCCCAAAAAGAGAGCAGTGGTCCAAAAACTCACTAAATCCCAGCATCCGTAATTAATAACGTTTAGCATACACTTTATCGCCTGGCTGTTGCTCAATCGCCATCGGCTATAAAAGGCTGTAAGAAATTGTGTAGCCGGCTATAGAAGCTATTGGAAATCTTACAGCCGGCTGTAGGTCTATGGTATTTTGGAACACAGATTCTACTGCCAATTTTTACCAAGGCAATCAACATTATTTCTTGAAATTTTCACAGAGTTTTCTTCGTATTGAGAGGAAAGAATCTGGAAGTTTTCAAGAATTACCGTTGATTAATTTTCAATTTAAAAATTAAAGTATGACAAGAAGTCTACAACGTCGCAAACCGAGATTCGTGGTCTATTAGTTTCACCGGTAAAATAGTGAAGCATCAGCGGCTCGTAGCGAGACACTTTTCTAGCAGGAGATGCCACTGTTTTGATTTTTGTGATTGTGTTAATGAAGTTCGTATAGCTTACAAAAATAGTCCTTGATTTGACGCGGACGTTAAAGACAGCTCTGTCAAAATTGATGAGTCAAAGGAATATCCACTAAAAATAGTCAAGATTTCCGGTTGCATCAGCTGATCGCCGAAAACACTCTCTAAATACGCCCGAAAGTTACAGCGTCTAGTGAATTTATCTACCGGAGGTATTCAGCAGCTGATTGCGGGAAACACTCTCTGATTATGCGCGAAAATAGCGGCAAGTGAATATTTCCTGGAAATGCTTAATATTTCCGGTGAATGTTCACTTGACGCTAATCAATACTAGGATAGTGAGGAATACCCATCTTCAGAAGTCATCTAAACAATCTCATACCCGTGTATTGATAGAATAGATGAGCGTAAGCACTTGCAAACTAGAAAATGTCTGGGTATTGATGTCATTCAATTTTCTGGTGTTGGATTACGAGTACCTTAAATTGTACGTAAGCGAAGCTATATCTGCGGACGCATATGATATGTGTTTTGGCCTCGGCAACTGATTCCAGTGAAGGGAACGGCAAAGTGGTTCGACCCACCGCAAGTCTTGAAATCAGGACCGATGAGTAGGCGTTGTACATGAGAAGCCCAAAAAAAAGCGTTACCAAAGTTGCAGTTCGAATCGATGGTGAGTTGAGCTTCAAACAATTACCTGATGATTTTGTTGCAGAAAGAGGATTAGTTGAAAACAACATACATATTTCAGTACATGCAATATAAGACGGCGTAACTTTTGAATAAATATAACTTATTTTTAAGTGATGGGATCGCAGCAATGTGGAGACAAGCCGCGGTAAAGAGGTAGCTGTGTAAGTTTGGTGAAGTTAATTGAGACCATAAGCCGCCTGGAATTTTACCATCGAAAGCATGCGTAGAATGCTGCAGCCGGTGAGAAATTGGAAGAGGGAAAAGAAATTATTGAGTGTGCAATTCCAGTGTTTTTTTTTTTTATTTGTTTGAAAAGTGCCAACTTTGGAAAATGAAATTTTAACTACATAGAAGGTGGGAAACGAGTTTTTTTTGCTAAAAACTCATTTTCGAAAAAAATCCGACTTGGCACCTTTTCGAGATTAGCACTTCAATTAAAATTACGGCAATTTGGCTTAGAAATCAATTTATTCTACCATGACTTTCACTTTTCTTTTAAATATGATGCTTCCAGGACTTCAAGTCCACCTACCTTTCGTCCATTAAATAAATGTTCACAGCTATTTTTGTCCACTAAACGTTAAGTCCAGTCTTTATTAAGTCCACATGATTTAATGTCCAACCATGAATATGTCCAAAATTGTCCAAATTGTGGACATATTATGCCCACATTTTTTTCTTCTCATTTAAATGACAGGAACCACCTCAAAAATAAATGCTTACTACTACTACCTTCATTCTTAAAAACATTTCATTCATGAATCAAGTCATGAACGAGAACAGACTGTAAGAGCAGATAAAAACATATGTTCATGTGTACACTGTTCGGATATGATAAGATGAAAACCAAAGCGGGAGCCTAGGAAATGCTCCAGTGCCAAATTAAACATTTTTCAGTAACAGATGCAGTCAAAATTGAAAGTCCTTTTTGACTAGTTATTTCGTGCGCCTTCAATCTTGTAGGATACTGTGCAACGCCTCTGACGCGAAATAGTTGCTTAAAGCCTTGCGGCGCGGCAGTCAACCAGCGTGACTCGCGCATAGGCGCCTACAAACCGAACGGGATACTTCACGCGTTGCGCAATGCTTGAAGTATCCCGTTAGGTTTGCAGGCGCCAGTGCGCGTTCTGCGCTGCTAACACGCCGCTCCGCTCTGTGTTAGGCTCAAATATTTAAACTCAAGGAGTCAGCGTTTTTCAACTCATGATTTTGAAATGTTTGCACTCTCTGCATTGAATATTCCCTTTTAAACTGATGAAAAAGAAATATTTACTACTGAAAAATATAATGTGTTTTTTGTAAATATAATAGTGGTTCCGTGTCAAATTTAATGATTTCCAAAGCATTCAAATCTATTATTTTATGTTTTGGGCTTTTACTGTGCTGCAGCGTGGTGCAAGCGCAACCAAACGCTCAAAATTGGAAGTATTTGATTCATGGAGGTCGATGTACAAATAAGTTAAAAACAAAAAATTGCGTGCTTCTTAGTTTTTTTCTTCTTTTATTAATTTTTGTATAGTTTCTTTCATCACAACTACGGCTCATTGAGATTCATATCGATGCCATTGCTTGGAAAAGGTTTTACAAATATTTACCATGTTTTAAAAATGTAAATGTTTTTAAAATGAAGTAATCAATTTCATTAAAAAAAAGAATATACATTTAAGGCATATTTTATATCGGAAATTTCAAGGATAGAAACGAAACCAAGTATTTACCAAAGACAATTTGAAAAGATGAATCAAAAGAAGAAATTAACATTTCATTTAAAATATGAGTTACGATAACAACACCTCATTCTCTCTTAATTTTCTCATTTCGATATTTTCAATATAATTTTACACACGGACTAAAATATGACGCTTGAATTTGATTTTAGTGGACTTTACATGTGTGGACTTAGCTTAGTGGACGTTTAAGTAATGGACTTCACAATAGTGTGGGCCTTAGAACTATGGACGTAAAAATTGTGGACGAAAAGTCTGTTGACGTAAAAAAAGTGGACATAAAGTCCGTGTACCAATATGATTACTAGCTATACTTCAACGGAGAAAGCTCGATTCTCAAAAATCACATTCTTTGTATAATGCTTTTAGCCTATTATCGCTACTGATGAGGAACATGATTAGACATACCTTGATTAGTTAAAGCTCCTAAAACGAACAAGAAACTAGAGCCTACAGAAGATACGGAAACCAGTTCATTTTTGAGGGTATTTTCGGGTTCTGGTCCTTTTGATGCCCATCTCCTGTAACCGCGCCAAAAATCCAATCTGGTTTGCCAAGCTGGAGGTGTTTTTCCGCGATTTCTTTCAAGGCGTAGCCTGTATCCCGTCATCATTTAAATTAAAAAGACGATTAAGCTTTCTGAAATATTATTTTCAAATTTAACGAAAGTTTCTGTACAATCATTAGTAACTTTTGTTCTCAATTGATACATTTGCAAATATGTATTTTTCCAATTTCCTGAAAATAGTTTTAACATGGGGTATTAAGTTTTATGAGAATTCATAAATGTACTTGTATAGTTATGAAATGAAATGCAGCCTCTTGGTTCGCTTCTTTGATTCAAAAGTTAAAACTTTTAATACATTTGACATTGTCATTATTCTATTTTCAGAAAGGTTGAAATGCCATTGTTTACGTCTCAAAATTATGGTGCCTTATGATTGACACAAACTACTGACCTTATATTTACAATAATCCAGAGCGTAGCAGTTAGAATGCAGATCGTCAGTAAGAAAGCGAACCATAAATTTCTACTCCACGTGACTATATAAGACATCGATGTTGCTCCATCATCACTTGACTTCATAAAGAGTTCATACCTATAAGCACAATGGAGATGGTGCGTGAAATAATTCATCTATGAAACGCACATGCTTAAAATTGCATTAGACCTTTTTGGACTAGAAACCATGATTGCAATCAGGTCTGTCAAAGAGGGAGAGAGAGAACAGTGCAATTTCATTAATAGAAAATAAACGAACAAGTTGTTTAGGTACCCGTGCTTTGAACTAGCCGTTACCTTAAGCGCTAATTACTGAACTTTAATGCAGATAATTCTTAATTACTTACTAAGAAAAAAAATTACTTCTAAATATTAAAAATGAGTAAATGATTAAATAAAGGGGCGCAGCAAGGCAAGGAACATACATTGAACACTTGTTTCACTGCGTGTTTCTCATTCTATCAAATTCGAGTTCAAGATATTTGATGGCAATTTTAGCGACTTAAAAACACGAATAGTTGCTAGCAGTCGCTTCGTCACCTATGCTTCGTCTCAAAATGGATCGAGTCAATAGGAGGTGTCGGACAAAATAGAATTTGAGGTTTTAAAAGTGGTTTCATTGGTTTCCTTGTAAACTTTTCTTTCAGAACCACCCAATAAAATTTAAAATATGACGAATTAAACATCAAAATTTGCAGTTTTAGTTACAAATTTCATGTCCGAACTCTCTGATTGACTCGATCGACTGTGCGTCGTGGCAAGGAGGACACTAAAAGTATTCTACTATCTTGAGAATGTTGCTGAAAATAGCCACGACTATCCAAAAAAGATTATGGCAAATTAACGGTTCCATCATCCAATGACTGTATTCTTTAAATTAATATAATCCTCAGCTCCTAGTTTGACTAGGTGAAGAGAATCGTAACGTAAAAGGAGGAAGACAACGATAAACAGAAAATTAGGAGAAAGAAAATCAATGGTATACTTACCATATTTTCACGATAGGAATGGAAAAATCTATCTCATCAATGTCGGTGGTAGTTATTATGACAGGTGTTATGAGGAGGTCAACGGAACCATTTTTAATCAACTCCTTGCCGGCATCAAAACTATGCTTTTGAAACTCAGCTCTGAGAAATAAATAAGACTTATAAAAAAATTTATATAAAAAAAAGGTTTTGAAGAGAGGAGTGGAGCTCAGATTAAGAATTCTAGTTAATGTTTAGCGCTAAGGCCGCGAATAGGATATACTTTTTCAAAAAGTAGAGGAACAAGTAAGAAAAAGAGGGACAAAAGGGGAAAAGTATTCAAATTAACATCGTGAAAATATCGAATATTAGTATGAAAAATTAACACTCATTTGATTTGCAGTCATGAATCTTAATTATTAGTGATTATTCCTTTGAAAAGCAATGTATTTCTCTGAACAGCGTCATGACCCTGGTTCGAACGAGCACGTAATTGTAAAGTTTTACAATGATGTACCAGAGACCGTGTTCGTGTTGAGTATCAAGGAGCAATGTATTTGTATATTTTTGAATCGCTATTTAGCTGCCCCATGAGCAATGTAAAATTTTAAGGCTGTGTCCCTCAATTCTTAGGATGAGATCGATCCAGAAAAAGCGCGGATGTTTCTCATCCGCCGCCTCTAATTTTACATGTTTGTGGTGGGATCTGAAGTTCACAACGCTCTCTGGCGGAGCTGCTGCAAATCTACGGCTCTCCAGTCGTCCGGTAGATGGTGACTGAAGTCTCACGACAAACTTCAGAAGGGACATAACAATTAAGGGGAATAAATGAGCTATATGGTCTGGATTTGTATTTCATCGCAGATTAAGGGGTCCGATACGGACTGGATCCTTTTTTCTTGAAATACCTGAAAGAAGCGGAAAAATTTGATGCTATACAAGCTACGGTTCTTTCTCGGTGTTAAACATCTCATTTAGTTCTTAATTCATTACGGGGTGTCTGCATTTGCAATGATTTGCAGAATCACGTTACAGAATGTAGATAGAACTTTTTCTCGGATTCTTGTAGGTTTCAGAATTCCAAAAATAGAACCTCGCAACAAAGACCACTTTTTGATGAATGCCCACTTCAGACGCTGAAAATTGGAGCTGAAGGAGATCACCGATGCATCGTGTTGTGGTGCCCTGAAAAGTGGGCCACAACACGCAATTTTCAGGGGTCGACGAGATCGGGACTTATCAGCCATCATTTCACTTCTTTTCATCGAATGGCGGCCTGAGTTTTGAAATAACTCGTAATCTTGTAAAAATGTGTACAAATTCGTAATATACATTGTATGAAGCGAACCAATGCTGAAATTGGGTTTCGAGTATCAACATCCAACAGCGACACCGATGAATCATTTTCAGGACTCCATTTTTAGCGTCTGAACTTGGCTGAGGAGAAAAAAAATCGACTGATTTTGAAAATCGATTGAACCTTCAATTTTAAATTGGAAAATTCACAGACGTTTCTGATTTCTTCGATTATTTTCAAGTATTGACTATTGGATTGAAAATTTAATAAAGAATGATAATATTCTTTCATCACCAAGCAGTCATTTAAAGTCGAACCACTGACGAGGATTTCGAATTCTTTCATGAAATATGAAATCATTGGATTCCATTCAACGCTTAAAAAACTTAGAAATGAAAAACACATCGTATGATACTGATGACAGTTCTAAATTTTCACCACATGACGCTTTTAAAGCTTTTTGACTCTATTCAAAACGGATCTTCTTTCTATTTACCTGTGTACTCCTCTAGGTTCGTGTTAATGACCAATGACGCACTCACGAAAAAAGTTCGGTCTCATGAAAAGAAAGTACGGTGTTCAGTATCAGCCATATAGTGTTCGGCTCATGATTTTGTATGCCGCACATTCGGTTCATATGACCGAACTTTTTTTCAGCGTGGTAGACAATAAATCTATACTTAACAACCATTCTTACTTGTATTAGAACATGCACTTACGATACATTAAGCTCTGAGCTGATTATCTGCCATATGTCGGCAATATATCCCGTAAATCCATTCCTTAAAGAAATGTAAGGTGGCATCTGAGGAAATATAGAAATGAAAGTGAGTTATGAAAAAAGAAGGAAATGTTTTCCTCGGCACGCTGGAATAATGCTCCAGTCAATGGACTTTCAGATATGAGGAGAGTTACATCGCCAAAAGCTTGTTCCTTTATCAAAATATCAAGTTTTTAGTAACAAGTTCAATTAAACACATTTAAGAATTATTAAACATTATCTCTCTCACGGAAAGTTAGCAATTTATCAGATTCATAATTAACGTCATATTGAGTCGACCCTCCTCAACAACTTGTCCAGATAATGCCAGTATAAAAACTAAGGTAATTCTGAAGCGATCCATTCATAAAATACTTCATTATCTGGNGGGGGGGGGGGGGGGGTCTTAGCAGGGCCGGATTAGCGCTCAGGGGCCCGAGATGCAGGCGGGCATAAGGGGCCAGCACATTTGCGGATTGCATACTCTCTACATTGAAGGCATTTCACGGCTGCAACGCCTTGCTGATCTACATACATTTTTTACAATTATGGATCAGAAAGACACTGCCCCTCGAGCACGAAGGTATTGTCTTGGTGCGAAGACAAACTGAGCGTTTCACCCCGCATGTCAAAAGAGGCCATTAAACTATAACTTATCTCTGTTTATGACTTGCCGATGGAAATGCAGCGTCAAAAATCAGGACACGACGGGAGTTTTTACGATTGAACACCGTCACCTTCTGACCCACTGACCGGATGCGGATTTTTGTAGGGGGTGTAAACCTGTGTCACGAGTGTGTTGCAAAGAAGAGAAACGTGATTAAGGAAAAAAATCAGATTATCAGCAATACGTATTCTATGAACGGCCGCTAAGAATGCTCAATCCCGATGTCATCATGAAAGATGGCGACGGAATAAAAAAGGCGGGAGTATGACAAAGGTCAGAAAAACATGGTGAAGAGGTAGATCCTCAGCTTATGTTAAGATAGGATTTTTTATTTCATCCATTAGCTATAAAATTCGAATAGACAGAAAAGTTTAAAAAAACTGAGATAACTAGTGATGGATTCTTGGACAGCACGGGTTGTACTTACCTCGTCGACGATGACTGAAAATTTGCGCCCGAAAACTTCATCGATCGGCGCCAGCACGTCTTTCCCCGATGATCCACGTTGCAAAATGATTTTCTTCATCTCCTCCCAAGAGCGCAACTTTCGTGATTCTCTCATGATTCTGTTCATCTTCTGTTTGCCAATGCTTCACTTAAGCTTTACTTCCTCCTCTTCTTATTATTATAATTCTCCTTACCGGTTAACCCTCGCGTTAAGAATCACCGAAAGTTTTAGTATTCCTGGTTGAGAAAAGGGGGAAGAGTGGTGATATGTCTTCTTTTTACTTTGCACTAGAATCAAGTATAGAAAACAGTTTTCTCTAGCAGTAAAATATAATTAAGGAGTAAACATTTTCAAACCGGAAAATATATCGTCTTAGAGATCCGTGATTTGATATTTTCACCACCGTCGCTATAGTTATTGAGCTTCGGCTCGACGTGCAGGGCAATATGCGCTGTTCGGTGCAGTTAAGAAAGGTCAGGGGGCCTTCAAGTTTTTTTCAAGCAACACGCGCATCCATGGAGCACGAATAGTCGCATCCATCGCCTGCAAAACTAAGAAAACCGGAGAACTATTTGCTTGTGAAGGTGAAAATACCGATCGTGGTTCTCGATTTACGATGTTACAAATCTCCTGTCTCATTTCACGTTACAAAGCAGGGCGAATTATCTTAATTGCTCAACATGCCGTTCGTTTTTCTTCGTTTTATGACGATAGGTATCTTAAAAAAAAGAAATTCCAAAAAAGCTGAGCATAATGTTCATGTAAAATGGATGTATTTAATCCCTCAGTCAAATAATATTAATGCGTGCCTCTAGTGGTGAACCCAATTTAGGTGCGTAGAATCTTCTCAAAAGTCAAACTTGCTTAATTTTTTTCGCTAAATCCTAGCTGCACCTTCTGAAATAATTCGCATTGATTGTCTCTCTACCTCGATAGTAGCGTTAAGTTCTTCACTTGGCCAAGACTCGGAACAAATTTGAACACTCTGATAATATTATTCCTTCAAAATTTCACGAAGAACATGATTTTTGCTACGAAAAATATTGAGATTAACTCCAAACCAAGATTTAAATTTTTTCATTCAGCACTGGCAAAGTAAAATTTAGATTTCCGGCTCACAAGAAAATCTAGAGTCTATGTGAATCAAATATTGCATCAAAATTTTTCTGGAAATAAGCCTTCTTAGTCGAATAGTGTTTTTTCCTTACCCTGTGTGGTTGAGAGTATAAACAATGTGCACCAGCTGAGCAGAAACATCAATGAGAAGGTTGTCAACTTGCAGAGACTGTTGCATTAACACTTAGCATATTTGATTTAACTCAAGTATATTACGGTCTTTTTAATGAACAGAAAGTTGGAATTCACGCATTGAAAAACTTTCAAACATTGGCCAGTAGTTACTTTAAATAATTTTCGTTGCAAAAATTGTGTATACGTAAAACTTTCATGAGAAACCACGTATTATAATACATAAAGAGCCTTGTTAAAAATGGGTCGAAATTCGCCCCTTTTTAGGCCCTCGATTTTGCAAACGGGACTTGCGCCAAATTGTTGCATATGATGCCCCAAGTCTCAGGTAAAAATTTCAGCTTGAGTTAAAAAGCGGTTTCGGAGATACAGGGGGGTGAAGTGGGGGAGTTGAGCGGCTGACGTGCGCTCTTTCCGCGGCTGTTCCTCGCCAAATCTTCGTTTTGATGTCACCCATTACATGCTTTCTTATGCAATTTTTTGCGTACTTTCCATTTCTGACCTTAAAAATTACTTAAAACCACTTTTCAAGGCTTTAGGGGGTGAAAATAGGGGTTGAACGGCTGGCGGCGCGCTCTTCCGCGGCTGTTCCTCGCCTAATCATCGTTTAGTTGTCACCCATTACATGTTTTTCTATGTAATTTTCCGCGTACTTTTCATTTCTGACCTTGAAAATTACTTACAACCACTTTTGAAGGCGCTACGGGGTGAAGATGAGGGTTGAACGGCTGGCGGCGCGCTCTTTCCGCGGCTGTTCCTCGCCAAATCCTCGATTTGATGTCATCCATTACATGTTTTCTTATGTAATTTTCCACGTACTTTCCATTTCTGACCTCAAAAATTACTTAAAACCACTTTT